>CAWUFW010001032.1:0-430000 GCA_963921515.1 Calotriton arnoldi
GTGTCACCCTGCCATCCCTACAGCACCAGGAGTCGATCAACTTGAAAAATAGAGACAAAAAGAGCTCCGAAAAACTCAGTCAAAAAATGACTGGGGGTACCGCTCTCTCCGGATCTGCGCTTGCTGGCGCGAAAAAATAAACAACTGGCGTCAGCGCGCGAGGGCGGCGTCTAAGTAGCTGCCCGCGACATAATCTCGGCGACCACGACGCCAACGACGGACGCGGAGCCACACGACGCCACCTTCCGACACGCAGGGGTACTGCTGGCGAAAACTTTCCGGATCCAGTCTGACGCCTGGGGGTATTCTAAGGTAAGGAATCTATCACTAACATGTTTTTCACATATGTAATGTAATGTAAATAGGTAATTGTAAAGCGTGCGGCTACTCCGCAGAGTGTCCCGGCGCTGAAAAGACCACGAGACAGTTTGCACTAAAAACAGGTAGGCCGAGATCCAATGTTGAAATAGCCAGGTTTTTAGTTGCCTCCTAAAGGCGAGGAGATCCTGCACCCGTCAGAGATAGTGGCAGGCCGTTCCATAGCCGAGAGGCCAACACTTGGAAGGATCGACCGTCCATGCGGGGAACGGGTAAACTTAGGGATGGATATCATAAGCTGTGCTGAGGACCTCAATGCCCGTTCATGGGACATAGTGCTGAATCCTTTCCCTAATGTAAAAGGCACCCGTATTATGTAGGGCCTTAAATGGATCCTCTTCCGGACCGGTAGCCAGTGCAAGGATTTCAAATGGGAAGACATTTGCGCTCTGGGTCCCACCATGAGAATAGCTCTGGCCGTCGCATTCTGAACCACCTGCAGGCGACCTAGTAAATAGTCAGGGAGGCCCAGGTACAGGACATTAACGTAGTCTAGCATCAATACAATCAGGGCCTGGACTACGGTTTTCCTGTGTGAGACCGGAAGCAGAGGGTAGAAAATTCTTTAACATTTTCAGCAGCCCAAAACAGGCGCCGGCAACTGTTTGAATCTGAGCCTTCATGGACAGGTCAGCGTCTAGCTTGATCCCCTAGGTTCTTCACAGTGCTTACTGATGTTGCAGGGGGGGACATATCCTGTGGCCACCACTGGCGCCATGCTTCACAAGGTTCGGACCGAAGAAAAAAATCTCAGATTTCTCCGGATTGCATTTTAATTGGTTCCGTCTTCCTCTTGTTAGCTGCTGCACGGCTGTTCGGTCCTTCTTGTTGCAGGTTCTTGTCTGAGGAATCAAGGTTCAGGGGTGCCCCTAAATACTAGATTTAGGGGTTTTACAAGAGTAGGGAAAAGACGGGGACCAATGGGTCCTTCTCTAGGTGGGTACACCCCCTATTATGCCGCCCTCCAGTGGGAGGGGGCATGAGCCTGTCCCTGGTTGGCCGAGTCCCCCATCTGCAAGATGGCAGGGACTGGCAGTTGTGCTTCACCTCGTATCCCCCACCTGAGGGTGGAGTTGAGAGGTGGGCACATCTCTTCCTCACTTGTTTTTCCCGCCTGTTCTCCCGCCCAAAGTGGGGTCAGAACCAGTGGGGACCAGTTGCTGAAAGCAGCAAGTGGCCTGGGGAAGCTCACAAAGGCGGCAGAAGCCTTTGAAGCTTCCCCTCCGTGAACTCCTGCCCATCCTGGGGAGGAGGCTAGCACCTCGTCCCAGGATGTGCATTGTTTCAGGCCCCAGAGAGCAGCAGGCTCTCAGCCCAGGGGTCCAGAAACATGTCTGGTGGTGGCAGCTGAAAGCAGCCACTCAGCCTGGACACTAGTGGTGGGTTAGTTTTCAGGGGCATCTCTAAGATGCCCTCTGTGTGCATTTTCATTAAATCCACACTGGCATCAGTGTGGGTTTAATGTGCTGAGAAGCTTGATACCAAACTTCCCAGTTTTCAGTGCAGCCATTATGGTGCTTTGGAGTTCGTAATGACAAATTCCCAGCACCATATACTCTTAATGGCAGCACTGCACTTACAATGTCTAAGAATGGACTTAGGCACTGTGAGGGGCACAGGGCTCATGCACCTGTACCCTCACCACTGATATAGTGCACCCAGCTAGAGGGTGACTGATCTATGCCAGGGCAGTGGGTTGTAGGCATGGCACACAGGAAGTGTGCCATGTCGACTCTTCACTTTTGTTCTGCACAAAAACACGCAGCCTGCAAAAAAAAAAAAGTGTGTGTGTGTGTGTGTGTGGGGGGTTTACTGCAACAGAAACCCACTTTCCTATACCCCTGATCTCCACAGATAAGCTGTGACCACTGCCCCAACCTTGGTGAACACATTGTGAGAAAGGGCCATCTTTCTTGCATGGTATGCCCCACTTTTTGCTGGATTGCTGATGTGCTTTGACTGAGTGTGCCCTGGGTTCCTGCCAACCAGGTACCCAGGGCCTGTGTTCCTTCCCTAAAACTGCATTGATGCCTACACCCAATTGGCATCCCTGGCCACAGGTCAGCCCCTGGTAAATGGTACCCAGGGCACTGTGACCAGGGAAGGCCCCTAAGGGCTGCAGCACTTGTTGTGCCACCCTTAGGGACCCTGTACGTACGTACACACACACACACACACACACACCACCCCCCCCTTGCAGGCTGCGTGTCTTGGTGCAGAACAAAGTGAAGAGTCGACATGGCACACTTCCCTGTGTGCCATGCCTACAAAGCACTGCCCTGGCCTAGGTCAGCCACCCCTCCAGCTGGGTGCACTATGCCAGTGGTGAGGGCACAGAGGCAGGAGCCCTGTGCCCCTACAGTGCCCAAGTCCATTCTTGGGCATTGCAAGTGCAGTGCTGCCATTAAGAGTATATGGTGCTGGGAGTCTGTCATTACGAACTCCACAGCACCATAATGGCCCCACTGAAAACTGAGAAGTTTGGTATCAAACTTCTCAGCACGTTAAACCCACACTGATTCCAGTGTGGGATTTAATGTAAACGCACTCAGAGGGCATCTTAGAGATGCCCCTGAAACCAACCCGACCTCCAGTGTCCGGACTGAGTGGCTGCCCAGGCTGCCACCACCAGACATGTTTCTGGACCCCTGGGTCGAGAGCCTCTGCTCTCAGGGGCCTGAAACAATGCGCATCCTGGGGCGAGGTGCCAAAGCCTCCTCCCCCAGGATGGGCAGAGGGAAGCTTCAAAGGCCTGCCGCCTTTTCAGAGCTTCCCAGACCATTGCTGCTCCCAGCAAACTGGTCCCCAATGGTTCCACCCCACTTCTAGCGGGAGAACCGGCGGGAAAACCAGAGGCAGGAAATGGGTTGTGCCCACCTCTGCCAACTCCACCATTAAGGTGGGGGAGGCGAGGTGAAGCACAAACTCGAGTCCCCGCCATCTTGAGGATGGGGGGACCCAGCCAACCAGGGACAGGCTCCTGCCCCCCTCCCACTGGAGAGTGGCAGAATAGGGGGTGTACCCACCCCAGGGAAGGGACCCATTGGTCCCTGCCCTTACCTACCTGTAACCACCCCTAAATTCAGTATTTAGGGGCTCCCTGAACCTTCCTTCCTCAGTTCCAGATTCCAAAAAAACAAGAAACAAGAAGACCTGCCGTGCAGCCGCTCACAAGAGGAAGACACCAACTGATTTGGCCCCAGCCCTACCGGCCTGTCGACCCTCGAACCTGCTCCTGCTAAACTCCGGCGTCTCCAGTGGTCAAGCACCCTCACAAACCCCAGAGGACCTGACTGCCTAGTGACTCCAACCCCCTGGGACTCCCAAGAGCAGTGGTACTGCTCAAAGCAAGCAACCAACCCCTGGTGCCAACCGGGAACCGCGAATACTACACCCTCTGCACCCACCGAGCCCGGCCTGTGCCTGAGTGGGCAAATACCAAGAGGACGTCCCCCTGGCGAATGTGACCCAGAATCCAGCACCCAAGGGCCCTCCTCGACGCTCCTGACGACCCCTGCAGCCTCAGAACCAGGGACCCCTCCACCCGCGACCAGCCGAGGGTAAGATTTCCGACGCCTAAAGACACCCCTGCACCCGACGCCCCACGGCCTCCGGTGCCCAACTCCGGGGTGCCTACCCTTCCCACAGCTTCCCAACTTACCCCTCGAAGTGGTGGTCGCACCTGAAGAATCACCGTCCCCGAGCTTGCAGTCTTTGTTCGTTACGCAGCTTTACCATTTAAAACCATTGGGCGCCCGACGGCCAAAGCCTACTGCACCCGGCCGCCCCAGTGCCGCTGAGGGTGCACCAACTACCCTGTTCGACTTACCCACTTGCCCTGAGCAAGTGACCAGGAGCTTTGCTCCCACGGCCGAGTGGCCTGCTAGCCAGCAGCCACCAACCAAAGCCCCCTGCCGTCCATAGGATAACATTGGGCCTACTCACTCTGCACCCGGCCGCCCCTGTGCCGCTGAGGTGTAACAACTGTACTTACCTGACCCTGGGGGACCCCTGAGTCTATGCCCAGAACCTTAACTCTGCCAGTCGAGTACTTACCCAAAGCCGATAACTCACTTTTCTTCCATAGGGTAACATTGACTGGTTTCACTCGAAAATTCTTCTAAGTGTGGAATTTCCCAACTTTAAAATCTTCACCTAAAATCAACAGAGTAACGAAAAGGAAATACTCACCTGCTATTAGGAGAGATCCCAGTGCTGGATCTTGGTGCCCAGCACTGACCCTGAAAAGTAATCACAACGTTACTTACCGCTAACTCAATTTTCTTCCATAGGGATCCATTGACTGGTTTTCTGTGAAATTTCTTCTAAGTGTCCACTTTTTGAAATACCAAAATATTGCTTAAAAATCACCACAGTAACGAATTCTGATTTACTCACCTGCTATCAGGAGAGGCCTCAGCACTGCACCTTTTAGACCAGTACTGACCCTGAAAAGTAATTTTAACCGTACTTACCCGTAATCTGAAATTCCTTCCATAGGATATCATTGCCTGCTTTTTGTTGAAAAAGTTTCTAAGTGTCGATTTCTGAATCTTACAAATATTCGTTAAAAATTGTGCCAACGATACAAACGTAATTACTTGCCTGTTTTAGATAGATATCCCAGTGCTGAACCTTAGAACCCAGCACTGGATTACAAAAATAACGTAAACCTACTTTGCTTGCAAACTGCATTTCCTTCCATAGGATAACATTGGTAATTTTACCCAGAAAAGTTTCTAAGTGTCAACTTTTGAAATACAATAATATTCCTCAAAAAACACTACTATAACCAAAATGCTTTTACTTAACTGTTTACAGGAAGTGTCCCGGGACTGAATCCAAGATCCAGTCCTGTGGTTAGAGAAGTAATCCACAAAGTAATTAATTGCATTTAACTAAAACTTTCCATTGAGCTCAATGTTGCATTGTGTTTGAAATTGTGTTGCCTCTTGCAACAACTGTGACTACTGTCATCCAAAGTCTATTGCCTACTTGAAAAGTATTTAAACAAAGCATTTCATTCGGAGAAAGTATATTTTGATTCCTATTGTTGGTTCTAAAATAAAACAAGCATATATTTTTATATACCAACCATTGGCCTAGAGTTCAGTTCTTGAGTGTGTGGCTTCATTTGCTGACTGTGTGTACAACACATGCTTTACACTGTCCTCTGATACTGCCTTACTGCTCGACCAAGCTACCACTTTAGAGGTAAGGTTATATCTAACTTTAGCCTCTGCCTTACCATTGGGGAACTGTGGGCCCTATACACACTGTACCTTACTTTGGTGCAGTATATATAGAGCCACTTTCCTACACACATGAGGAGCACTGGTAAGGCTGAAGGAGAGCACAGTAAACAAAGTGCTCGTGGCGCACCGCAGATAGCGCCGATGGGCAGGCAGGATTTGGATATGAAAATAAGCGTCCTGCAAGTCCAACGCCACCATCTACTCTCCCAGGTGCAGGGCAGACAGGACCTAAGCAGGAGTGAGCATCTTGAACCTTTCTTTTCTGAGGAAGTAGTTGAGGGCTGTAGGAGGCTGGCTTAGTATATGGTGCACACTTATTTAAGTGAAGCACCTTGCACTAATCCAGACAACCCTTATGGTGGTTTTAGTGGTCTTAGACAACCTTGGAAAGCTCTCCAAGTGGTAGCTGAGAAGCCTTCAGGCTTAGTCCAGAAGGAGTGTTAAGCAGCTTGTTTTACCTGATCTAATCATGAAGTGTAGGTTAAACGAAAAAGAACCACAGTGTAGTTATAAAAAGATGTCTATTTATTACACAACACTCACTAACAAATTGTTATATCTCCTACCCAAGGATATCAATAAAAATACACAACACTTCAATTGCAAACAGGCAAGTAAGCGCAATACACAGAGGTCTCCAGGGGGAGACCAAACCATATACTAAGAAAGTGGAATGCAAGCTGCGAGTGAAGTCAGGACTTGGACCAGGAGAGTCAGAAGAGCTGGGGACACAAGAACCCACCCAAGGTAAGTACCCAGGAACCCCACGGAGGCTGTGTGCAAAGAGGAAACAGCTGTGTACTCAGTAGAAGTCAAAGGGAAAGTTGTGGTTGCAGTTTTCAAGAAGGACCCTTCCCAATGGGCCCTGAAGAAACCCTGTGGAAGACAGAAGGCCCACCCGTGGATACCCCAGGAGCCAGTGAAGCCGGGTGCATAGGTGCTAAGTGACATAGGAAACCGCCGTAGGAACACAATGGAGGACGAAAGAAAAGATGCCGCTGGCAAACACTGTGCAAGAGTCCGGTGGAATCCAAGCGTGGCTTCTTGAAGAGAAGAACCTGCAAGCAGAGGGGACAGAGGCTATGCCACTCGGAGATGACCAGGAGGCACGGAAGAGCAATGCCCACCGATGACTGAAGATGTAGGAGTGATGAGGGTGACCTTGTCGCTGCAGCTGTGAGTAGGTGACGTTTAGAAAGAGCAGGAGCCATTCATAGGTTGTCGCAAGTCGAGAACCAGGGGTCAGTGGCTGGCGGGAGCACCAACAAACCTTGGCAGCTGCAACAGGCGAAGAAGGAGCAACGTTGGGACCAGCAAGGTCCAAGAGTTTCACCACGTGCAGGAGAGTCAGAACAGGCCCCAAGCAAGAGGACCCACAGGCCAAAGGCATGGGAGTCGCAAGAGGACCTCGAGCAGGTCACCAAAGATGAAGGCCCATGTTGCAGAGGATGCGGTGAGGAGGAAGATTTTGACAGGACGAGATGCTGGAGGCTGGAGCTTCTTGTAGCCCAAAGATCTCTGGAGTGCAGAGCAAACAAACTTGGCAACGGCAACTCAATATTCAAGGGCGATGGCAGCGGGCGATAGTTCTATTCACAGGAGCCCTGTGCTGGCCTCGTTAAATGGCAGCAAGGGTTCCGTGGTTTAGACACGAGGATGCAGAACCTCCATCAAGACATTGGTCTTGACTGCCACCTTATGGAGACGCCGGCCCAAGACCTCAGCAGCCCTACGCACTGCCATTGCAAATGAAGTCCACTCCTCCGTAGCCAGATTTGGAGGAGGCGCATGCCAGGCTCTGGAGAGGTGTCAAGCCGCTGGCATCACCCAGGTCCTCGTAGCAGTCCATTTGTTCCTTGAAAAGTGGGATTTTCAAGGGATCCTGCTGCCGCTCCCAATCCTCATCCAATCCCAGCCCTTCAGAATAAGGTACAGAAAGGAGCCCAACAGCTCCGTCGGCGTCTGCCTCCGAGTCGGTGGACGCCCAGCTGACTCAGTGTAGTCTGGAATAAGGATAGGGGAAGTGCTGCCTGTGAAAAGGTTGAGTGGATATGACAGGGTTGGATCAAAGAGGATGCCTGGGTGCTGGGACCAGAGCAGACGGCGCAGAACCCAGGGGGCACTCCCTCTGCTGAGCCTGAAGGGCCCGAAGGCATGCCGGCAGTGTCTGGCTGCCCAAATATGGAGTCATAAAAGGTTTTCAACTGGGTGGGGGGGGGTCGCTCCTGGCCCCGGAAAGGGAGGGAACGGCGTGATCGACCCAAGCACCAGCTCCACGGAGTGGGCACTCGAACGCAGAGACTCTCCTTCTCGTCAGGTGACTGACTGGGCGAAGTTGAAGCATGCTTCAACATCTTATGTTTCTTTTGTGATGCTTCTTACCTGATCAACGACTTCAAGTGAGAGGAGGAAGACTTTGATCCTCCGTATCTGTGCTCGGACCTACCTCTCAACCGATACCATGACCAGGAGCGGAAACTAGATTTTCGGGAGACCTCGAAGGCGCCAGGCCGCAAGCAGCTTCAAGGACCGCCCCTCAAAGCTTACAGCGCCAGGGCCCAGGAGTCAGAGCACGACTTCAGGTCGTGGTCGCGCTCCAGGCACCAAAGAACATACCAGATTGGGGTCCGTAACAGACAGCGCAGTGACAGGCACCGCACGGTTTGAACCCCGAGGACTTTTGCAGGACATATCCTACAAACCAAAAATGTTGACAAAAAGGTGAAAAGATCTGTCAAAGTGACAGGGGGTAGCTCTCTTCGACGGATCTGCAATGGTTGGCGCAGAAAGAAAAGAACCGACGTCAGGGAACTGAGATGGCTTCTGACATATACTCACGCGGACGTCACGATGATGCACCCATTGCCTATGACATCACGCAGGGTCGACCAACGACACCTATCCGAGCAGGGGTACTGCTATTAAAATCTTTCGGATCCAGACCGACACCTGGAAGTTCTACGGTAATGAATCTGTGGCTAGATGTCTATCAAATGAACCCGACTGTCCAGGAAGTAGCACTTGGTGAGCGTGTGCCGAGACACCCACATTGATGCCAGACAGGTATCCAGGACCGGAACTCCAGGTGCTAATGCAGTGGTCGCAGCCTTAGCTCTGATGAAATGAGCAAGTAAACCCTCAGGGGGTTGCTTCTTGGCCAACGGGTAGCAAACTTTTAATCAAGAGCACGATCCATCGGGAGATTGTCTGCTTCTGCACAGCTCGTCCCTTTTTGGCTCCAACATACCCCACGAAGAATTGCTCGTCCACCCGGAATTCTCTTGGGTGATCAAGGTAGTACCACAACGATCTTTTTAGGTCCAGTCGATTAAGTCGCTACTCTTCTGTAGAAGGATGCGACAGGTAGGCAGGGTGATAAACTGGCCTACATTAAAGTGTGACAACTTTTGGCTGAAAGGAAGCTCTAGTGTGAAGAACCAGCTTGACTGGAAAGATAGTCAGGTAAGGAGGCTTAGATGACCAGGTCACTGTTCTGTCGACATGTTTCAGCCCTTGGGTGCCCAGCAGCGTCGTTGGGCTTTCTTCAGGACCAAGTGGTTGCACATTTACTGTATCGTAACGTGCGTGAGGTAAGTAATGCACTTACCCTTCTTCTGACGTGTGCTTAATAGCACAATGACTTGTTTTAGGTGAGTTGTACCTTTAACTTTGTTTGGCAAGTCAGCTCCATCGGGGGACGGGCGGAGAAGAGACTCTCTCTGAGGCGTCTTCCCAGCGACTGGTGCTAGCTCCATCTGCCGTGCCCCGGTGATGGAGCTAGCACAAGTCACTGAAGACTCACCCAAGGGCTTAAACATGTCGACCACTCACGTTTAAGCAGGTGCTATACAACAGTGACTTCTATTTACGCACCACCTCTCTTTAAGCTTTACCCCATCATCAACACAATAAAAACTAGCCCTGATAGATGGAGGTAATTTTAAACGCACTTCACTCTCACCATCATCTCTGAGTCAAGCCCCCCTCCCTGCCCCCAATACCCACCTGTGTAGCCTTAAAGGGTCTGCCTGCCAAACCGCGCTGCAGCCGATCCCTAGACAGTAATCGACACCTGCTGACGAGATTCACTCAGGCAGGGAAGCTGAAAAAAGGATTGGGTAGGGTGGGGCGCTTCAGAGCGCTAACCGACTGCATTGAAGGACACATTCTGCCCTCCATGCATAAACCAGTTCTGCCCAGTTCAGGAGCCCTTCTCTCCCCCGCTCGGCGTGAAACCACACAAAGAACCGAGGAGAGTCCACTCCACTGTCCAGCCCATCCCTAAGGAGGTGTCCAGAGCTCCAGATGATCACTTGATTCTGCCATGTTGAATCTTGGCCCTCGGAGCATCTGACTTGTTTAAACAGCTGAGTAGCGTCCATGATCCCCTCTGGGTCACCATCGAAGAGGTCCTTCCACTTTTAGGGTTGCTTAAGGGCTCCCTTGAGGGTGGGTCTTCTAAATTCGTCCCAACAACTTCAAGATCCAACTGCCTGTTATCTGAAGACTGTCCAAAGCGACTCTTCTGTTGGTGGACACTGGAACTCTACTGTTCAAGCAAGGACCTACGACAAAGATCCTCCAGTGGGAAGATTCCTGCTGCATCTTCGTCCCTGTGCCTTTCAAGTTCTGCAGCTCTGTGGCCTCGCATCCGTCGAGTCACCAAGGACTCGGTTTGCATCCCAGCTAGAAGGAATCTCCCTTGGAGTGAAGAAGGTCTCTTCCCTGCATCTGCAGGCACCTCTACGTCGATGACCGGTTTACTGATCCTATTGTCCCAGAGACATCGCCCGGCTCTGCTACACAGGTGGTGGTATGTTGATTCTCCAGAGGCCTGCCCAGTCATCCCTGCAAGTGGGGTGACTGTAATCCCACTCCAGCTGACGTGAACAGCCACCCTGTGCACCGCGTCTCTTGTTACCAGGGCTTGTTGGCTCACTTCATTCAATATCTTCAAGCTCCAGGAAAGCCATGCCCTCCAGCATGTCACACCTTCAAGAAAGACGTCCTGCCTGCATCCTCTGCATCATGGGCCTTCACCTCCTGTGTACTGTGAGGCTTCCCTGCGTCTCCCTGTGCCTGCTGCCAGAGGGTCTTCGAGGGGGCTCCACTGATTCCTGCTGGCTCTCTTGCGTGCTGAGGGTCGGCCCAGACTTACCCTTGCTGGGTTAGTCCCACAGGACTTGCTTGTCTGCAACACAGCATAGTTTTCACCGTAAACCGCTGTTTGCCAAGGATTGTTGGTTGTCCTGCTCGCCACTGACCTTTCTGCACTCATCGACTGGCATGGGACAGCTCGTGAGACGGCTCCTGTGTTCCTACATCGTCACCTGGGCTCCATAGCTGCTGCCTCATCCTCACCATGCTACAGCAAGAACCTCCAACCAAGGATGGTATTGTGCTCCTGCGCCACCTGGTCACCTTCGGGTGGTTTGGACTCTGTCCCCTCTGCTTTCAGTTCTTCTGGTCTGGATTCTTCGCCATGTTTCCACCAGCCTGGTCCACGAGAAGCTCTTTCTAGGAAAGTAGGATCTGCTGATATGGTTACCCCCACTTTTTGCCTGGTGCTATGCTGCTTGACTAGTCTGACTGGGATACTGCTAATCAGGACCCCAGTTTCTGTACTTTCTCCCCTAAAGCACAAGTTACTAACTTGTGTAACGATATATCTGTAAGAGACAGTAGTTAGTGATAGATTCCTTACCTTAGAATATCCCCAGGCGTCAGGCTGGATCCGGAAAAGTTTTTTGCGTAGCAGTACCCTTGCGCGTCGGTAGGCGGCGTCGTGCGGCTCCGCGTCCGTCGTCGGCGTCGTGATCGCCGGGATGACGTCGCGGGCAGTACTTGGCGCCGCCCCTGCGCGCTGACGTCCAGTTCTGTACACGACTTTCCGCGCCAGGAAGCGCAGAGCCATGCAAGAAGCTGACACAGGTGTCTGAAAAATACTAGGGCCCTGAAAGGGATGTCCTTAACCCTAGAAATCAGTTCGCAGAACGGGGAGGATGGGTGGGCGGTGAGGAATCTATCACTAACTACTGTCTCTTACAGATATATCGTTACACAAGTTAGTAACTTGTGCATCTGAAAGAGACACGTTAGTGATAGATTCACTTACCTTAGAATAGATACCCAGCAATACCAGCCCCGGTGGTGGGTCTGCGAACAAAGATCAGACAAGGAAGTCCTGGAGGACAGAACGGCCAAAGAAGCCGTCCCTCCGGACCTGACTGTCAAGGCAGTAATGTTTAGTAAACGTGTGCAGCGAGGCCCACGTAGCCGCTCTGACAGATAACCGGCAGCGGAACACCGCGGCCCAAGGCCGTGGTAGCAGCCGTTGCCCTGGTGGAATGGGCACGCAGCCCAACAGGAGGTTCCTTTTTAGCCAAAGAATAGCAGGTCTTGATGCACAAGGTAACCCAGCGGGAGATGGTCCTCTTGTGCACCGCCCGACCTTTTGGCGCCCACGTAGCCAACAAAGAGCTGGTCATCCACCCGGAAGTGTTTTGTGCGGTCAATATAGAAAGAGAGCGCACGTTTTGGGTCCAGACGGTGGAGCCTCTCTTCCTCCCTGGAAGGATGCGGAGGGCGGAAAGAAGGTGGGCAAAGTGATGGTCTGCCCAATGTGGAAAGCAGTAACCACCTTTGGCAAGAAGGACGGACGCGTCCGAAGAACAACCTTGTCTGGATGAACAGACAGAAAGGAGGTTTGCAAGATAGAGCCTGGAGCTCACTCACCCGCCGAGCGGAGGTGATGGCCACCAGAAAGGCTGTCTTTAGAGTCAGAAGACGAAGAGGACAGTTATGCAGAGGCTCAAAGGGAGCGCACATTAAAAAGGTAAGAACCAAGTTCAAGTCCCACTGAGGCATTACAAACGGAACAGGAGGGAAGAGGTGAGTAATGCCTTTTAAGAACCTGTTAACAACAGGGGACTTGAAAAGGAGGGCTGATCAGGGAGCCTGAGGAAGGCCGAGATAGCACAAAGATAACCCTTGATGGTACCCAGGGCAGAACCCTGTTGGGCCAGAGAGAGAAGGAACAGAAGGACCTCAGAAAGAGGGGCAGAAAGGGGATCCACAGCCTTTGCTGTGCACCATGCCACAAATTTGTTCCACCTGCAGGCGTATACCACCTTAGTGGAGGGACGCCTGGCTGCCAGAATCACATCACAAACTTCGGGAGGCAAGTCGAAAGGAATCCAACTGCCGCCGCTCAATCTCCACGCAAGCAGGTGTAGACTGGACAGGTTCGGGTGGAGGACCGTCCCCTGCTGCTGCTGACAGGAAGATCCTCCCGAAGAGGCAGACGGATCGGGGATCTATGCTCATATTGAGTAGCTCGGGATACCAAACTCTTCGAGCCCAGTCCGGAGCCACAAGAATGACTTGGGCCCGGTCGTGCCGAATCTTCTTCAACACTCTGGGTAGAAGTGGTATAGGCGGAAAGGCGTACAACAGACCGCAACTCCACTCGCGACGAAAAGCGTCGCCGGCGAGATGCCGCCTTGGAAATTCCAACGCGCAGGAACTGATGACATTGCGCGTTCTCTTCGATGGCGAATAGATCTAACCAAGGCTCTCCCCACTGTAGAAAGAGTCCTTGCGCCACTTCCGAGTGAAGACGCCATTCGTGATCCATCATGCACCTGCGGCTGCAGGTTCGTCCGCCCTGGCGTTCAGAGAACCTGCCAGGTGTTGAACCATCAGGAACATGCCCTGATGTTCCAGCCATGTCCAGAGGCGCAGAGCCTCTGACAAAGGGTCCAAGGCCCCACCCCGCCCTGTTTGTTGCAGTACCACATGGCGGTGGTGTTGTCTGTGAACACCTGCACTACCTTCCCTTTGACAGAGGGAAGGAATGCCTTGAGTGCAAGCCGGATCGCCCGGAGCTCCAGAAGGTTGATATGGAGCCGGGACTCCGCCGGAGACCAGAGGCCTCTGATCTCCGCTCTCTCCCATGTGACCGCCCCATCCCAGAAGGGACGCGCGTCCGTCAGCAACTGTATGCTCTGGCTGGGGAAGGGAGAGGGATCTGCCCATGACCCATTGCCGGTTCGAGAGCCACCACTGCAACTGTTTTGCAGTCCCCTCCGAGATCTGGACGTGATCGGACAGGTTGCCCTGGTGCTGCGCCCACTGGTACTTCAGGTCCCACTGCAGAGCCCGCATATGCCATCTGGCATGATTGACCAGCAGGATGCAGGAGGCCATGAGGCCCAGCAGCCTCAGGGTCATCCGTACCGAAACCCAGGATAAAGGCCGAAAGATCGGAATCATAGCCTGAATATCCCCGGACTCGCCGTGCGCGGAGGATAGGCCCGAAACTGCGTCGTGTCCAGAACTGCTCCGATGAAAAGGAGCTGTGGAGAAGGAATTAGATGCGACTTCTGCACATTGATGGAGAACCCCAGCGAGTGCAGGAGTTCGGCCGTAGTCTGGAGGTGTGGGAGAGCGACTGCCTGGGACGAGCCCGCCTTCAGCAGCCAGTCGTCGAGGTAGGGGAAGACTGAAACCCCTGCCCGGCGCAGATGAGCTGCGACCACCGCCATCACTTTCGTGAACACCCGAGGGGCACTGGTAAGGCCAAAGGGAGCACGGTGAACTGAAAATGCTCGGGGCCTACCGTGAACCGAAGGTAACGCCGGTGGGCCGGCAGGGACGGGGATGTGGAAATACGCGTCCTGCAAGTCCACGCTACCAACCAGTCTCCAGGGTCGAGGGCAGTCAAGACCATGAGCTAGGGTGAGCATCTTGAACTTTTCCTTCCGGAGGAACGCGATTGACGTTCCGGAGGTCCAAGATAGGACGCATGTCCTCCTTGTCCTTTTGGGCACCAGAAAGTAGTGGGAGTAGCAACCACGCCCCTACTTCTGGGGTCGGAACATGCTCGATGGCCCTCTTGGTCAAGAGGGCCGTGACTTCCTTCTGTAGAAGCACCAAGTGATCCCCTGACATGCGGTGGAATTGAGGTGGCATGGCTGGGGGTGGTCTCGAAGGGGAGGGAGTAGCCCCTTCGGACAATGTCCAAGACCCACCTGTCCGAGGTGATGGTGCGCCAGTGGGGAAGGTGATGGCGGACCCTGCCCCCTACTGGCGTGCCGTGCACCTGAAAGGAGGGACTAGGAGGGCTTGGAGGCCGCGGACGGGTTGGAGGTGGTGGCCTGACCCGCACGCTGGTTGCCCGATCCGCCACGGCGGAATCCACGTCCTCGGCCACGCGAAGACGCCTGCTGCGCGGGCCGGTGGCTGGGCTGCTGACGTGAAGGGGCGCCCCTACCGTGGCCACGATAGGGGCGAAAAGCAGAAGGCAGCGGAGGGCGTGTGGCAAGAAAGGCCCAGGGACTTTGCAGTAGCCCGTGAGTCCTTAAAGCGCTCCAACGCATGGTCTGCTTTGGACCCAAAGGACCGACTCCATCAAAGGGCATGTCCATGAGAGTATTCCTGGACATCCCCTGAAGAACCAGTGGTTCTCAGCCAGGCGTGGCGCCGGAGCGCCACCGTCGTTGCAATCGACCTGCCCAGCGAGTCGGCGGTGTCAAGGCCACAACGGATAGTGTGTTTGGCCGCATCCCTTCCTTCCGCAATGGCGCGGGAAAGCAGTGCCTGGACCTCCTCAGGGCACTGGGGCAAAACATCCGCCACCGAATCCCACAGGGAGTGGGTATATCCGGCCCAAAAGACAAGCGGTGTTAACGGACCGCAAGCCAGCACTGGAGGAAGAAAAACCTTTCTTCCCAAAGCTGATCCAGGCGTTTGGATTCCCTATCCGGAGGAGCGGTAGGGAAGGCGGTTTTGGGAAAGCGGAGGCCTGGACAACCAAGCTCTCAGGAGTGGGGTGGACAGAAAGAAGCAGGGGGTCGCCCGGGCCGGGCGATGGCGTGTCGTGACACGTTCCGATCCACAGGAGCCCCTGTGTTGGGCTTGGACCAGGCGCCCAAAAGAACGTCCGTGAGGGCGTCGTTAAGCGGCAGCACAGTCTCCGCAGAGGAGGCTGCCGGCTGAGCACCTCTGTCAAGATGTTAGTCTTGACCGTCAAAGTGAGGGAGCTGGAGACGTGAGGCCCCAGCAGCCCTACGCAACACCGTACAAAATTGGCCCCCTCCTCCGTAGCCACGGGAGGAGACAGCATGCCAGTGTCAGGAGAAGTATCCAGACCACTGGCCTCCCCTAGACTCTCTGTCCAGTCCTCATCCATACTGACAGTTGCAGTGTCCAGAGGGTCATCAGACCCCTCCCAGTCCTCCTGGTCCTCCTCTGGTTCAAAATAAGGAGGAGGAGGGACATTTGGGACCAAGGTCCCATCGGCGCCGGAGCCGGCGTCGGCGGCGTCGCTCCGGGTCCATGTCCGGAGCCGGAAGGAACCGGGGACGACGCCGCCCGGAGCCCAGGGCGGCGTCGAGAGCGGCACCGGAGACATCGGCGCCGGCGGAGGTGTCGTAAGGTCGACCGGCGTCGATGGGAGTGGTGGAGCCGAGATCGAGGCCGGGGCCGGGGCCGGAGCCGGGATCGAGGCTGGAGGCTCGGGCGACGCCGGGGCCGGAGCCGCCGGCGGCGCCGGATCAGCCCCTATCGGGGCCCGCGGGGCCCGAAGGCGCACGGAGGGGCCTGAAGGCCCGAAGAGGCGGGCCATGGCCGACAGGAACTCCTGTACCTTGGCCGGATCCGCCCCGAACCCGGGAAGGGGCGGAGTATGACCAGGGCGACTCCACAGGCAAGTCCGGGGCCGCGGGGGCGGGGGACGGTGCCGGGGAGGGGCCTCAGCCGAGTCGCGAGACCGGCGGCGGAAGTCCGAGAGCGACGATGCTTCTTGGGACTTCTTGTGTCCGGGACTTACCGGACGAAGAAGACTTCGACGCCGGCGACCGGTGTGCACTCCGCGAGCGAGCCCTGGACCTCTCACGCGACCGGGGCTTCCGCGGAGCCGAATGCCGGGCCTCGAGGAGCTTTCGAGACCGCTCTCGCAAAGCCTTCGGGTTGAGGGCCTGGCATTCGGGACAAGACTCGGTGTCGTGGCCTCGGCCGAGGCAGAAGAGACACTCCCCAATGCGGGTCGGTGGCGGACATCATCCGCGCACAGGCGCCGCATCGCTTGAAGCCCGGGCATCCCTACGACACCTGAAGGTGGAAAAAGACAGTGAAAAAATCACCAAAAAGTATGGTCAAAAATTGACCAGGGCACTGCTCTTCCCGGATCTGCGCTTACTGGCGCGGAAAAAGAAGAACTGACGTCAGCGCGCAGGGCGGCGCCTAAGTACTGCCCGCGGCGTCATCCCGGCGATCACGGCCGCCCGACGACGGACGCGGAGCCGCACGGCGCCGCCTACCAGCAGCGCAAGAGGGTACTGCTACGCAAAACTTTCCGGATCCAGCCTGACGCCTGGGGATATTCTAAGGTAAGGAATCTATCACTAACGTGTCTCTTTCAGATATGGTATGTTAAGTACTTAGATACATCCCAGATTGGACACTGGTGTACCGTTATCCGTCCACTAGTATATGATACTGAGGTGCCCAGGGCATAGGTACACCCGGGTCCCTCATTGGCTGAAGTATGCATTATGCCATCCATGGATGACCACTCAAACTGACTACAGGCCTGCCATTGCAGCCTGTGTAAGCGAATGCTAGCACCACGTACAACAGATATAGGTTTCCCTATATCTGAGGGCACTGCACTTAAAAGCTATAAGTCACCCCAGGCAGGGTGCTCGGTTTTAAGTGTGAGGGTGCTCCTTTCATGAGCAGGATACCCCTACAACCTTCGGAGTCCATTCTCCTGGGTTGTGAAGTGCATCAGCCATAACGATACATAGAGTGGCCATGCATCATTACGCGATGATCATCTCTAAACTGGCTGTAACAAACCCGGTCATGCTTGGTATCAAACATGTTGTAATCATACCCCCACACCATAAACTGTGTGGGAGGAATGATTCCATGCACTGTGAAGCTCCTCCGGGAGGCCCTCAGTACTCCCCGTACCAGTCTGCCTGGACCCAGACAGCACAACACCGCTGCTGCCGACCAGAGACCCGATTCTGCCCTCCTGCTGCTGAGCCAAGCTCGAGCAGGAGAAGGCAGAATCAGGTATCCTGTCACAGGGAGGTGTGGCGACCACTTGAGACAGGGTTTAGTGTATTGGGGCCAGGTGGGAGCGCTTGCCAGGAAGCCAGTCAGTCTGCTTGAAGGGCACATTTGGTGCCCTCCTTGCATAGTCCAGTTCAAACCAGCTCAGGGAGCCGTTGGCTTCCTCTCTGGTGTGAAACTGGACAAATTACATGAGAGTGTCCTCCCCACTGTCTGACCCTCCCCTGGGAGGGAACCCTGAATCGTCCCAACACTGTGCTTAGAGTACTTAAGGGCTTACCTGAAGGATGGAGTCTCTAGATTCGTCAGTGGGAAAAGATTCATTTCAAGATACACCTTCGACTATCTGGGCCATCTGGACTTCACTACTGGGCATCAAGGCTGCAACTGGGAAGACTCCTGCTGCTCCTGATCTCATCGCCCTGCTCGACTGTTGCAACGTCCTTGCCTGTGCTCCACACAGGAATCTTCCAAGGCCTGTGGGCATCCAAGACACCTGAAGGAATCGCTCTTGAAGTGAAGGAGTCACCTCCCTGCATCTGCAGGCACCACAACAAAGCTGACCGGTCGGCCAGAACCTGGGGTCCCACGGACTCCGAAAGGCTCAAGCAACAGAGGTGGTGGTTCTTCATATCCTTGAGGCCTGCCCTGTCCTCTCACACCAAGATTGAGGCCAGTATCCCTCAACGCCGCAGGAACCGACCCCCAGTGCACCGCATCGACTTGCTGTTGCAAAGGCTTGTTGGCTTCCTTCCATCAAGATCTTCAGACTCCAAGTAGCCCCACATCAAGAATCTCCTGTGACCAAGATCTTCGTCCTCACTGCATCACTTGCAACTATCAGATGGAGCGTTAGTGAATGCGCCCCTGGACATCGAGGCTTGGACCACCAAGCTCTCAGGGGTGGGGTGTTGGGAGAGAGGAAAGTGGGGTCGCCCGGAGCTGGGCGGTGGCGTCGGGCAATCATCCTATCCACAGCAGCCCCCAAGTTGGGCCTGGACAGGGGCCCAAAAGGAGGTCAGTGAGGGCTTCATTGAACTGCAGCAGGGGCTCCGTAGAGCACGCTGCCGGTTGAAGCACCTCCGTCAGGAGGATTAGTCCGGACTGCCACCGTGGAGGTAGCTCGAGAGCTCTCGGCCGCCACTACGCAACACCACTGCATAATAAGCTCCCTCCTCCGTAGCCACAATAGGAGGAGACAACATGCCACGGTCTGGGGAGGTATCCAGACCGCTGGCCTCCCCCAACTCCTCTCCAGTCCCGTTCATCCAAATGGTCAGTTAAAGGGTCTCCAGACGCCTCCCAGTCCTCCTCACCCTCCTCTGGTTGGTAATCTGCCCTAGAGAGGAACACCAGGGTAGAACAGGGGTACAAAAGAACCCATTGGCGCTGGATCCGGCGTCGGGTCTGGCTCAGTGTCCAAAGCAGGGTGGAGGCCAGGCGTCGACGCCGGTTGGGGACACAACCGTCGTCGACTGCTTGGACGTGGTGCCCGGTAGATTTGGCGCCGGGGAGGTGTTGTCAGGTCGACTAGCGCCGATCCGGATCCAGGCCTGGATCCAAGGAGACCCTACGGTGCCGACGCCCAGAAGCTGAGGGGTGTCGAAAGCTCAGGGCCCCCAGCAAGTCCGCGGGGCCAGAAGGCGCGCCAGCGAGTCGGGCTGCCCAAAGATGGCATGCATCGCTTCGTAAAAGCTTCAAAGCTGGGCAGGAGTCGCTCCGAGGTCTCGGAAAAGGAGGGAAACTCTGAGCTGACCCTTCGTACTCAGCACGCGGAGCCGCAGGGACAGGCACCATACGCATCCCTAGTCGCGTCGGCCGACGGATGGGGATAAGTAGAAGAAGCGGCGATGCTTCTTCGACTTCTTGCGCTTCTACTTACCTGAGGAGTGCAAAGACTTTGAAGGCGAGTGGTGGTGACTCCGCAACCGGTCCCTCGACCTCCAACGCGACCGGGACCTCGAGACGGAGCGGACGGCTGGGCTACCATCCAGTATCCAGGGTCGAAGGCAGACATGACCTGAGCTAGCGTCAACATTTTGAACTTCTCCTTCCGGAGAAAGCGGTTGACGTTCCTAAGATCCAAGACAGGACACAGGCCTTTGCCCTTCTTGGGCACCAGAAAGTAGTGGGAATAGCAACCACGACCTACTTCTGGGACAGGAACTCGCTCGATGGCTCCCTTGGCCAAAAGTGCCAAAACTTCCCTGTTGGAGAAGGGCCAGATGATCCTCCGACATGCGATGGTACTGAGGTGGCATGGATGGAGGGTAGTCTCGAAGGGGAGGGAGTAGCCCCTTCGGACTATTTGCAAAACCCACCTGTCCGACGTGATAGTGCGCCAGTGGGGAGGTGATGTCGAACCCCTGCCGCCCACTGGCGATTGGTGGCCCTGAAAGGTCAGACTAGGAGGGTGTGGAGGGTGCTGCAGAGGGGGCTGTGGTGGACTGGCCCACGTGCTGGCCCCAAGAACCACGGCGGTGGTTCCCACGTCCCGGCCAAGCAGGGGCTGAACAGCTTGCGCCGGCCTGTGGCTTTGGGCAGGACGTGGCGGGGCACGCCTTCCGTAGCCACGAAGAGGGGCGAAAAGCAGACTGCGCAGGGTGGGTGGTGGAGAGGCCCAAGGACTTGGCTGTAGCCCGTGAGTCCTTAAAGCGCTCCTGGCGCGTTGTCTGCCTTGTCGCGAACAGTCGACGGCCATCCAAAGGGCATGTCAATAGCGTGGATTGCACATCCCCTGAAAAGCCAGTCGACCTCAGCCAGGCGTAGCGCCGCAGGGCTACCGGCGTGGAAATCGTCCTGCCTAGCTGAGTCGGCGGTATCAGTCCACAGCGAATGGTAAACTTTCTCGTCTCTCCCTTCGGCAACTGCAAGGAGGAAAATACGGCCCGGGCCTGCACTGGGGCAGCCCTTGCGCCACCGTATCCCCACACGGAGTGGGTGTAACAGCCCAACAGACATGCAGTGTTTACCGACCGCAGTCCCAAGCTGGAGTAAGAAAACATTTTCTTCCCAAGATAGTCCAGCTTTTGGATTCCTATCAGGTGTTTGCATTAGAGGAATGCACCTCTGGATGTGGAGGCTTGGACCACCAAGCTCTCAGGGGTGGGGTGTTGGGGAGAGGAAAGTGGGGTCACCCGGGGTCGGGCGGTTGGTGTCGGGCAATCATCCTATCCACAGGAGCCCCTGTGTTGGGCCTGGACCCAGGTGCCCAAAAGGATGTCAGTGAGGGCTTCATTAAACGGTAGCAGGGGCTCCGAAGAGCTCACTGCCGGTTGAAGCTTTACCTCTGTCAGAAGGTTAGTCCTGACGCACAAGTTACTAACTTGTGTAACGATATATCTGTAAGAGACAGTAGTTAGTGACAGATTCCTTACCTTAGAATATCCCCAGGCGTCAGGCTGGATCCGGAAAGTTTTTTGCGTAGCAGTACCCTTGCGCGTCGGTAGGCGGCGTCGTGCGGCTCCGCGTCCGTCGTCGGCGTCGTGATCGCCGGGATGACGTCGCGGGCAGTACTTAGGCGCCGCCCCTGCGCGCTGACGTCAGTTCTGTACACGACTTTCCGCGCCAGGAACGCAGAGCCATGCAAGAAGCTGACATAGGTGTCTGAAAAATACTAGGGCCCTGAAAGGGATGTCCTTAACCCTAGAAATCAGTTCGCAGAACGGGGAGGATGGGTGGGGCGGTAGGAATCTGTCACTAACTACTGTCTCTTACAGATATATCGTTACACAAGTTAGTAACTTGTGCATCTGAAAGAGACACGTTAGTGACAGATTCCTTACCTTAGAATAGATACCCCAGCAATACCAACCCCGGTGGTGGGTCTGCGAACAAAGATCAGACAAGGAAGTCCTGGAGGACAGAACGGCCAAAGAAGCCGTCCCTCCGGACCTGACTGTCAAGGCAGTAATGCTTTGTAAACGTGTGCAGCGAGGCCCACGTAGCTGCCTGACAAATAACCGGCAGCGGAACACCGCGGCCCAAGGCCGTGGTAGCAGCCGTTGCCCTTGTGGAATGGGCACGCAGCCCAACTGGAGGCTCCTTCTTCGCCAAAGAATAGCAGGTCTTGATGCACAAGGTAACCCAGCGGGAGATGGTCCTCTTGTGCACCGCCCGACCTTTTTTGGCGCCCACGTAGCCAACAAAGAGCTGGTCATCCACCCGGAAGTGTTTTGTGCGGTCAATATAGAAGGAGAGCGCACGTTTTGGGTCCAGACGGTGGAGCCTCTCTTCCTCTCTGGAAGGATGCGGAGGCGGAAAGAAGGTGGGCAAAGTGATGGTCTGCCCAATATGGAAAGCAGTCACCACCTTTGGCAAGAAGGACGGACGCGACCGAAGCACAACCTTGTCTGGATCAACAGACAGAAAGGGAGGTTTGCAAGATAGAGCCTGGAGCTCACTCACCCGCCGAGCGGAGGTGATGGCCACCAGAAAGGCTGTCTTCAGAGTCAGAAGACGAAGAGGACAGTTATGTAGAGGCTCAAAGGGAGCGCACATTAAAAAGGTAAGAACCAAGTTCAAGTCCCACTGAGGCATCACAAACGGAACAGGAGGAAAGAGGTGAGTAATGCCTTTTAAGAACCTGTTAACAGGGGACTTGAAAAGGGAGGGCTGATCAGGGAGCCTGAGGAAGGCCGAGATAGCACAAAGATAACCCTTGATGGTACCCAGGGCAGAACCCTGTTGGGCCAGAGAGAGAAGGAACAGAAGGACCTCAGAAAGAGGGGCAGAAAGGGGACTCACAGCCTTTGCTGTGCACCATGCCACAAATTTGTTCCACCTGCAGGCGTATACCACCTTAGTGGAGGGACGCCTGGCTGCCAGAATTACATCACAAACTTCGGGAGGCAAGTCGAAAGGAATCAACTGCCGCCGCTCAATCTCCACGCAAGCAGGTGTAGACTGGACAGGTTCGGGTGGAGGACCGTCCCCTGCTGCTGCGACAGAAGATCCTCCCGAAGAGGCAGACGGATCGGGGGATCTACGCTCATATTGAGTAGCTCGGGATACCAAACTCTTCGAGCCCAGTCCGGAGCCACAAGAATGACTTGGGCCCGGTCGTGCCGAATCTTCTTCAACACTCTGGGTAGAAGTGGTATTGGCGGAAAGGCGTACAACAGACCGCAACTCCACTCGTGACGAAAAGCGTCTCCGAGCGAGTGCCGCCTTGGAAATTCCAACGCGCAGAACTGATGACATTGCGCGTTCTCTTCGGTGGCGAATAGATCTAACCAAGGCTCTCCCCATTGTAGAAAGAGTCCCTGCGCCACGTCCGAGTGAAGACGCCATTCGTGATCCATCATGCACCTGCGGCTGAGTTCGTCCGCCCTGGCGTTCAAGGAACCTGCCAGGTGTTGAACCATCAGGAACATGCCCTGATGTTCCAGCCATGTCCAGAGGCGCAGAGCCTCCTGACAAAGGGTCCAAGACCCCACCCCGCCCTGTTTGTTGCAGTACCACATGGCGGTGGTGTTGTCTGTGAACACCTGCACTACCTTCCCTTTGACAGAGGGAAGGAATGCCTTGAGTGCAAGTCGGATCGCCCGGAGCTCCAGAAGGTTGATATGGAGCCGGGACTCCGCCGGAGACCAGAGGCCTCTGATCTCCGCCTCTCCCATGTGACCGCCCCATCCCAGAAGGGACGCGTCCGTCACAACTGTGTGCTCTGGCTGGGGAAGGGAGAGGGATCTGCCCATGACCCATTGCCGGTTCGAGAGCCACCACTGCAACTGTCTTGCAGTCCCCTCCGAGATCTGGACGTGATCGGACAGGTTGCCCTGGTGCTGCGCCCACTGGAACTTCAGGTCCCACTGCAGAGCCCGCATATGCCATCTGGCATGATTGACCAGCAGGATGCAGGAGGCCATGAGGCCCAGCAGCCTCAGGGTCATCCGTACCGAAACCCAGGATAAAGGCTGAAAGATCGGAATCATAGCCTGAATATCCCGGACTCGCCGTTCGGGAGGATAGGCCCGAAACTGCGTCGTGTCCAGAACCGCTCCGATGAAAAGGAGCTGTGGAGAAGGAATCAGATGCGACTTCGGCACATTGATGGAGAACCCCAGCGAGTGCAGGAGTTCGGCCGTAGTCTGGAGGTGGGAGACGACTGCCTGGGACGAGCCCGCCTTCAGCAGCCAGTCGTCGAGGTAGGGAAAGACTGAAACCCCTGCCCGGCGCAGATGAGCTGCGACCACCGCCATCACTTTCGTGAACACCCGAGGGGCACTGGTAAGGCCAAAGGGGAGCACGGTGAACTGAAAATGCTCGGGGCCTACCGTGAACCGAAGGTAACGCCGGTGGGCCGGCAGGACGGGGATGTGGAAATATGCGTCCTGCAAGTCCAACGCTACCAACCAGTCTCCAGGGTCGAGGGCAGTCAAGACCTGAGCTAGGGTGAGCATCTTGAACTTCTCCTTCCGGAGGAAGCGATTGAGGTTCCGGAGGTCCAAGATAGGACGCATGTCCTCCTTGTCTTTTTGGGCACCAGAAAGTAGTGGGAGTAGCAACCACGCCCTACTTCTGGGGTCGGAACATGCTCGATGGCCCTCTTGGTCAAGAGGCCGTGACTTCCTTCTGTAGAAGCACCAAGTGATCCCCTGACATGCGGTGGAATTGAGGTGGCATGGCTGGGGGTGGTCTCGAAGGGGAGGGAGTAGCCCCTTCGGACAATGTCCAAGACCCACCTGTCCGAGGTGATGGTGCGCCAGTGGGGAAGGTGATGGCGGACCCTGCCCCCGACTGGCGTGCCGTGCACCTGAAAGGAGGGACTAGGAGGGCTTGGAGGCCGCGGACGGGTTGGAGGTGGTGGCCTGACCCGCACGCTGGTTGCCCGATCCGCCACGGCGGAATCCACGTCCTCGGCCACGCGAAGACGCCTGCTGCGCGGGCCGGTGGCTGGGCTGCTGACGTGAAGGGCGCCCCTACCGTGGCCACGATAGGGGCGAAAAGCAGAAGGCAGCGGAGGGCGTGTAGCAGAAAGGCCCAGGGACTTGGCAGTAGCCCGTGAGTCCTTAAAGCGCTCCAACGCATGGTCTGCTTTGGACCCAAAAAGACCGACTCCATCAAAGGGCATGTCCATGAGAGTATTCTGGACATCCCCTGAAAAAGCAGTGGTTCTCAACCAGGCGTGGCGTCGGAGCGCCACCGTCGTTGCAATCGACCTGCCCAGCGAGTCGGCGGTGTCAAGGCCACAACGGATAGTGTATTTGGCCGCATCCCTTCCTTCCGCAATGGCGCGGGAAAGCAGTGCCTGGACCTCCTCAGGGCACTGGGGCAAAACATCCGCCACCGAATCCCACAGGGAGTGGGTATATCGGCCCAAAAGACAAGCGGTGTTAACGGACCGCAAGCCAGCACTGGAGGAAGAAAAACCTTTCTTCCCAAACTGATCCAGGCGTTTGGATTCCCTATCCGGAGGAGCGGTAGGGAAGGCGGTTTGGGAAGCGGAGGCTTGGACAACCAAGCTCTCAGGAGTGGGGTGGACAGAAAGAAACAGGGGGTCGCCCGGAGCGGGGCGATGGCGTCGTGACACGTTCCGATCCACAGGAGCCCCTGTGTTGGGCTTGGACCAGGCGCCCAAAAGAACGTCAGTGAGGGCGTCGTTAAACGGCAGCACAGTCTCCGCAGAGGAGGCTGCCGGCTGAAGCACCTCTGTCAAGACGTTAGGCTTGACCGTCAAAGTAGGGAGCTGGAGACGTAAGGCCCCAGCAGCCCTACGCAACACCGTACCAAAATTGGCCCCCTCCTCCGTAGCCACGGGAGGAGACAGCATGCCAGTGTCAGGGGAAGTATCCAGACCACTGGCCTCCCTAGACTCTCTGTCCAGTCCTCATCATACTGACAGTTGCGTGTCAGAGGGTCATCAGACCCCTCCCAGTCCTCCTGGTCCTCCTCTGGTTCAAAATAAGGAGGAGGAGGGACATTTGGGACCCAAAGTCCCATCGGCGCCGGAGCCGGCGTCGAGCGACGTCGCTCCGGGTCCATGTCCGGAGCCGGAAGGAACTGGGGAACGACGCCGCCCGGAGCCCAGGGCGGCGTCGAGAACGGCACCGGAGACATCGGGCGCCGGCGGAGGTGTCGTGGAGGTCGACCGGCGTCGATGGGGGTTGTGGAGCCGGGATCGAGGCCGGGGCCGAAGCCGGAGCCGGGATCGAGGCTGGAGGCACGGGCGACGCCGGGGCCGGAGCCGCCGGCGATGCCGGAGCAACCCCATCAGGGCCCGCGGGGCCCGAAGGCGCACCGGAGGGGCCTGACGGCCCGAAGAGGCGGGCCATGGCCGACAGGAACTCCTGTACCTTGGCCGGATCCGCCCCCGAACCCGGGAAGGGCGGGTATGGCGGGGGCGACTCCACAGGCAAGTCCGGGGCCGCGGGGGCGGGGACGGTGCCGGGAGGGGCCTCAGCCGAGTCGCGAGACCGGCGAGGCGAAGTCCGAGAGCGACGATGCTTCTTGGACTTCTTGTGCTTAGACTTACCGGACGAAGAAGACTTCGACGCCGACGACCGGTGTGCACTCCGCGAGCGACCCCTGGACCTCTCACGCGACCGGGGCCTCCGTGGAGCCGAATGCCGGGCCTCGAGGAGCTTTCGAGACCGCTCTCGCAAAGCTTTCGGGTTGAGGGCCTGGCATTCGGGACAAGACTCGGTGTCGTGGCCTCGGCCGAGGCAGAAGAGACACTCCCAATGCGGGTCGGTGACGGACATCATCCGCGCACAGGCGCCGCATCGCTTGAAGCCGGGCATCCCTACGACACCTTTATTTGGAAAAAACAGTGAAAAATCACCAAAAAGTATGGTCAAAAATTGACCAGGGCACTGCTCTTCCCGGATCTGCGCTTGCTGGCGCGGAAAAAGAAGAACTGACGTCAGCGCGCAGGGGCGGCGCCTAAGTACTGCCCGCGACGTCATCCCGGCGATCACGACGCCGACGACGGACGCGGAGCCGCACGACGCCGCCTACCGACGCGCAAGGGTACTGCTACGCAAAAAAACTTTCCGGATCCAGCCTGACGCCTGGGGATATTCTAAGGTAAGGAATCTGTCACTAACGTGTCTCTTTCAGATACCTAATTACAGGACAGGTGTGGCAGCTGCAAGCTGCTGGGCCAATCAGAAAAGGCTACCAGTGGCCTGAGAGGCAACTTCGAAAAGTAAAGCTACTAAAGCTACTTTCCTAAAATAGTTATGTTAAATCGAACTTTGGCAATATGTTGGATTTAGGTTTAACTTTGTTTTATTGACATCTTCAGCATGGGTACAATTTGCATAGCCACCCCACAATACACAATGTAGCCCGGTGACCAAAACATGCATTACTTCATTTGTCTATACCTTAGAAGGTGCCATCTGACATGTTCCCCCATAAGCTTGTGAGGCGTGCAAAATATCGATTTAGTTACAGCGTAGTAAAAAGAAATGCAAAATTACTCAACAGTATCTAAAGGTATTCAAACAAACCCCCCCCTCTCCCCACCCCGCCCTCCCGCAAACTGGTGTGCACAATGCCTATCCCGGCTTTAAAATGAGTGTGCAGAGCAATTCCGTAACCTTTCTCAGGTTCCAATGGGAGGCCCCACAGCTGCCGTGAGCCGAAGGAGGCGGAGGTACTTTGGGCATGTGTTCTCATTTAATTCAGTGGACAGAAGAGACACAAGCGGCTGCCAAACCTCCTTGAATCCTGCTATTGTGTTTGTAAGGGAAGTGTGTATCCTCTCCATCCCCAGGATATGCCATAACCTATGGATCCACCCCGTATGTGTCGGTATCGTCCGTGTCCCCCAATGCGAGAAGATGTTCTGAAGTGCTGCCCCCAGAGCTAGACCCATCTGTTTCCCTTTGCGAGACTTCAGAGGGAATGTTAAGGGATTGGGTAGCCCCAATACTACATATGCCGGGAATCTTGGAACCTGCGTTTCAATCTGCTGATCTATTTCATCCAGTAAACTGGGCCAATATGTAGCCAGCTCCTGGCACTCCCATAACAAATGTAATAATGTCCCCTCTTCCCCGCCAGCAGGTAGGGCTGCGGTCTGGATTCCCTTTATTAAGGCACACCGGAGTCAAATACCAATACGTGGTGATCTTAAAAGCAGTTTCTCTGCCGGCTGTGTTTCGCGCTGTATACTTGGCCCGGTAGTCGATTTCCCCCCACTCCTCCTTCATGAGTTCCCTTCCAAGTTCTGTCGCCCAGCGTTTCTGACTGGCAGTAGGCTGTGTGGGGATTGTCTGACGTAGCAGGTCACATAACTCAGAGATCACTTTCCTATCTGTTAGCTTTGTCACCAGCCATTTCTCATATTTTGTCAATTTCCTATTGAGTTTCAGATGTACGTCTGGGTGGAGAAGCCAATGTCTTAATTGTAAATAGCGGAACCTTTCTGTCTCTGGGAGGGTATAGTCCTGCCTTAGTTGCGAAAACGGAATGATCCCCTCTACGTCAAATAGATGGCCGGCCGCCTTGCAGGCCGTAGTCTGCCACATCGAGAACGCCTTGCCATCCAACCCCGGGGTAAACTCCCGGTTTTCAAATAGAGGAGTCATTGGGGAGGGAAAAGTCATCAGCTCCCTTCTACTGGCCACCCCGTCCCAAACCTGTAACACCGTTTTCGTGATGGGAGAGCCCTGAAGGTTTTGTGGTCTGTCCGCTCTCTTCAGAAAGGGAACTTTCCATAGGGAGAGTTTCGCTAATGCCCGGTCTTGAAATAGCCATCTCTTTTCCGATTCTGGTCTACTCCACTCCACCAGATACCGTAATTGGGCCGCCCTAAAATACTCTAGCAGATTCGGGATCCCCAAGCCTCCCTCTTCTGGTCTCAAGTGCCCCAGCTCCCTCCGCATGCGTGGACGCGCTCCTGCCCAGACAAACTGGAGAATTTCTTTTTGCAGTGTGTGGAGTGTCCCCTTTGGCGGCCAAACTGGCAGCGTTTGGAATACATATAGCGCTTTGGGGAGAATAGACATTTTGACCGCAGCAACTCGTCCCAGCAGTGACAGTTGATGCCGCTTCCAGTTCTGCAGCTCTCTCGTAACCTGTCGGACAAGTTTGGTGTAGTTTAGTGTGACCGTCCGCTGGATAGACAGGGCTAACTCAATTCCCAAATATGGGAGGGACTCCATTACTCTAATCCCTACGGAGCTTTCGTCTCCCGTCCGTGAGTCTGCCCGGCGCCTGTCCAGGCGGAGGATCATTGACTTCCCCACATTCACCCGGAATCCAGAGACCTGGCCGAATAACTCAAGTTCCCGTAAGAATGCAGGGACCGAGCGATCCGGGAACTCCAGAGAAGCAATGATATCATCCGCGTAGAGACTTATTGGATGTCTTTCCCCCCCGAAGGGAACGCCCGTGATGTTCGGATTATCCCTGATCTTCTGGGCCAACAGCTCGATGTATAAGGCAAACAAGAGTGGCCACAGTGGGCACCACTGCCCCGTTCCCCTTTGGATGGTGAAAGGTCGAGACGACAGCCCATTTACCCTAATAGTAGCGGTGGGCGAGCTATAGCAACTAGTCACCCATGCTCTGAATCGGTCCCCCAACCCGAAGTGAATCAAGGTCTGATCTAGAAAATCCCAGTCCACCCGATCAAACGCCTTCTCGGCGTCGACAGAGAGCAGCAAGGCGTCCCTATTCGTGCGGTGAGCTTTATCAATCAGGTGGAGAATCCTTTTGGTGTTGTCACTGCTCTGCCTGTTTTGAATGACTCCCGATTGATCGGGCTCTATTATACCCGGCATCAAGGGGCCCAGTCTTGCCGCTAAAATGCTAGTAAACAGCTTGAGGTCCACATTAAGAAGGGACACCGGGCGATGGGAACCACAGAGACTTTTATCCTTCCCCGGTTTAGGCAGGACTACTATAGAAGCCGCCAGCATATCAGGAGGAATCGACCCCGGCCCTGCAAAGGAGTTAAAAAGCCTCGTCATGAGTGGGGCTAGGATATGGCAAAAGGATTTATAGAAACCTGCCGAGAAGCCATCCGGTCTCGGCGATTTCATAAGCTTGAGGCGTGATATCGCCCCTATAACTTCTTCTATCCGGATCGGGGCGTCTAACAAGTCCGCTTGATCCCTAGCTAGCACGGACGTGTGCGCCCCAAGCAAATATGCCATCGTTTGCGGTCTTGGGGTGTCCTCCCTTTTGTATAAATCTGCATAAAAATCTCTAAATGCATTCGCTATCTCTTCATCTTCCTTGACCACTTCCCCCTTGTCTTTCGTGATGGATTGGATTAGAGCTTGGTGAGTGCGGGCCCTAAGTTTGCTCGCCAACATACGCCCTGTCTTGTCGCCTCTGACATAATAGGAGTGCTTAAGAGGCAGCGCTGCGTATTCAGCTCTATCAATATCTAACCCCGCCAAATTGAGCTCGAGCTGCCTCCAACTGTCGCCAGACCCTCGGTGCCCCAGTCCGACTGTGAACACGCTCCAATTCTAACACTTGCGCAGTGAGATGATCCCTCTTTTCTTTGCACTCTTTATTCTCTGCGGCGGAGATAGCTATCAGTTCTCCCCGCACCACCGCTTTTAGGGCCCCCCATAAAGTGGTCAAGGAGATGTTAGGGGAGTCATTTATCTCTAAATAATCTTTGATGCACTTATGAATCTGTTTGGTCACTGGCTCCCTGTGTAGCATACTTTCCCTGAGTCGCCATCTTCCGGGCTGTCTCTGTACCGGGGGTAACCGAAGGGAGACCATCACTACGTCATGATCTGAAAGTGCTGTCGGTGTAATGTCCACTTCCCCCACCAGTGCATTTAGTTCTTTCGTGCCTATCAAGTAATCTAGGCGGACATACGTTCCATGTGCATGGGAATAAAAGGAGAGTTGTGAGGCCTGTGTGTGTGCCACTCGCCACAAATCTACCAATCCCCTGGAGTGAAGCCATTCTTTCCCCTCCCCTGTGAGCTCCCCCCGTCTGTGTGAAGCGGTGACCTGACCGATCTTTAGACGTATCCATTACAATGTAGAGATCCCCTCCTACAATCATCATCCACTCCTGTTTGCCCAGTACTTCGGAGAGAGCAGCTTTCAGAAATTTCTCCTGCCCCGAATTGGGTGCATATATCGACCCCACCGCTAATGTGTGCCCCCCGACCTGGAATGTGTAAGACAGGAGACGGCCTTAAACTTCGGCTACCTTATCCCCCACTGTCTCCGAAAATCGCTTAGCGACCAAAATGGTCACCCTCGCTTTTTTCTCCGCAGTGGAATAGAAATATTGATAGGGAAATGTTCGTAACCTCATCCGGTGCCAGTCTTTAGAGAGCAGATGGGTCTCCTGGAGGAGACACAAATCTGCACCCAGGTCCTCCAAATAGGAAAGGATGGATTTGCGTTTAATAGGATTATTAAGGCCCTTCACATTCAGGGTAACGACTTTCACTGTGGAATACGACATGGTGTAAGGTTATGGTGGATCTTCTGCTCCCTGTTGATTATGAGCTCTTTAGCCTCCCTCTGCCTCTCCATCTGCTCCCCCCCTGAATGGTCCCAGTCACTGCTACACCCTCACCCCGCACACCAGTTCCTTCCCTCCCCTTCCCCAACCCCAACCAAGCACCCCCAAACACCCCATAATGTCCAGAGCCCGCAGTTCGTGCCCACGTGCCCTTGGAAAAGAGAAATGAGAGGAGCATAATGTGGCCTAAGTCCCGTCGTCTCCCCGCTCCCATCCAACGCCCCCAGCTCCGCTCATGCCTGTCCCTTTTAGTTAACCCCGCACTGTTCAAGATCCATCTTGAGAAGCTGTGCCTTTGAGCACCGTCTTGAGGACAGACTTCCTCTCCTGCGCCATGGTTGTGGGGTCAGGACCCAGCATATGCTGTGTTAGACGTCTCCCTCGGACTCTTTGCCATCGATCCCGTGGGGACGTATGATGTTGGCTGGCCGCCACTTCCTGACCCGGTTGCTCTATGTCCAATACTCTGCATGCTTCTTGCAAGGATTTGAGTTGGTAAAGTTTTCCGTGCCGCTTGAAGATCAATCGGAAAGGATGACCCCCAGGAGTATGCCACCCCCTGGTCCCGAAGATGCGTCGTCACCACTCGAAATTCCCGTCTTTTCTGTAATGTGATTAAAGCCAAGTCTTGATAGAGGGACACGAGGTGGTCCTGGTAAGTGAGCGGGTGTTTCGCCCTGGCTTCCCAAAAGAATACGCTCTTTGAGGGGGAAGTCCGGTAGGTAGGCCAGGATGTCAGGCGGGGGTGCTGGTGCTTTTCTTCTCAAACTCACCCTCTGCTCCCGGTCAATCCTGATATCAAAGTCCGGTGGGACCCCTAGTATGCTAACAGGCCCTGTAGATAACAAACAATGTCTGAGCCCTCTTCCTCCGAAGGAACACCCTCTCCCGTATGTTGTCCCGCCTGGAGCGGTTCTCCAGGTCTTCCGTGTGCGCCTGGAGATCGATCTGCTGTGTTCGCAGCCGGATCACCTCCTGTTGAAGTTGCTCCATTTCCTCATCCTTGGCCTGCTCCTGTTCCTCGATGCTTGCCACCCACTCTCTGACCGTGTCGACATCGTGCCGGATTTCTTTCACATCCCTCGCAAGTTCGCCTTTCAGTGATTAGAAGTCGTCCCGGAGCGTGTTAAACAGTGTCTCTAGAAATTAACGGGTGATGGGGGCCTCCGCTCCCTGTTCCAGTTGCGTGGTTGGAGACATTCTGCCCTCTCCTCCACTGGTCTGTGGAGTTTTAGTCAGCAGGTCCTTCAGGGTCCGGTCCTCCTTTCCTCTCAGCGAGGACATGCTGGCTGTGCTGTCCGCTGCGCTTCTGCGACGTCCCTCTAACCCAAATCTGTCTGGTGCAAATAGCTGGGGGCCCTGCGACCTGCACCCAGTCGAGACTGTGCTCCCCGAGGGGTAATCCCGTCGGGTCTCCTCTTCGACCCCTCTCTGGAGCCTCGTTGTGGGCCCTCCGGCAGCCCAGCCCCCGGTGGTGGCCTCTACCTTATTCTTCCGACAGGTACTTTCGGGGAACCCGCTGCGGTCTCCAGCTCTTGTCCAACCAGTGCCCGGGCAGATCTGAGCTGCGGGTGAAGAGCAAATTCCCCGGTCTCCTTTGCTCCCTCCGGCTTCGGTGCCAGCCTAGGGCCGCCCGGTCTCCTCTTTCATGCAGAGTGCCGCCTCCACTTTCCCGGGGCCCTTCTCTGCTCCCTCACTCGGCCTGGTGACCGGTGTGCCCCTGTGGCTATGTGGACTCCCCCTTTCCCGGGCCGCTCTTACTGGTATAAGGGTGCCTCCGAGTCCTGGGGCCAGGTTCGCCCCCTCCTCCGGTGCCCTCCTTTTGTGCTTCTGGTGGGCCTCTTTCGTCCCCGGAGCCTCACTCCCTCCGCCCCGAGGCTCCTGTCGGATCTCTCCTCCCTCTTCAGCCCGTCCGGCTCCACTTACGCGTCTTACACCTTTGCGCACCGCCGATGCTTGGGCCTAAAGTCCCTCGATGCTCCCTCTCGGCTGCCTTCACGGCCTTTATGCCGCCTTCTCTGCACTGGGTCCCGCCACCATTTCCTTCCCCCGGGCCTCCTCCGTCACCTCGGAAATTTCCCACCGGGGGGCGCTCAGTCTCCTCTCCTGGTCAGCTGGATGGCCTGCGGCACCCGAGGCCTCGTCTGCGCGTCTCCCGGCCTCCCTGTCTCAGCTATCCGCAAGTGCGTTCAGCCACCTAGGCGCCACAATGCCCTCCGCCACTCGCTACAGGGAGTCTACCGTACGCTCAGGCCCTCCGAGCTCCGTCCCGCGGCGCTGCCATTTTTGGCAGCCCGGCCCGTGCGCTTATCTGCTCCCTCTCCCTGCTCCGCGGGCTCCGGTGCTTGACCCACCGGCGCCCGATCGGTTCTGGTGTCCTCGCTGCCCCCAATTTGTGCGTTATCGGGGTATTTTCATCTCTGTATGAGCCGGAGAGCGGGGGCGGGGAGACGAGACCCACACGTCTTACCCGCTCGCCCTCTTGGCCAAGCACCCAATATGTTGGATTTAATGTAACTATTAACTCGACACTCTGAAATATCCTTCTGGCTAGTTCCATTCGAAAGTTACACTTTATGAGAATGAACAAAAGTCACCCAATGTGGGTTACCAGATTTCCAATAGGGAAAATTGACTTGAGATTTTCCTCTACCAGTGCATGTAAAACAGTTAATACATGGCATGCTATTCAGAACCATGAACCCTCCTCACTGGGCACTTATGCTAGACTTTAGGAGTGAATTATAGGTAGGGCTCCCGGTTTTATGGTATTTTTTTTATTTTTTTAAACATTTCCATCTGTATTTATGCATATTTATTTTTTGACCCGCTTATTGGTATTTATCCATATTTATTTTGTGTTTTGAGAATAAATGGAGCTGTAAAATGTGATATTTCCACTTTTATTTAACACTTAGATTTCCACTCATACATGGATGTCTCATGTTTTAGCAAATTAAGAATGTAGACTATAACAAAACACTACACTCACAGGTACATATTAGCACTATACTACAAATATATGTTGATATATGTGTGTATTTAAGGAAATTTCATCCGACATTATAAATGTTTATTAACTCTCCATACTGTCCATCTGCTCAGCTGTTGCCTGGAATTCATTAAAGAGGGCACGGAGAGTCTCACAAGAAGCACCACTTTCACTATTTTGCCGCTTTTAAAAATAAATACAGACAGGAAACACATGGTTTTCGGTCTGTATTTATCTGTAAAAATCAGTAAAAACAGAAAACCGGAAGCTTTAATTATAGGTAATAAATAAGGTTTGAGCCTGTCAAAAGGGTTAATTTCCCAGCTTGAATTTGACAGTGCTTCAACTGTAAGGTTTTCTTGCCACTGCAGTGATGCACACTTACGTGCACTAGCTTCCACTAGTGACACTTTAACCAACAGACCCAGAGTATCATATATTATGGACTTACAGGTAAGTTAAACTTTCCAATTAGGATTTCCATTTGGGATAGCTTTTTATTTGCTACTTAGGCTGCAGAACAGGCCTAGTGCCCAATATTAAGTCCTTGTCTAACACAGATGCTTTAGGGACGTTTAGGCTTAGGAATGGTGATGGACAAGATTACTTGATAACATTAACTACAGGATTTAATCTTTTGAATCAATGACTGAGGAAACTTTTATGACTATTGATTTGTCCACGTTGTCTGGGTCTCAAGTAGACCATCTTCACCCAAACAGTAGAAAAAATGGGCGGATGCTGCCATTAGTATTACTCTGAAATCAATCCCTTAAATCAGGCATAGTACAACATAGCTGTAAGAAGGCTGTAGTTACACCTCTGCTGAAAAAGCCATCAGCAGACCTGGCGGTTCTGGGTAATTATAGGCCTATTTCCATCCTTCCCTTCCCGGTGAACATTCTGGAGCATCATGTTAGTAGGGTTCTTTCCTCTCAGTTGGAGTCTTACTCCTTGCTTTAGGAGGAAAAATTTGGCTTTAGACCAGGCCATGGTAAGGAGACGGCTCTATAGATTGCTATGGAAGAGATCGTTATGAGGGTAGATAGTGGCCAGTTTACGATCCTTGTCCTGCTGAATCTGCCAACAGCTTTCAATACTGTCAACCACCACACTCTGCTCACATTGTTGACAGCATTGAGTGTTGGAGGGATTGTATGAAAGTGGATAAAAACCTATCTGCAAGATCACCGTAAGACTGTGACTTTACCCCCGTTTCAATCAGATTTTAGTTGCATCAAACATGGGGTACCTCAAGGCTCGGCACTCAGCCCGGTGCTATTCAATATTTATATGAAGCCTCTAATCTCTTCGATAAAGACATACCATTTCCCTGGTTAACTATGTGGGTGATAAGCAGCTGATTCGGTCTCTGCTGTAAAAACTTTTCAGACCCGTTTATTGGACATTGTGCAATGGATCAGCGCAAACTCCCTTAAATTAAACGGGGATAAGACAGAATTTTTATGCTGCTCGACGAATAAGATCTCGATTCCACTACCCTCAAATCTTTGGCCATTACCTACTGAGACTGTGCTGTCCTCCTCGGAGGCAGCATGCAATCTTGGAGTTATTTTTAATGATCGTCTGTCTCTAGAGAAGCACGTTAAAGTGGCTGGTGTTTGCTTTGCGCTGCTTCGTGGTCTTAGAAAACTGTTCCCTGCCCTACTTGCTCATGCTAAAGTAGATTGGACTATTGTAATGCTCTCCTTTTTGGAGCTCTTGATTAAGAGACTGCACAGAGTCCAGGTGGTTGCGGCTGAATTGACGTTAAATAGATCACGGAGATCCTCGGCCTCCAATGCTCTTAGGGAACATCATTGGCTCCCTGTGGAGCAAAGGATTTACTTTAAGTCAATATGCATTGTGTTTAAAGCCCTTCAGAATAAGGGCCCTGCACTGCTGCAGCGTAGACTTAAAAGATAATGCCCCCGGGAGGGTTCTTAGGCCAGAAACTGCTAACCTTATTCAGGAACACAAGTTTCGGAAGGTTCGACAAGGGGGAAGCGTTATCACAGCGAAAGCTGCCCAGCTACTGAACAGGTTGCCATTTGGTTTGAGAGCTCCAACAGACTTGCTGAAATTCATAAAAGCCTTGAAGACCTGGTTATTCCCTAAATAATGGATGTCCGTGATGATGCATTGTTCTCTGTCTTATTTCTCCCATGTAGACAATTGTTGCTTATAGCGCCAGGATACCAGTCTGGTCACAGCGCGCTCTATAAATAATAAAAATAAATAAATAAATGACCTTGTAATTTTAGTGGTGGCACAAAATAGTGCTGCAGTCCACTAAAGGCATCTTAACTTACGGGCCCTAGATACTCTCAGTACCTTTCACTATGGACTTGCGTGTAAATTAACCTTGTTAATCAGGGATTAGACAATGTGTAGCCACTGGTACACACTTTTAGGGGGAAAGAGCACATACTATAGGCATGGACGTCAGCCCCTGTGTGCAGAGTCATTACACCTGCATCTAAAGTCATCGAAAAGTGGGGGCAAAAAGTGAGTGTGAATCTGCAAAAATAAATCCTCCTACATATGCATGGATAGTGCATGCTTCTCAGTGCTTCTCATGTGTTTCTTCAAGAGCCTTGCAAATTTGAGATGTAATGCTATTTTGCTCACAAAATCAGTAATATGGGAAAGCTGTGATTGTGTTGAGATTGCACCCTATGGAGCAGGCAGCTCATAAGCCGAAGACCCCAAACACAACAGACTCAAAGCGAATGTAGGATGGAGAATAGTGGTCACAAACAGATAAAAGGGCATGCAAGAATTATAACTCAATTTGTTTGTAATATAGAGTGGCAAAAAGCAACAACCCCTCAACGTACCCCACCTTCATGAGGAGGGAGTGGGAATCTTGCACTCCAGCACATGCTGCAACAACGGTGTCAATGTGCACATGGTGCTGCATGACCCACAAACCTTCTTCTGCATCTTATACATAAACGACTTTGCTGGCCGAGGATAAAAACATTATTGTGGCGCCTACATGCTACTGACCAACAAAACAAGAACAAAAAATAAAATATGGACTGTATGAAAATAGCCAACTTTTCAGGCATCACAGGAAGGCAGTTCACGCTGTCTCTCAACTTCAATATATGTAAATTCCCAACACAACCTCTATCATGCTTTCAGTATTTGCCAGTTCTAGACCAAGTTCTATCCGTATGCCTGAACGCCATCCCGCACTAAGCAAACTATCCACTCTGGTCACCACTGCTGCCAGGCCTCGCTTCAGCTGTCTGTTCCAACAGATACTCATAAAGCAAAAACTCACAGACGTTGTGGAGATATAGGAGAAAGTCTAAGGAAGTATCCATTCAATCATCGATCTATCGGATGGTTGCAACCATGTTTCCAACCAACTGACACTTCCCCTACCTACTTACCATTCCAGTCTGTAACACTCCTCACTCTAACACTCACCATTTTGACCTCATGCAGATTCATAACTAAATCCTGAACCAATTTCACCCTACAATGATTGCACGCTCTAATGCTGTGACACAAATAATGTACGTACTCCTATTCTCTTCCACACCCTTAGCTGTAACACAATGGTTCACAAAGCTGTACTGCACCATTTGGACTTCTAGCAATTGTTATATTGAATACATTTTATAAATCTTTTTGGGAAATCATTATCAAACAAAACTGTATTATTCTGATTCATCCTCACAAAGCCAAGAGTTGGTGAATGCAATTATCAAAAAATAAAGTATGAATGCATGCACAAAATAAAAGTTTAAACAAACAAATTCACAAATTCACTGAAGGAACATAGAAGAGAGCACTAGATACAGGGTCTGGTACACCGGTGTGTCAGATGCACACCGCCCAAATAGTAGTTATTTTAATTGCCAACTAAAATTAAATTAAAATGTTGGCTATTGAACAACCCTGATTATGAAAATAGACAAAAAGTCGATTACATACCTCAGAGAGAATGTCAACGAGAGTTTTTCTAGGCAGGTCTTTCAGGTGATTTCTGTGCTCAGCCAAACTCTGCAAAAGCTGCACACACTGCAGAAGAACCTGAGGCTCCTACGAAACAACAAAATAACAATACATTATTAACTAGGACTAGTTTATGCCAGAATGTGAAACTGTTCATCACCCCTTTCTTCTGGGGTGGCTGGTACTTAACGTCACAATTTCCATTGAGCATTCACAGCCTGGCAGATATCCATGCATACTACAGCACAATGGTGGGTAAGAAAGAGGTATTTTTTCTAATCACAGCGGGCATGAATGTTGTAGGAGTGCCAAGACTTATGTCTTGCACGTATTAATACTAAATGACTGTGAAATATCTACATACTTTATTGCTGCATGTCTGATCCACCCAACCTTTCCCAAGAATAATCATTTAGAAGAATTTATGATGCGATTCTGGACCTCCACAGTGTTGTCATCACCAAAGAAACAGCATTTCCAGTAAAGCCTCTCAGATAATGGTGGAACCATTCTTTATCTCATTTGCTACCATGTGATTCCAGCACTTGCACTTTTCAAAAACATCACTTCTTAATTATAACTGGATCACTCACAGAACAAGAGACCTTGGCTAAAACGCACCTGAATTGAGAGTGAATAACTGTAGAAAGTTGTATTTCATCATCACAAAAACGGAATGTCTCTAGACCACAGAGGCTTGTTCCAGATGTCTTCCATCAGAAGAAGACTAACACTGAAATCGGTCTATGGTAATAAATCAAAAGCCTATGTGTGAAATTAGACCATTATTGTCTTTCAGTTGTAGGTCAGTGCTAAGATGTAGTCCTGATTCACTGCCATACACTATAAACTTCTTTGCCAAGTATGTACGGCTCTGCCACACTATGTATCCAAGCTACCGCTTGAAAGCTCTCACATGTTCTGATTTTTCTGCACTTCACTTTTGACCAGGTCTTTGGTCTCCACTTCTTCCTTAGTCCTAACATGCTTCTGTGTAAATGGACCAACTCTTCATCCTACTACAGACTACACTGATGAAACGTGTGAGATCCAACTCAGGTCCAGGGTCTAGACACACTCCTAGGGAACACTATTTTTAACACACAAAAAAAACATAAAAAAGCATTTTGGTGCACTCTTGAAGAAAGCCCTGTGAACTATTGTGACATATTTGGCAGGCTTCGAGATGTCTGTCTTCGTCTTTTTCTGCCATTTTGCTCTCGGTCTTTCCAGTCCAGAGGCACACCTATCTCTACAGAACAGTGAGCCTGGTAATTTTTTCATTGAAGTACAAGTTCATTTTAAATGTCCCTGAGAGCGACATCAATGTCCTTTTAGTGATTGTGTTTTTTAAACAGACTACATAGAGAGTTAGTTTAATTCACTTTGCCAGCGAGGTCAACCAACATTTCATGAGCTGAGAGCAGTACTGATTAAAAACAACATATTAATTGCCTTTCCTGGAACCTTCCAGGTAGAGAAGTTACATAGAAAAAGACCAAACAAGGTGAAGTTATCCCAGACAACTGGGCGACTGTACTCAACGTGATTGGGTCAGATTCAAAGATAGGTTTAGTGGATTTATAAAGCGTGTGACTACCCTTGGGCATCTCAGCGCTATAGTGATACAGGATAGGCAGATGTTAGCACAAGGGATTAGGGAAAAAGCCATGTTTTAAGTCTTTTTTTGAAGGACACTTCGTTTTCAATTAATCGGAGTTCTGGGTCCATACTGTTCCACAGTTTGGGTACCAGATGAGTGAATGACCTTCCGCCCCATCTGGCTCTCTTGAATCAGGTTGGGTTCATCAGAAAGTTAGAGCTTGACCTAAGCTGGCGACAGGGTGAATAATGTGAGACCAACTTTTGGATCAGGGAGGGGCCTCTCCCATACATGGCCCGGTGAGCCAGGTTTAAGGACTTAAATTTGATCCTGGCTTGGACTGGAAGCCAATGAAGCTCCCTCAAAAAGGGTCTGGCGGAATGGTGTCTGGGTATATTCAACAGCAATCGGGCAGCTGCATTCTGTACGACCTGCAGTCTATTTGTAACATATTTAGGAGAGCCCAGAAAGAGAGAATTGCCGTAGTCCAGCCTCGATACCACCAAGGCTTGCACTACAGTCTTCCTGGACTTCTCTGGGAGCAGGGCAGTTATTTTCCTGATCATGCGGAGTATCCCATAGCAGGTGTTTGAAAGTTTTCTGGCCTGGGCCGCCATCGTCAGGTTCTGGTCCAGCCACATGCCTACATTTTTTATGGCTGTTTTAGGAAGGGGTGGCGGCCCCCAATTGGCTGGCCAGGGAATCTCCGAGCGAGGGCTAAAGTTGCTGCCCAGGATCATTAGCTCGGTTTTGTCCCCATTCAATTTAAGGCTGCAATCAGCCATCCAAGATTCAATTTTTTCCAGGCAAGGGACGAGTTGTCTGTGGTCCGAATCAAGGGAGTCTGAGATTGAGACCACTAGTTGCGTGTCATCCGCATATGACACGGTGGAGAGGCCAAATTCCTGTATAATGTGGGCCAGGGGGCTAAGGTATATGTTAAAGAGTGTAGGACTTGGGGAGGATCCCCGAGGAACTCCCCAGGGAGCTGAAAGGGAGTCGGACGTGAATCCGGCCTCCTTGCATTGGAAGGATCTCTCACTCGGGAATGACGCAACCCATTGGTTGGCCATTCCTCTAATTCCAACATCCTCAAGCCTTTGGATAAGCACTGTGTGGTCTACCGTATCAAACGCCGCGCTTAAATCCAAAAGTACTAGGGCTGCAGATCTCCCTTGGTCTAGGATATATTTAAGTTTTTCAGTGACCACAAGCAATGCTGAGTCCGTACTGTGTTTTGGTCGGAATCCCATCTGGGTCTGATGTATGATGCTGTTGTCTTCTAGAAAACTGGAGATCGTGCTGTTCGCGTGCTTCTCTGCTATCTTGCCTAGAATAGGCAACAGGGATATTGGACGATAATTGGCCAGAACTGCGGGGTCTAGTTGTGTTTTTTTTAATAGGGGTTTGATAATGGCGTTTTTCCACTCTTTGGGTACTTTGCCGTTTTCAAAGGAGCGATTAATTAGATTGGAAAGTTGGCTAAGAACAGCTTTCCCACCCTGGGCAAGAATATGGGGTGGAGCCGGATCTAACGGGGAACCTGATTTAATATTCTGTAATATGGAGCACCCCAGATCTTCACTCATTTTCGGAAAGGACAGGCGGGCAGGGCCGGCGGGGTGGGGAGGTCCTGCTCGTTCACTCTTCCCAGTGGTGTTTGAAGTGCTATGGTGGTCCTCTGGGCTCCCTAATGTCTTGGTGGATTTAAGGTGGAGAGAATTGTAAATATTTCCCACTTTGCTCTTAAAAAACGAGGCTAACCATTGCATCTTTCTTTGGAATATTGGAAGCTGTTTGTTCCATGGTCAATTGTGGTAAGAGATTTGACAATTTTAAAAAGCTCCTTAGAGGAGTTGGAGGACTTTGCTATTTTTTCTTCAAAGAAGGCTGCTTGTGCTTTCCTGATGTTCTTATGGTAGAGCTGTATGGCTAGTTTGTAAGCTATTTTGAGCTCTGGATCATAGGATTTCCTCCAGTCACGTTCCAGTTTCTTACAGCTCTTCTTTTGAGCGACCAACGTAGGGCAGAACCAGGATGATCTATTGGAGGTTTTTTGCATCAGTGGGCCTGGCTTCCTGAAGTTTCGATCAATGGAACTATTTATCCAAGTTAGCCAGTTGCCGTGGGCCTCTTCCAGGTCTTTAGTATCTGGTGGGGTGGAGGACTCAAGATCAGTGATCCAGGCCTCAGGCACTTTTCTAGGCCATTTGCGCCCCACTGCTATACGTTCTTTTTTTTGGTCACCTAGATGAGGTTTAAGGAGGCGCAACAGGATCATGGAATGATCTGTCCAAGGCATCCGCTTGGGTGCTAGCACCTCCAGTCTGGGGTCGTTTGAAAAAATGGAGTCTAGAAGATGGCCTTTTTCGTGAGTGGCAGACGTCACCAGTTGTGAGAGCTGTAGGGCTTCCAGATCAGCTAGGCATCTCCTAGCTGATGGGTCATTGGGATCGTCCAGATGGATATTAAAGTCGCCTAACACTGTAAAGGCGCTTTTTCCTATTACCATGCTCGCCAGTGTGTCAGGAACGGCTTCTAAGAACTGTGTACAAGCGCCTGGAGGTCTGTAGATAAGTCCACCTGAGAAGGAACACGACGGAGTAAGGGATAATCTGAAGGCAAAGGCCTCACATTTAGCGATGTAAAGAGGGGTGAAGGTACACCCTAGCTGTGTTTTACAAATGATTTCAATACCCCCCCCTACAGTTCCGACTCTATCCAGGCGGAAAATTTCAAAGCCCTGGGGAAGGGCCTCTACAATCTCTGGGGTTGAACTTTCTCGAAGCCAGGTTTCAGTTAGAAACAAGACCTCCAATTCTTCTTCTTCTATTAAAAGTTTGATCTCCACCGCGTGCTTTGGAAGGGATCTACAATTAATTAATCCCATCTTCCAGAATTTACGGTTGTCCGTCCTATTATCTAATCCCTGTATAATAGGCACCCTGGTCTTTCCTGTGAACCCACAGACCGAACAGCTCAAGGGCAGCTCTGCTCTCAGGGAGTGCAAACAGGGTGGAAGAGCTACTATGTTCATAGCCAGAAGCTCTTTATTTGTGTATGTGATAGGTTGTCCAGGAAGAACGGTGGTTTGGACAGGGTATCTGGCCCCTGGTCCCGGATGGTCGCAGACGGGCTTGCCTTAGGCGAGCCTTCGGCGCGCCAGCGGCACGCCCGCTGCGCGTTGGCGCCATCCCGAATTTAAGTGTGCCTTGGGCAGTGCTTTCTGTGAGGACTAGAGCGCCGACTTCCAAAATGGCTGTCGCCTAGTGGCCACCCGGAAGTGAGTTCGGCGTGAGTGTCTCCCTCCACACAATCACAAGGTCAATTACCCACAACTGATTGATGGCCATTTCATTGCTGTTGTATTCAGTATTAAATTCTGCTACAAATCGACACAATTGCAGTATGTGACCAAATAAAATCGCAACGGTTTTGACCAAAAGTAGATAAGAGATGTTCTTCCTTTTGGTGTCCTTTAGTGGACTGAACTTGCGTGCTACCTTGTACTCGGTACCCTGCCTGCATTAGAGCAACTGGTGCCAAGGTGGCAGAGGGTGAAGTACCTGTGGAACTCAGGAGTAAAAATGAAACCAGAGGCCCACAAGGGCACACCATGTAGAGAAGAGATTGTCGACCCCAAGCCCTGTTCCCAGTTATATAAAGATGGTGTATCAATGCAGCGTACCAATTTTTTGCTAGAGCTTGCACCACAGTCTATTGGAAAAAGAGAGTGCAGTCTTGATGTGAGCTGCGACCATGGTCTCACCCTTCTGACAGCACACCTGTTACCTGACAAAGGGAACCAGTTTCACAGAGAATAGCCTTGGTTTCACTTTGGAAGCTCAGCCAGAGCAAAAAACGCAAATTCTTAGAAAAAATACAGCAACTTAAAAAAAGAAATGGAGGACTAAAAGTGTCCACACCAACTTTAAGTAAAAGGCAAATATTTTGTAAAAAAATTAAAATCCCCATTGAAGGTGATGGCAGAGTAGCAGTACAATAGCCCTCAGCCCACGAATCCTCCTAGACCAATGATACTCATAGTACGGCCCAGGGGCCGCAAGCGGCCCCCTTGACCTTTACATGCGGCCGCCTGGTCAACAGCAGCACTGGAATGAGGTTTACACGACTCAGCACTAACAATAAACAATGTTAAATATAGAGGCAAGTATTTATTTCAAGGTTAATTGGTGTTAAAGAAAGGGTGTAACTAGGGAGCCCTGCACCACTTTACTTTAGAAACACCTTCATTTTTAAACACCTCTTGCAGCAAAAGTGTAAAAATATAACAGTCTTTTCAAAATTCAATAAGTGTATTTAATTAATATGCAGAACCTTTTCACCTTAGTACAATTGATTATATCTGTGTATTGAGAAGTATTTCAAACATGAATTTAGAGACATTAATTCTTCCCCCTACCCTGACAACATCAATAGTGAACTAAAGATGGAAGTCAGTTGTTATGTGCACTCTTTGGTTGGCCTGGGTTCCCATTATACATGAACTACATTATAGTTTATTAAAGCAAACACAAGAGAAAGTTTTGTATAGCGCACACTGTGAAATTATGTATTTCGAGGTCCTCTTAGATGCGATAATGAAGAGAAAGGAGAGAAAGTGAAATGATCACACAATTTGGTAAAGTGGGGAAGCCAGGATTAATCCCAGGTTTTCTGGTTTCACATTGTATAGTTCAGCCACTAGTGTATATTCTTCGCTACGCCTACACCGACCTTACCACCAATCCCCCCAACCCCTCGCCCTACCGCCACCCTGCTGGCATCAATGCAGCTCTCGGGCACATCACAGACCAAACTTTTTGGCTCCTGGGAAAATGTTTGTGAGTACCCATGTCTTAGCCGGTGGTGCATATTCGTAGTTGGCGAGGCTGGGCAAATGCAGTGGTAAGTGCCACCTTAGTAGAATTTGTCAGATGTTAAGAAGGTTGGCATTCTGGCAGTGTTTGTAGTCATTTGTCTTTACCAAATGATCTCATGACTCCAGTCCTCTGTAAAAGACGTGTAGGTGGTCCACTACTACTACAGACGCAGGGTTTTTCACAGTTCTTCCAGCCGCAAAACAGTGATCCAGAGGCTTCTAGACTTGTGAAAATGCAACTCTAGGTTGGAAATGTGCCACTAGATGGCAGTGACATAAGAGGAATTGATCCCATTATTGATCCCATTATTTTTATTATTTTTTTTAAACAAAAATACAATGAGCCAGACTCTTGGTTTTGGAATATTTTGCAAATCGTATCAGATGGGGTCAGAGTGGCTCACCAATGTGACACTGTCATGTGGCATGTAAGAAGGAAGTTAATGTGTTTAGGAAGAGAAAAAAAAACACTGTACACCTCATCGCGGACTACATAACTTATATTTTGGGCGAGTCTGGAGGACGTATCTCCAAACAGATTACAAAAATGGGACATATGACACAGAATCACTACAAACCAGGGATGCAACTATCATTTGTGCAGCAAATAGAGAGGCACCACAGCCCCAGAATACAAGGAACCCACTATTCCCCAATTAAAGCGGTCTTTAACAACTAAGCCATCATCATGGGGACCCATTTTCCTTTCCTGCATTACGATACATGGCCCCCTTGGTGTACCACTGTGAAAAACTACCAACAGTCTGATAGCATGTTCTACAAAGAGTGAAAGAACTGGTAAGTGAAAGAATATCTAATTTCTAAAGGAAAAAAAGTAAGCTTATTAGTGGGAGAGTACCGCCTGAACTAAAAGTTAGCCAAGTGAGATTTGAGGAATGTCAAAAAAGAAAATAACTTGTTTTTATTAAACCGCTAATAACAACGATTTTCTGTTTCTAGGTGTTCGTAATACTACGCGTTACAATTAAACTTTCCAATGGTACTAAAGTTATCACCCTCACAAGGATTAACAGATGGAATGGCCTTGTCGCCATGAAATGCAACTCAGAGTCCATTGGTGAGCGCTTCTCACTGCACCTATACATTCAGAAAGGGGAGAAGCAAGGATGCATTTAGAGACTGCCTAGCACCTTGAGAGAAGTGTGTGGGGCGCTAACACAGTGGTTGACCTGCTGATACTTACCTGCCATGAATATCTAAATTCCTATGACATCAAGTAAAATAGAAATGTATTAAAGAAAAGTAGGTTTACTTTTGCATTGTCTGCCAAGTTATCACAATCAACCATTCAGTATCCATTATAATACACTCAGGATTAGATATAAAACCATTGTGTAGTCCTGTATTTAAGTTAGAACCACATCACTGTATTTTTCAAAAGTGTGAGTTGATATTCCAAAATAGACACCTAGAATATTATTTTGAGTATAAGTGGAAAACTAAGTGCCCTAATTTGAGGTTGGTGGAAAGGCTGCTCATTCAAAACGCATGTTCCGTCCATTGTATTTAGAGCGCCATTGATTATAATGCATTTGTAATACAGTGGACAAAACATCCATCCCATTTATAATGGAGTGCCATCCCCTCCCCATCTCTAACTAAGGCCCTACTTTGGCTCCTTTACTGCTAAATTTCCATTGTGAAACACAGATGATGCATAACATCAGTGAGCTCAAGAGATATTTATTAGGTCTGATGATACCCAAGACCTTTTGATTTAACTACATTCTATCTATAAAATACTTACTTATAAGGGGCTTCATATGAAGCCAGCCCTCTTCATGCAGTTTACGTTTATTGCATCATTCACATTTTGATCCCGCCTACTACAGCTTACAGTTTGGGACAGCAAGTCAGCCCACTTCAGTTATCTGCTAACTTCACTGAATAGGATAGCATTCTGCTCTTTCACAAGGAGCACATCCACACATAAAGTAGTTCCATTCAGTGTCCTAGACTACTGTGGCAATGTGTGCTTTTTAAGACCAAAAACTACTTTTGCATTTAGCCAGTTTTCTTTTGTTCGAGGAGGACCCACTAGCTTCCCCAACAACAAAGCTTTGAAAAAACCATGTACAAACAAGCACTGACAACACCAAAAACTGGACCTCAACACCATTCCAACTGGCTATGCCAATATTTGTTTTTACAATGAGACTCAGACTGAGTATGAGTGGTGTATGCAAGACTTGCCTGAGGTAGACGTCCGGACTGGAACAAAGCCAGCACTCCGAAGAAGCTTCCAAATGCAGCATTTCGCACAAGTTTCTAAAAACAAAAAAAGATTAAAGGTGTGATTGAAAGAAGACAAATTGTAATCATCAGTATAGCTGTATGTCTAAATGTAGCTTTGTCAACACAATAACATTTACTTTCATTTGATTATGAAATGCTGCATCTGAGTTTCTGGCGCATGCCCGTCTCCTGACTGCTTCACCCCAAATACCAAATAGGAGCGCATGACACTTTTGTGCAGAGCAATACCACCCAAGGGCCGGGTGCGCTATTAGTTAATAACAGCTACTCCCTTGAGAATGAACCAACAACCACACAGGACCTGGGTGAAAGGTCTGACAGTTGTACCATAAAAAAACAAATATATACACAGACACAACATATACACACATATATATATATACACACACACACACACACACACACTGCTATCACCTCATATTAAAAGAGCCCTAGTGCACAATAAGGCAAAGTGTAGTAAAAAAGATATAGGACTGCAGATTGGGACTCATTTCATAAGATCCTGAAAATATTAAATATATACAAAATATTTACAAATTGTGTTCTCTGAGGCAGTGGATGCTTTAATAGTTCATGCAGTCCAGATGTTTTATTTTGCATCTTGTGGTTATGAATTCATAATGAGAGAAACTGGACAGGAAAAGCTGCTCATCCATAGAATAGAGAGCTTGCAGGCTTTGGCACAGTTTTCATAAATGCAAGTTTAACTTTCTCAAAAACACACATAGATCAGGACACAACGTGAAAATAGTCTAAAAATGTTTACATTTTATTTCTGTTCCACACACTGCCATGCATGTTTACAGTCTTCCACCAACTGGCTTACGCCTGTACAGAAAATATCATGGGACTTAACTAGACTGCTTTCCAACCTAGACAAATGAAGGGCTGTGGAACTAAATTGGAAACAAGATCTAATGCAGATGGGCTGGAGAGGAAGGGGGTGGACAGAACAGTGTAATATCACCTATATTATGCATAATTCCAATACAATACACTTACAAGCATTTTTATTTTAGTGCCCTTTTCAAAGAAAAAGCCACTCACAGTGCTCTTTATATGCTTGTCTATGACGACCTAAGTGTCGCAAAATCATTTAAAATGACAAAAAAAGATTTCCTTACCTTTTTTATTTTCTCAGGGTTATGTTTTTCTAGAATATGATCCAAAACTGAAGACAGCGGAATATCATCAAAGGACTGTAAAACCTAGCAGAGAAAGCAGGAGAATTCACATTACAGGTCTTGCTCGACTCAGGTCACGATAACCCCTTGGTTTGATATCCAGAGCCCATACTTTTAAATTGCAACGGTTGTACTTAAAATACATCTACAACTCACTTTAATTGAGATCCCATCCCTAATGTTACTGCCTAAAAGCCTTCCTCTTCCATCTGCCCCCAAAAGTCTGTTTTTTGTCACAGGAAAAAGAGTCTTTCAAATTAAAAATCCCTGAGAGCAGAGCTACTTGAGATCATGTTTGAGTACATAATATATTTCAAGGGCTAGTCTGAGCAGAGATGATCAGGAATAGGCATCCCCTCCATGCTACAAGGCTAGGTTGGGAAAGAGACATTTTAACCATCACATGGTGAGAATGGTGCACTACCTACCTAACCTTAAAAAGCAGTAGCAGCTATAGAATACACAAACAGCCTTTCACTGGGAATATGAGCACTGATGCAGGCGTTAAAAAACAAATGGAAGAAAGTACTAGGGGGAAAAGAATGGATACACTACACTTTTTCCTCTCCTCCCCAGCCACCCCTGGGTGCATTTCGTTAACCAACATAGATAAGCTACATGTTAAGAGTTTCAGCCAGATCTACTCGGTTAATAAAGGTTGACAAAAGCAGACTAAAGCATTTAGACTATCAACATATTCAACACTACGTACCTCAAAGATTCTTATCGTTCTCATCACCCAACCCACAGAAGTCCAACTTAAGACTAGGAGGACTATTCAACTATTTTCACAAATGAAAGGCTATGCACCAGAGGCAGGATACATTCTGAGACGAGAGAGGTATTTGAGGACAGACACAGCCTCTCCTGTGGTTCCAACAACTCTATGGGGCTGATTACGATGGCGGTCGTAGGTACATCCGCGGTGGTGGCGGAAAATGTCCTTTTCCGCACTCCATCGGGGGTCCTTGCGTCCGCCGTATTACGATGGGCAAAGATAGCCCATTTCCCGTCTGCTGCGTAGTTTCGGGATCCGCCAGAAATCTCCTTCTGCAGCGGTGGCGGACGGAGCCAATAGAGAGGGACCACCGTGCGCAATGCGGTTACGACCGCCGGACGAAGCACGATGCCTCAAACAGCCCATCACACCGCAGCGGAGAATCCGGCCATTCGTGAACGGCGGAAGCACTACTGCGGATAGCGAAAATCCACTCCCGGACACCTCCACGTGTTCCTGACCGCTGTTCGAACGGCGGTTTGGGGTCTTTCCGCAGCAATTTCCGACGGATTTTCAGCTTTTCCGCACGTTCCCAGCGGTGTATCCTGGAATCCGACCGCCGCGGTATGGATTTTTAGGCGGTGCATCCTAATTTGACAGCCGGTTTTGCCGCGGTACCTGCGGGCGAAAATTTCCCGCTACCACGGCGGTTGGAATGCTTTTCCGACCGCCATCGTAATCAGCCCCTTAGTCTTGTAATCCTTCACAACTGAAATCTGGCTGCTCTTCCAATGGAAAATAACAAGCAGCATTCATTATACTCTAGTGTTTTCTTTCTACAGAAGCTTTGGCCTATAAAGTATTGTGTCAAAGCTTTACTTGAGTAGGCAGCCCTACACCAGAGTCTTACACGGTTACAGATGTAGATATTGCAGATGCAAACAAGTCAGCAGGCAGTTTACATTGTTCTTTAAAACTACAAGGCTTTTACTGTCTTCTACTTCCACCCAGAGGCTAAAATGAAATTCAAAATGGCCTGCACAATTTTCAAAGTTGTTTCCTTCACACAATTCGTCTTAGTCTGCTCTGTCTTAAAGACTTCAAGAGGCACAAAAATAAAAAATAAGCCAAAAAAAAGTCGAATGGTAATATTTAAAGAAACACTGTCACTTCTCAATCTATCTCTAGAGCAGCTTCTTGATCCTGGAACTCTATTCCAAAGGAGTTGAAAATGTTCCTTTTCAAATGTTACCGACACGTTAACCCTACATTTACTAGTTCACATAGTTGTAATGCTCCCTCTACCCCAGCTCTGCACAAATCCCTTTTTCATACGGTCTTTACTCTCCACTGCTCTTTCCTATTTCCCGCTCAACAACTTCACCCAGCTTTGAACCCTATATCTTTCACACATGGATCCAGGCTTCCCAGCTCTCGCATTTTCCTTGTGCCTCTTTATTTGCTCCCCCTACCTACTTTTCTTTCCCTTAAGGTTTACTGACTAATGTAAAGGTTTTTGCAAGGTATTCAACTGGCAGTAGGCAACAGAACCGATCTATTTTCTTCCAGAAAAATATTTGTAACTCATTTGACTTTCCTTGTTTTAAGTTGGACTAGAAACAAGTTACTGGTAATCCAATCATACCTAATGTTATTAGGAGTGTAAAGGGCACTTACAACTACTTAGTTTTATTCATTTAATGTATTGATCTTTTTCGATAGCACGACTCTACTAAGTAGATTTAAAATTAGAAATACAGTATTGCAATGTTTAGGCAACACCTCAGTATAATGCACAGGAAATAAACTTTTCAAGCTTTAAAATCTCAGTTGGCAATCCTGGTTGCTTAAGGTACTATTTCAAAGATACAAATGTATGTTCAGATGCATGCAGCATTTTCAAGTTATCTGCGTTAGATGATAATGTATATAATTCCAGGCCTTGAAAAATAAGTCTACTCGCTCCCTTGCTATGGCGAGTCAAATTTTACCAGGGCTGGCTATTTTTAGGGCATACTAGCCTGTTCTGGTGAGGTAGCTTCTGCTGGCAAAGGACAGATGTTCTGTCAGAAAGTGATTGAGCAATTAAGATACATTTAAATCTTGTTCTTATCTGGTCACATTTACTGTGTGTTCTAAGACAGAAGTCATATGTCGGCTTAAGTCTTCTTACATATCCCAACTTATTTTATCCCGGAGATTGTTGCATATTTTTCTTTCTCTAACTGCAAAGTTAGAGGATTTTGTAAAGTAAACTGTCTAAAGTTGTGAAATAATAGGCTGTAGGATGTCAGTTTTTTCCCAACTCACAACATTTAAATGGCTTGTAAATGAAGAATACAAATATTTCAAAGTATATCAGCAATGTTGAAAACACATTTTTTGTAATTCAGAAGTGTAAATGAAACATTTTAATAAGATCAAAACAAAATCAGAACACTTTAATAGGTGATGTGCAAATGATAAATATTTGCAAATTATAAATATTTGCAGAAACCCAATTTCCAAAAATTCTCGTTTGTACATAATATAGTAAAACTGCATGTCAGTGGGAATTTTTGTGGTCATTTCAATAGAAAATGTGGTAGCGCACTGTCAATTACAGTCTACCACAACAGGATTTAGTAATATATTTATTAAAAGTGGGAGATTTTAAACATGAACGGAGCCCGGACATCTTCCTGACCCCACACTGATGGCAATGCTGTTAGTGAACTAAAAGGCAAGTTAGGGGTCATGCGTACCCTATATGCAGGCTAGATCTCTATTATACATGGAGCAAACGTTTTGTGTATGAAATCAAACTAAAGCACACAAGCTGCATTCACATATTCGAAAATGAAGAAAAGGGTGGCTCCTTGAAATAAAATATTTGCCCAAGATCACACAATTTGAGACCAGTTTATGGGTCAAGAGCATTACAGTTAAGTTGAGAAGAATATTCAAGTCACTAGACCAGAAGGTTAGATAACACTTTTATGATTTTTCAAGGCCGGATTAATCTAAATGGAGCTCACATATCTAGTCAGTGGTTATCCTGAAAATATTCAGCCGGCCAAAGAATGTGGAAGGGAAAGAATTCTAGGTTATTCCAGAGATGTGTTACTTTTGAGAATCAAACAAGAAATACCCACAAGCGTACGACCCTGGGAGACATTTTTTTGCCACCCTGCGTTCGGAACTGATTAGACTTGTGTGGGGCGGAAAACAGCCTCGCACACAATGGAACGTGCTGATGCGGCCCTACTCCCAAGGTGGCCTTGACATTCCTAATTTCGAGCTCTATTACCTCTGTGCCCAAGCACACTACGCTCACTATTGGTTTCATCCCCCTCGATATACACCTCACGTTGCCACCGAGCACGGGCTTGCAGACCCCATCCCGCTGGACGGTGTCATCCTCTTCCCTACCACATCTCGCGACCGAAGCCCGACTTCCGTGGACTGTACACTCAGAGCCTGGTCTCGTCTTCTGGAACGCATGCATGCACCCAGTATCTACTCCCCTTTGCTTCCCCTCACATACCACCCAGAAATATCACTGCTGCAAGAAGGGCTTTTCAAAAACACAGCGCGTAAACGCAATCTCCGCTGCTGGGGGGACCTATACAGTAATGGCAAGTTTCGTACCCTCCCACAACTCTGCCCTGATCCACCTCCGTCCCCTATGGAAACGTTCTTATACGCTCGTCTTCGCCATGGCATTCAAGCCAGCAATGATGCTTTCCCTTCCGAACCTGCCACATTTGCTCCTTTACATGCTGTCCTGCGAGCCCCTACTGCTTCACATTTGGTGTCTATACTCTATCATGGCTTATATGGCGGCATTGAATAACCTCCGTGCCCAGCGCGCGCTAGGTGGTCGGCTGAACTGTGTCAGGAACTCACTGATGAACAATGGCTTTATTGCTGTAAACAGACGGAACAGATCTCGGCCAATAGCAGGCTCCGAGTTATCCATTATAGGTTCTTGCATCGCAGCTACTACACCCCGGTCACGTTTGGACAAATTTGGCCTGAGAGATACACACAGATGTGATAGATGCAAAATGGAACACGCTGACTTTCTGCACCTAGCCTGGGACTGTCCAGATATTCATACTTACTGGAGTGATGTCCTTGCGGCCTTGGATTCTATGATTACATCGCCCCTCCCGAGATCCCCACTTCTGGCTCTTTTAGGGTATTCCGAGCAACTCCCCGCCAAACATCGGAAATTTGTTTGCTTCTGCCTCGCCCTGGCTAAACGACGCATAGCCTGCCGCTGGGGTAGGGGAAGAGCACCCAAATTTAAAGATTGGCTATCGGATATGATCCTCTGGCAAGATCAACTCTGCACTTATGCGGAACTACTCCCCCGCTCCTCTCGCCCTCGGGACATATGGGGCCCACTACAGACATATCTACTGGAGCACCCATATACAGATGAGACCCGGCCTTGAACGCCAACATACATTCCCTAGGCACCTTCCCCAACTGGACTACTCCGATGCCCCCCCACTGAGACCCCAGCCAGGCACCACCTCTCTCAACATATATTGTTGGAAGCCTCTGACGTAATTACTCTACTGCAATCTGTAATGACAAATGCACGATGCCCTGACTATTGATTGCACTTTTATGAATAATTGACGGTGTATAACAGTTCACATTGCCAATTTATGTACCCATTGAATTGCATTTCTGTATCCCGCTATGTTTCTTACTGTGCACTCTCAGATGCCTCCATATCGTCCCCTTTACAGATATTGCAGTTTGAATGTCTGTTTTTGATTAAAAAATTACAATAAATAAAGGTTTTAAAAAAAAAAAAAAAGAAAGAAATACCCACAAGCGTGATAGCCACGATAGTCATCTAAACTTACAGAATCTGGGGATGATGGAACAAACAAACACTCTGGCTCAGAATGACTCTAACTTCATTCCAAGGCAGAATAACTTGTAGTCAATACTACTGTTATGTTGTAAGAGGCATTCTATTACTTAGTCTTCAGTCAGTGGAAGATCTATGATCTATGCTTATTTATATGAAGCATTCTTGAAAACAAATTACGCATAAGACCATATATTTAGTGAACTGCTGTGAAAATCTCATTGCCAACACTGCTCTCCTTTAAATCTGTGTGTGCCCATATTTGAGGTTTCATTTTCTAAATAAAATGGTAAAATTAATAGTCAATGATGAAAGCGGATTGTTATACATGGCAGTAACAGGCAAATAAGAAATATTCATATATCAGAAGAATATGGTTGAACAGTTTGCCTAAAAAGAGAGGGCACTTCACATACTGGAGGGAAAAAAAATCCACTCAGGCTAAACTCTGCTGTAAAGGGATTCATGGCGAATTCAGCAGGTTAACCAGAGCATCAATGCCAGTATAAATAGAACTACTGAGTTGGGAAACAGAGAAACAATATGCTTCTGTGACTCATTTTAAAAGCAGCTCTTGCATGATATACAGCTTTGCTTTCGCCAAACAGGTGAACTCAGTTGATGTCATGGCACCTGTCAGAATTTTCTACATAAAGTCACTTCACAGTCAAGTAAATTAGCAACTCACCTGAGCAAGTGCCAAACTGAAACCTGGTCGTGCTGCTTCTCGTGTCGCTGCCAGTCCTTCGATCAGGCGGTTAAGTGTGTACTTCAATTCATCCTCCTAAAACAATAGAAAACTGAATCAGTTTTACATGTTTTACAATCAATACAGATCAATAGATTCTAATCCTGGTAATTACGAACAATGGTATGGAGAGGAGATGCCATTTACATTGAAAGTATTGAAAATATTTTCTTTCCTCAAGTTCCCTTCATGAAGTGACCATACATTACAAACCAGAAAAATACAATATTGAACTGAGAATGACACTTGATGGGCCAAATGGTTACCAACATTAAAAGCTGGCTCTGAGGACGATTGTTATGTTGGTGTCTTACAGAACACCAGGACAGGACACCTTCAGTAATGAGCAGACGATGAATACAAGTCAAAAAGTGAGAGGCCCACACACATACAAATTCTAGTCCGACAGTCAGGAGAGGCTTTCACTAGTATGTTAACGCCCTCCAGGCAGCAGGCATATGAGGTAGGGAGGCATACAGTAGGGGTGAGAGGCTGATGTGGCAGAAAATATGTAATTACTTGCATTTTGGATAAGCTTAGCATAAGAAAGTGGACAGCGATCCAATTACGAAAGGAAAATAGGCAGCTAAACACCTTTGTTAGTAGGTGGGGAGTAAATGTGGAAAACGAGAAAAAGATTTGTGCGTCATCAGTATGCAGAGGATATGAAAACCAAAAGAAAGTGCTGATTTGGACGAGGGGTGAGGTTAACACTGACGAAAAGAGAGGCATGGGACAAAAATGTGCAGACCCCCTAATGGTAAGTGTAGGCGCACTGAAAGGAGCACAATTCACTGAAAAGGAACAAGGAACAGACAGAGACAAGATTAAAACCATCCAGTGCCTGGTATTTGATGCCTCAATTGAAGAGTGTTGATAGTAGTATGGAGCTGGGTAACAGGGTGTTGGTTAGCAAAGCTAGAAGGATCAGCTTTTTTTAGCAGTGGTATTACTATTGAGGATTTGAAGCTAGGTGGATACATGCCTACACTGAGAGCGATCCAAGAGAGCAAAACAGGACATGAGAGAAGAGAGTCGGAGGTTGGATGGTTTGTGGAGTGAATGGCTAAGCGCAGAATGGATTGGCTGCTTTGAATAGGTGAATAAGTTCTGCACATGTGAGTGAGAAATAAGAGGGCTGGGATATATTAGAAAGGTTAGGAGGACAGAGGTAGGAAAAACAGTAGTCAGGCCTGTTCTAATGCTCGAAATCGTAAAACATAAGTAAGATTTGAAATGTTCTACTGAGAGGGAGAAATGTGTAAGAAGTGTTCAAGGAGGGAAGAGAAGAGTGGATGGTGAAGGCCAAGCGTCATGGGCAGTAAAAAGGTTAAATCTTGAAAATAAGAGGATTTGGGAGATGGGAGGTTAGATGTGAGATTTTACTGAGTTTGTTTCTAGAATTTATGTTTGTGTGGATGCACTTAGGTGATCCAAAGCTTCAGATAAAAGGCTGCAGGGGTGAATTTATAGTCAGTGTACCATTGATCAAATGTTTTTGGTGCGTCAGTGAATTGTTCAAAAGATATTGAGTTCAATAAGAGGTGAGTGTTTGCAGATCACCCCCATGTTTTGCCCCTTTTTGCTAGACCAACCATCCATCCATCCATCCAGTGCATGTGCTCTGACCCCTAATATATATGTGCAATTGTCTAATGCCCGATTGGCATATTTAACTTACTTATAAGTCCCTAGTATATGTTACTCTGTGTACCCACGGTCTGCAAGTCAAATGTCACCAGTGGGCTGCAGCACTGATTTTTTTTTTAAAATTTTTTTTTATTGTTTTTTATAGTTTCATTAAAGTTTGATAAACAAAACCGTTTATAAACAGTCCGTATACACATTTGGTATCCTCTGATACAGGTGCCCAATACAGTGTACAGCATGGTTGTGAACAGTATACAATTATACGTAAAAGAAAAAGGTTATATGTCTGCTATTAGGTAAGGTGATACATAATCCAATATATTACGAAGGAGAAAAAAACAAAGATGGAGGGGAAAGAGGAAACAAAAGGCTATATTAGGTAACGAGGTCTCAACCAGTGCTTACTTATGGAATTATGTTTAACAGTAATATACTCCATTAGTCTAAATTACATGTAAAAAAAAAAAAAAAAAAAAAGGAAAGAGTATAAATTCAGTCCATTAACGAACTTCTGGCTTAGTGACAGATCTTAGAGTAGGCATAAACATGGTCATCTGAGTGGTCACTGTACGAGTTAAGATTTCAAGGAGTAATAAGAACGAAGTATGCTGCATCCATGTACTAATGGGTCTGGGTGGGTGTCATCAGTGGGACAATGTTGTCATTAGCGTGTACTGCCATGTCAGGTGTTGCGTCTTGATCTTGCTCCGCTGCGCGAAAATCTAACAATATTGCGTCCCATGCTGGCGCCAATGGTTGCTTACGTATGGGCTTCAGCACTGATTGTGCCACCATTACAACGACAAAGTGAAAACATGACTCTAGGCCTGCCACTGCAGCCTAGCATAGCATTTTTAGAACTGCAAATTCGACCTGCCAAAATAACCCTTTTGCCAGTCCTAAACCTGCTTTTTTAATACTTATATGTCACCTTAAGGTAGGTACTAAGTGCCTGTAGGGCACGGTGCATGGCATAAAAAAAAAGTAGGACACCTCCATTTAAGTTTTACATGTCCTGAAAGTAAAAGATCATCAAAGTTGTTTTTCACTGTGCCAAGGCTACAGAAAAGCACTGGGTTACATTATAACAATTTGTAATGTATAACTCCAGTTTGGGACTAGCTAGAACCATGATTCAAAGACTCAAATTAATAGGAATTTAAAATCCAATTTGATAAAGTGGGATTTTAAATTACTATTTGGAAAATGCCACTTTTAGAAAGTTGGAATTTTTCTGCATAAATCCTGTAGTAGCTCTTTCAGAGATAATTCCCAATTATCACCTGGCAGCCTGCTGGGAGGTGTGAATTATAGCAGGTCACTCACTTGATCTACTATTCACTAACTCTGAACAGATTGTTTGCGAGGTACCATTGCCTCTAAAATGGACCGACCACTTTTTAATTCCCTTCTATGCTCAGTCATCTCAACTACTTAACACGAAGGGAAATAGAAGAAAGGCTAAAATCTCTAGCAGACTTTGCACCTACTCTCTTGAAGCTTTCAGTGAATCATTTCACTTCAGCTTGCCGGAAATATTTTTTGAGGTCAATGACATTCTGGACACGTTTAACTCTGCTCTAACGGAAGCTCTGGATTCAACAGTACCCTATAAAAAATGTAGCTCCATCAAACGGCGCCCTTCTGCTCCTTGGTTTACCACGGAGTTAAAACTGGAAAAAAAATCGGTGTGCAAGAACTTATGTGCAACATTTCACTACCCCACAGGCATGTGCCCAACTCTCCATAGGGTCCCAGGAACTCTGACTCACTGGACAATTTGTTTCAGGAGAAAAACTCCCATATCTATTTAAAATGTAACAATTGACACAGGGTGCGGAGGAGACTGGGAGGGTGTGCGAGGGGGGTATTGTTTCTTTCTCGCTTTTCTTTCTTCTCTCCTCTCTTCTCTCAAAGGCTTGTTGCCAGTTCTTATGTCTGGGTAAGCGGCAAACTTCGCTATCGCATAGCCCGAGTTACGCTCGAGAGATCAGAGATTATAGAGCAAACTCTGGATGAGTAGCCTAATGTAGCCCTTAGCCCACGCTGCCTGCCTCCGGGTTGTTGGCTTACAGCGGTGTCAATTCCATAAGGCCGGTGTCTACACTGTTGGCTACTGACAATGTCTTGAAATATGATCTTTTTTTTCTCTCGATATTGTGCCTTGATGTAAACTAATAAAAAGAGTTATTCCATAAAATGTAACAATTCACGCTCTACTATATCTGGTAATACCAGTAGAGAAGCCTGGGAAACCCTTTTTGGGTAGCTGTTGCACCCTACAAATTAAATTAACATAACAAGCCAATCTGATAACAGACTGGATTTACACCTTAGATAGGTTTGAACCCTTTACCTTAGAGGAAATTCGTAGAGCTCTGGCTGCTGCTAAATCAAGCTCTCCCCTGGACACCTGCCCTCCCAAAGTAGTGGCATCCTTATCCAACTGTCTTGCCCCGGCTATTTTAGAGATATTCTTTTTCTGTGGAAACAGGCACCATCCCTTCTAAATGGAAGGCTGCCTGTGTGCTACCCATCTTAAAAAAAAAAAAAACACCCTGGACCAAAAGTCTTTGGCTAACTATCGCCCAATATCTCTGCTACCTCTTTTGGGCAAACTGCTTGAAGGCTTAATTAATAAACAATTAAAAGCCTACCTAGAATTAAATCAAATCCTGGATTCTTCGCAATCCGGGTTTCGACCTGGCCACAGCACGGAAACTGTGCTTCTGGCAGTGACTGACTCTTTGTGACTTGCACTTGATGCAGGAAGTCCTGTCATGCACGTGCTATTAGATCTCTCAGCAGCCTTCGACACGGTTTCTCATGTAAGAATGCTGGAGAGACTGCGAGAGATTGGGCCCGTGCTTAAATGGCTCTACCATTTCCTGAAAGAAAGATATCAAACTGTCATCCTTGGCCCCTACGCCGCTCGCAAAATGTGACTAGACAGGGCTCTTGTTTGAGCGCCACTCTGCTTGCTAAGATCGCAGAGCTTTATGGCTTTGAAAATAATTTCTTATGCGGATGATACCCAGCTGATATTTACATTCGAGTCAGACCTGGCTGCTACTAAAAAGAGCTTTGTCTTGGGTATGTTAACCATCTCCAACTGGATGAATTACAGTTATCTCTAACTGAATGTAGACAAGACTGAGATTATACTGCTTGGCAAGGCCTCCTCTGTCTGGTCAAATGAGTGGTGGCCTCTCCAAGTGCCCAAACAATCTATTAAGAATCTTGGTATAAAAATTGACCAAGCTCCCACAATGAAAGATCACATTCTGACCTCCACCGCACTATGTTATCAGAATATGTGTTGTCTGTGCAGAATATTTCCGTACCTCCCTACATCTGCCAGATGAACGCTAGTACAAGCCCTAGTAGTAAGCAGATTAGACTATGGCAATTCTCTTTTGGCGGCATGAAATGAGACGCTGGTAGCCAAATTACAGGTGGTCCAGAAACACAGCAGCTAGGCTTGTTCTCAATCTTCCTCCTGGCACCTCTTCTGCCTCGTTGTTAAAGGAGCTGCACTGGTTAACAGTGAAAAAAGGTGCATGTTCAAGATCGGCTCCCACTTACAATGCTCTAAGAGGCAAAGGACCGAGATATCTTCAACTAAAAACTAAACCGTACATACCCAGCAGAAGCTTATGATTGCATGATAGAGCCAAAATGCCCATGGGAGAGTTGTGCGCTATATTAAATTTAAATTACATAACATAACAATTGCTCTCATGAAAGGAACAAAAGGGTTGGCTGGGAGGAGCTGTGACCCCCTCATGAGACAGGATGAGCTGGGGAAATTAGACCACCAACTGTTTAAGGTTCCCCCTGTCACAGGCAGATGTAATCCACACCTAGGCCTGCCCTGCCATTGTCTAAGCAGCCCGAGTGGCACCAATGCCGGTGGGGGTTAATCCTTTCTCAGAACCGTTTTTTCAGGGGGGAATTACTCATTTCCCTAGGCACCTCAAGGGTGCGTCCAGAGATCTGAAGAAAGATTCTGATATCTTGGATTTGGCCAGAAAGATGCACTGTGGTATTATTTAGTGCCAAAACTCACAGGAAGCAACGCAAGAGTGGATAGGGTACCCCATGGGAATTTCACTCCTATTCAGACTCCCCAGGATATTGCGGCATAAATTTGCAAATTATGCAGCACAAAAATTGAAATTTTCCGGCATTATTGCGGCAATTTGTTTTACTCAAAATCATTCTTTTTAAGCCTTAAATAAAAGGAAACTGTTTAGCAGAGAATTCCACATAGAAATAGGCACGTTTAAAGTGTTTGAGAGGATTTGTTTGCTATATTCTCCTTTGTGGTAATATTCTGGAGCATGGGTTAAGCCAAGCACATTTTGGATGTGCTACTGAAACATTACAAGGTTATTAGCTAAACCTCCGTTGCTATGTTCATAATGTTGAACAGGGCCTTGTATTACAATACATTTCTTATGTGTTTGTCCAAGTATGTGTTTCGGAAATTAGCAGTCTTGTTGGTTTACTGTGCAAGTAACATTTGAGTGCTGCCTTTCTACATAAAGACATTCCATGAAATTGTGTGCAGTCTTTGTTTAAAACATTATAAAGGATCTATAAACATTATGTCATTAGATCTTTTTGCTTTAGACATTTAAGCATTTTAGACTTTAGACATTTTTACATTGAACCTTTTAAAAGTGCCGTTTTATTTTAGAGAGGCATTGTTCCCATGATTATTACTCATGTAACGTCATTCCACTGTTGTACAAGAGAGGGCTAGATGTGGCATGGTCCTTTTTTATTAGGGCTTGTTATTATTAATTTGATTATTTGCCATTTGTGCTGCGACTACTTAATTCCTTAAACCACATTGCATTTTTGCATTTATTTATGAATCTGGCTTCCGAGTTTAACTTTTTATTTTCTGTAATAATAAATATCCCATTTAAAGAAATATATAAACCGTGAACTGGAAGATGCCTACCTAGTTCTGCAGATTTTTCCTTAGTGGTCTTGGCTGGTATTTGAGTTCATGGTTCTCCCTTTTCAGTGAAATACCTCTCCTAAATGCTAACTGAGCCGGAACACGTCTCCGTCTGGGTCCGTCTGTCTGTGTCTCTGTCTGTGGCGTTGTGTAGGCCCCTGCAGAGTCCTTAGCACACTGTAGCCCCCGTACTTTAGGGGTCCCATTCACTCTGAGGCCTAGGAATGCCTGTATGATTAGACTCAGCGGCGCAACCACATTCTGTAGGGGGGTATGATTTAGAGTGTGTGTGCGCGCGAGAGAGCGAGAGCGATGTATCTCAGGCGGTACATACGAGTACAGTGCATGGGTGATTCAGGCATGTGTCTGACGTGTGTAAGCTGATGAGCGTGCACAGCGGATGGGTCTGTGCAGGACATAGCTTGTGTACAATGCATAGAGGTAACAATGTGTGTTAACTACCTTTTCACTACAGTCTTTGTGCACACTGCAGGCTCTGTACGTAGGTCACAAGACTGTTTAACCGACGCCCCTTCGCCCCTTCTCATTGGCAATTAATTGAGCAGAGTAAATAGAATCAAGCACCTTTGAGTGCATCACTTGCTATTGTACTCCACACTGAAAATGTCTCATAGATAGCAAGTGAATGTTAGAACTGAAACTGGGTTGCTGCTCTTCTCCCCACGATAAACACAACGGATTTGTTGTCATTCCTTTGGGGTCATATTTCTATTGGTGCATGTGCATTTGGCACCAATATTTACAAGTGCCTTTGCAATTTCTCACCACTCTGCACAAGAACAAAATCAACAGTTGCATTGAATGACCAGGGCTAAAGTGAAATGTTTAACCCGACAGTCAGTTGGTGCGAATGTTACTGTTCTTTTAAAGATTGTTATCAATCACAGAATACATTTTTAAATTAATTGAATTAATACACAATTGTGTTGCAAGTAGTACAATCGCTCCTACACTGGTGCACTCTATGTAATTAGACTTCTAAAGGTCTGCAGGTTCCCCATGCTTGCTTTTCCAGTGCAGAATTTTGAGACTATGGTGGTTCTGTGTGCAGAGCCTCCTTTGAGAGTAGACAGAGGCTGCATGGTCCTCCATTACTGCTCAGTATTTCAGGAATTAGTATTCATGGCACTTAATACACCTGACACTAATCAATTATCGTACACAAATAAGCCTCGATGAGGACTTTGCGTGTGATGGCTTTGAATACCGATGTGAAAAGACTGCGATGTTTTCAGTTTAAGTACTTCATTGTCAGCATGTGCAGCGAAAAGACATGTAACAATCTAGGGAACACTAAAATTAAATAAAATTATCATTTAAGGAGAAATTCAGAGCCCTTAGCCATTTACTCCTAACACCATAGAAGATTCTTAGTCGTGTTTCATGATAATGGATTACTGGAACATTTAAACCGCTGTACTGTATGAAGCGAAATACAGCTTAACTTCAGTTGTTAGTTACGCATGTTTGCCAGTGAAGCGCTACTTTTGTTTTCTTGTCTTTTGAGGAAACAGGCAGCTATTACGGCTGTACAGCGCCACACAGTGACGTGTGCGCGTACAGCCAATAAAATATCACAATTTTTTGGGCTGTCTGCTGGAGACCTTTTTTTGCAGCCTAAAAGATTAATTTTGCGGTCATCGCGCTAGTCAGCTGATTTCACAATTGTTTTGCGCATTGCAAAATCATGGAGGGTCTGCCTATTGGTTGTGGAGTCTGCCTCACCCACAATCTAGTGCCAGGCATAAAAGTGGCACATCTGGCTACCTTCCTTAAAACACAACTGAACCTGTGGCAAACAGAAGGACTGCACCTGATGAACCAAAGGACTAGAACTCAAAAGAAGGACTGTGTAGGAAAGTGGGATCTGCTTCTTATGGTTACCCCCACTTTTTGCTGGATGTAATGCTGTTTTTGACTAGTCTGACTGGGATCCTCCTAATCAGGACCCCAGTCTATCTGCTTTCTCCCTAAACTTATGTTATGTACTTAGGTACACCCCAGATTGGATACTGGGGTACCCTCGTCAGTCCCTAGTATATGGTACCCATGTACCCAGGGCATACGTACCCCAGAGGTCTCCCATGGGCTGCAGCATGTATTATGCCACCCATGAGAGACCATTCAAAATGGAACTACAGGCCTGCCATTGCAGCCTGTGTAAGTTGGTGCATGCACGACTTACTTAAGATATAGGTTTACTATATCTAAGGGTCACTGCACTTAAAACCAATAATTCACCCCTAGAGCAGGTCTTTACAATCCCTAAGGCAGGGTGCTTGGTTCTAAGTGAGAGGGTGCCTCTGCATGTGCAGAACACCCCTGCAGCCTACGGAGTCCATTCTCCCGGGTTGTCAGTGAAGAAGCCATATATTACTATAGAGGGGCATTACGCGATCGCGTGATGACCAACTCTAAAATGGCTGAAACAAACCCTATTGTGTTTGGTGTCAAACATGTTGGAATCATACCCCCACACCGGTAACCGGTGCGGGAGGTATGATTCCACCCTTCAGAAGAGACCTTCGTGGGGTTCCTGGTGATCCCGGTACCAGCCTTCTAGCTCCGGATAGCACAAAATGGTTGCTGCCGACCAGAGACACATTTCTGCCCTCCTGCTGCTGAGCCAAGCTCAAGCAGGGGAAGGAAGGACAATAGGAATCCTGTCACAGGGAGGTGTGACCACCTCCCAGACAGGATTTAGTGTATTAGGGCTGGGTGGGTGCGCTTGCGGGGCACATTTGGTGTCCCTGTGCATAGTCCAGTTCAAACCAGTCCTGGGAGCTGGTGGCTCCAACTCTGGTGCGAAACTAGACAAAGGACATGAGAGTAACCTCCCTCCTGTCGAGACCCTCCCCTGGGAGGGTCCCCTGAATCTTTCCAACCCTCTCCCGTGGGTACTTGAGGGCTTACCTGGCTGCAGGACCTTAGATTCGTCATGGACAAGATTCAGAAGTGAAACCACTGCACTTCAACCGCCTGGACTTCGTTTGGGCCGGACTTTGTCTCCCTCTCAGTCTGCTGGATCGTCTGTGCCTGTGCACCGTACAGGATCCGTGTAGGACCTGTGGAGCATCCAAGACACCTGAAGATAATCTCCCTTGGAGTGAAGGAGTCACTCCCCTGCATTCGCAGGCACCGCAACACTGCTGACCGGTCTGCTGATCCCGAGCTCCTCCGGACTCCGCAAGGCTCAGCAACAAGGAGGTGGGTTTCTACATCCCTCGAGGTTTGAGCTGCCCTCTCACCGAGTTTGAGGTCAGAATCCCTCGTGGGGGCTGCAATACCCGAACCCCTGTGCACCGCATATTTTTGCAAGTGTATGTGCTTGTTGGCAATCCTGTGACAGGTGCATTGGGCTCCAAGTAGCCCCAACCTCTGGCAACCTTTCCTACAAAGATCTTCAACCACCTTGCACCGTGTGCTCCGTGGCCTATTGTTTTGTAAGGTTGCCCGAGGTCCTCTCGCGACTCCGGTGCCTCTGGCCTGTGGATCCAATTGAGGGTCATCTTTAATTTCCTTGGGCTCCCCAGATTGCTCGGGGCCTGCCCTGACTCCCCTGCTTGTGGTGAGTCTCCTGGACCTTGCTGGTCCAAACCTACACTTCCTTGACTTCCTGCATGGGTTGCTTTCGCCAAGGCTTGTTGGTGCTCCTGCTGGACACCGGCCCCTCAGCACTTGACATCCTTCGTGGGACAGCTCGCATCCTGGCTCCTGGTCGTCCTCAATGTCGCCTGGTCCTCGCAGCAACAGAGTCAAGGTCAACGTCAAGTATCCTGAAGCACCCGACATCGGTGGGCATTCGTCTACCGAGCCCCTGGTCACTCAAGTGACCCAGACTCTGTCCCCTCTGCTTTCAGGTACTCTTCGACAAGAGTCCACGTTTGGATTCCAACGGACACTTTCTCCCCTTCCAGCAGTGGTACTTCTTCGAAGTACTCCATTAGGTTCGACATCGGTTTCCGACGCCACTTCACACCTATGCACCCGGCTTCCTTGGTTTAGGTAACTTGGGTACTTCGGTATCCATGGGTGGGGTGGCTCTCCAACCTTCTGTCTTCCACAGGGTTTCTTCGTAGTCCACTGGGAAGGGTCCCTAATCCTTAAAAATCCAACCGGGACTTGCACATAGACTTGTACGGAGCACGCGGTCGTGTTCCCACCACTGCACACGCACTCCGTGGAGTCCCTTTCTACTCACCTTGGGTGGTTCCTTGGGGTCTTAGCAATTCTACATCCTCTCGACATTGTCCTGACTCAAGTCGTGGTTCTTATACCACTTTAGTATATGGTTCGGTCCCCCCCTGGGGCCCGCTGTGTATTAGTCATATTTACTGTTATTCCTTTGCTTAAGAATTGTGTGCTTTGTGTCTATCTCCGTATAGGAGATACTGTAACGTACTAGATAGTGTTATATAATAAATACATATTTTTTAGGTCTCGCCTGAGCCAGCGCAAGCTGGTCTGGCGAGACATTTAGTGAGTGGGGGCTTTAGAAATGCGACCACAAGCTTTTGCTTGTGGCCTAAGGCTTGCTGTTACGCGTGCACGCGCACAGCAGCCATCTGCCTTTCCTATCTCTTCCTCATTTCCTCGTCATGGCTCATTAACTCTCTCGTCATGGCATATGCAGCTCTGCCTGGCATCTGTCACGACTCTGATGTTTCGATCGCAGCAGCAGCTCACATTACCAACTGACGGCCCTGGACTACAGTCACATGAAAAACAACAGCGTTCTGCTGTTCTGCTTCCCTGTAAACCTCAGTCAGGTTTTTGAAGTGAAGTAGTCTCCCAATTCTCCTCTCTGCCGCATCTCCAGACTGATGTCCCCTCTGGAACCGGACAGAAAAGTCAACTCTTTTCTACAGGCGCATCTGCAAGTTTATTCTTTTTATTTTTTAGTGTGACTGTGTTCAAAATATTCTGACTTCATGTTTAGCACTGTTGAAAAAACATTGAAACCTATATCCCCGAAATGCTTGCTTATTTAGTGCATACTTATGTATATATTTATATTTAACATGATTGACTAGTATTTGCTTCCATTGTGTGCGGTGCAGGCGTTTCTCCATACCATTTGTGAGAAAGCACTTCTGTGAAGTACCTGGGCCGTGTGCTCAGCTGAATGCACTTAAGCAGAATTGGGAACTGTGCATTGTAATAAAATGGCTTTAGGACTCAGCAGAAATGAAGTAGCCATAATTTCCGAAGCATGATATATATCTTCACTCTCTCTCTCTCACTCAGCGCCACCACATCATCACTCGGCGCCACCACAGCATCACTCGGCGCCACCACAGCATCACTCGGCGCCACCACAGCATCACTCGGCGCCACCACAGCATCACTCAGCGCCACCACAGCATCACTCAGCGCCACCACAGCATCACTCAGCGCCACCACAGCATCACTCAGCGCAAAGACAATATCACTAGGCACCACAGCAGTATCACTCAGCACCACAGCAGTATCACTCAGCATCGCCTTTGCACTAGTACACCACCACATCATCACTCAGCAAGACCAGAGTATCATTCAGCATCACCTCAGCATCGTCTCCACACCAGTCACCACCACCACCACTACCACCTCAGCATCACTCAGCACCACCTCAGCCTGCTCTCGGAATCTGACATCTGTTAATTCTCCCCTAGCGTCTGGCCGCTGCTAGTGTTATAATACAGGTACTAGTTCCCAACCTTCACCCTCCGATTGTTTATGCCCCCTCAAAAAAAAAAGCTTTAACAAACAACCATTGGAATAGGCAGAAACAAGTTGCCAGCATTGCAAGAACAAAAGAAAACTGAGGACATTTTTTATTGTAAATACTTTTTTTAATATGGTCGTTCAGTTTTACATAATGCCTTCTTGGTCATATTTAAAGTAACAAAAATGCTTCTGACACTTTTTTATTATAACTTTTCAGCATGCTGCACAGCAGCCACACTTCTCTACAGCACAGCTTGAAGACATTGGCAAAGTCAATAGCTCTGGCTAAACACTTATAACGCCCCAAAGGCGAGCCCTATTGGCTATGCCAATGCTTGTTATAACTACTGTGTGGTTCTCGTTTCATTGAAACTATACTATAAGATTGCATTCTGGTAAAACAAGCTGCTTTACACTCCTTCAAGACTAAGCCTGAAGGCTGCTCTCCACAGCTACCACTTGGATAGCTTTCTAAGGTTGTCTGAGACCTCTTAAATCACCATAAGGTTTGTCTGGACTGGTGCAGGGTGCCCACTTACATTAGTGGACACCATATACCAGGCCAGCCTCTCACAGACTGAGCGTGTTTTTCCCGTGGAGAGAACCCTCGAGGGCTGGCCCTGCTCCCACATGAACCAGGACAGACGAGTGGTCTCCAAGGGCTAGTTGGCTAGCCTCCTGTTAAGCTCCAGGAACAGCCTGCAACTAAGAAGAACCCAGCTGGCCAGTTCCAACTGGATTTGCCCTGGACCCTGCTAGCAGCCTCCAGGGAGTTTGAGTTCCAACTGTCCAAATGATGTCCAAAAGGTCCAGGACCCTTGGCTGGTGTTAGAGTGTACTTTCTCTCTGAACCTTTTCACAAAAGAACTGGAGGCTACCACTGTACCCTTGCCGAACCGCAGTGCCGTCGTGGCATCGCAGGTCTGATTCAACTTGCCGGTTTGCTCCACTGAAAGCAGCTCTACTTCCAGAAAAGTTTCTATGCCCCAAAATGGAGGATTTCACCAGGACCAACGCTGAGCAGCATCAGGCAGTCATCAAGCCCTCCATCGGATCCAACCGGCAGCTCACCTTGCAGATGAGAAAATTCCTCCAGAAAAAAAGTTCGAAGGAAAACTTTACCACGGGACAAAACGGGTCCCTGTAGTTGACCTGCGCTCCATCGCTGCCAGCCTCAGCTTTTGAGTTTGACCCAGTCTTGCACCACCAAATACCCACTAAAAACCCTGAAAATCATATCTACTGTTTCCCTGATCCGTTTTTTGTCTTTTTGGTGTCTTCTCAGTAAAGTTTATACTATTTTTATAAATTGGAGAGGGATTTCTATTGTGTTGGGTTTTTGACTTATTAACTATTTTGGTACTGATAACTGTTTTATACTTATTTCCTTTGAATTAAGCCTGACTGCTCTGGGCAACACCTAGCCAACACTGATCTAAGTTAAGGTAACTAACCTAACTGGATCTGGTACAGAATAGTGACATTATTATTTGGCGAGGTCTCACAACCACGCCAACTAACAAACCACTTTCTGACACGCTCTATGATGGGGCTCATAGTTTGTATGGAAGAGGTCGAGAGGAATGGTGACTATATGCATGATGGCCTGGTCAGGGGGACTGGGCCAATGGTGGATGGGGAGTGAGTGTTTTGGGCATTAAAATCAAATTGCATGAATTGCCATGAGGGTGTTTGGGGGAAGTGAGAGTTATTCAGCCAATGATCAGAAAGAAATTAGCTGAACACTATCCTGTGTTGAAGATTGTACGGCTTCAGGTTGAGATTAGTTAGTATAATGAATTGCATAGAAAGTGCTACAGTTCTAACACTTCAGGAAAATCCTCAAAGAAGAAGCACATGTTTCCAGGTAAGTGGTAGATGGCCACGATGAGGACCTTGAATAAGTCAATGGCAATCAGCAGTGGTACTAAAAGGATACTAGAAGGCAGGGTAAAATGTCACCCTCCTCCCCCGGATGGAACAAAACACTCCATTAAAAATCAAAATATGTACTTTCAGAAGTATAAAGGTTTAAACACACATGGTTTCATATGCAGTCTCTATTTTTAGGGACAATTAAACATTTTTGTTCGTTCTTGTAACATTAAGAATGCTTTATCAAACTATCTGCATGTCTTATTGTCTTCTACACCCCCTCTTCTGAAGCTTTAAGGTGGAATCCTGCCTGATATATATAATTTAATCTGACAGTTCCTACCTGAGCAACATAGTACTGATATTTGTTCAATTGCGTCAAGACCTTGTCATGCTGAAATGGAACCGAGTGTGTGTTTGAGTGTAGCTGCTGCACAAGAACACTTTATGAAACTGATATGTATCATATCCCCCATGTAGCCATATGATTAACCTGAGAAAAAGTTAAAACTAGCATTGTTCCCCTGCGCTGCAGCAAAGAAGTCTATGCAGGTAATTTACTTTCATCGTGGTCATTATTTTCCTTGTAAATCTCTAATATAGAAATGTCCGACAGTCACTGTATTTATAATAAATAAATTGATGCAAGATTTAATCATTCATCAACAGGTGACCAAAGTTTCCATATAACTAGAGACATTTACGTAGCATTTGAAACTAAATAACATCCAACAAGAATTTCTTTTCACTGGCTGAATGTTGACATATTATGACGTGTAGCATGTATTTTTAATTTAGATATATTTAAAATAAGGCAACATGTTTTCCTTGAGTACGCAAGATTTGTTCTTGTCAGGTTTTTAATGTCATTTATTATTCACAAGATGCACAGTTATGACACATTTAAAAACATTAACAGCACCTCTTTTCAATTTATGTACTTTTACTATGTATTATTTACTTTTCCATCAAACAAATACACTTCATAAGGTCCCCAAAAACAACTTGGGTACCGCGTTATCCTTTCCTGACACGATTAGTGCACACAACACAGAATTGTTTTTAGGTGTTCAATAATTCCAGCAATGATTTCAGTAATAATCATATACTGGACTGTTCATCACTATACATCCTTACCATAACATTTTAACCACTCATGTTTATTATGCTTTTCATTTAATTAATTTTATAATGCTGTATAGTCATGTATAGTTATTCACCTGAGGATGGCCTGTCATTTGAAAGAAATTGTATTTTATTTCCACAAAACGCCTTCTACATTTCTATATCTCCTGGCAGTTTATTGGCCCTCCAGACCTGTATCACTCTTGGCTCTACTGACAAAAACTATTTGCCAAAATTCCTTTGTCAGTCATAGTTGATGTCTACCAATTTCATGGCAATTCTATGTCTCGCCAATGCCATGGCCAATAATTCTGCCTTCCTTACTACTTCGTTTTTAATTTCAGAGGCATTCAGCCCCAGCGGACATAATTTGTGTGTGTATTGGAACTTTATCCTCACCAACGCCAGCAACCAGTTGCATATTTCTTTCCAGAACGCAGCAATGTGTGTAGTCAATTTGTTTTGGCATATGAAGGTGTCATGGCCTAAAGAAAATGTATATTTCTTAATGTTAAAATAATCAGAATCACCATTAAAAGCTAACAATAACATATCTGAGCACTCAGACTTCAGGCATTTTTATTTTTAATGATCAGAATTTGGCATGAACACCTGAATCTACGTGTTTATAGGACGCAATTTTACTTTTCAACAATCATTCTAGCCTTAATTTGAGTACTCTGAACTGTTAAAGGAGTACATTTTTTCCATTCCGCGAAACCACTCATGCAGACCTGTGCACAATTTTACTACTGCCCACCTCAAGGTGAATATTCTGTAAGAAACTGTCCAACTCTATTGATAAAAGGCTAAAATTAAAGTAAAAATACATAGATTTAAAAGCAAATAAAATGAATCATGCTACTTATGTAATGTTAAAAGAATTTGTAAAGCGTGCGTTTACCCAAGGGTGTCTTGGTGCTAACTAAACCCAAGCATGCTGAGACTGCGCACTGAATTGTTAAAAAGCCAAGTCTTGATCTCTTTCCTGAATGCCAGCAATGATGGCATAGCTCTTATTTGGGTTAGAAGGCTATTCCATAGCTTTGTTGTGCAGAATATGAAGCTCCTACCTCCCTAGTTAGCCTTCCTGATTCTAGGGATTCCTAGAGTGTTGGACTTTGCGGAACATAGAGGTCTATTAGGGGTGTACCATCGGAAGGCATATCTTCGAAATTCTGGACCTGTATGGTAGAGTTCTTTGTGCACAGGCAGAGGGATTTATATTTTACCCGGCTGCCAATCGGAAGCCAATGTAGCTTTCGGAGTCCGAGAGAGATGGGGTGAAAATTTGGAATATGCGAAACCATTCTGGCTGCAGTATTCAGCACTAATTGCAGCTTATTTGCATGCTTTTCTTGAATATTTATATAGAGACTGTTGCAATAGTTCAATTTTGAGAGGACTGATGCAGTGATCAAGTTTTTCCTGTTAATATTGGGGATATAGGGCAAGATTTTTCTGATCATTCTGAAGATATAATAGGATGATGATACCACAGATGAAACATGGGCTCCGAGATTGAGTTTGTCGTCGATGATTCCAAATTTTTTTGCTTTGGGGACAGGGATTAGGGGTGGACCCAGCAGATCTGCCCACCAGCTTGGGGACCAGGAGCGAGAAAGATTCCAAAATAGAATTACCTCTGTTTTTCCGGAGTTGAGTTTCGAATAGTGCCTACTCATCCAACAGCTTACTGTTTTGATACAGTCTTGGTATCTTTGAGTTCCAGATAAATCGTTGTTGAAAGCTGTGACTACTAATGGAGTGTCATCAGCGTAGGAGGTAAGAACCAGATTAAAACTTTTGATAAGTGGAGCCAGCTTAGATACATATATGTTAAAAAGAGTTGGGCTCAGCGGTGATCCCTGTGGCACCCCACATGGTAAGTAATAGGGTGTTGACTCAAATTTGCATAGCGCTAAGGTTTGTTTCCTATCTGAAAGAAAGGAGGTGAGCAAGGAAAGGGCCCCGTCCTTGATCCCTATTTCTGCTAAACGGTGAATCAACATTTTATGGTCCACCGTATCGAACGCAGCTGATAGGTCAAGAAGAATAAGGGCTGCAGATCCCCCTCTGTCTAATGCTATCCTTACCTCTTCCGTTGCTATGACCAGGGCCGTTTCAGTACTGTGTCCTAGCCTAAACCCGAACTGTGTTGGGTCCAGGATATGAAATGAGGTCAGTCAAGAAGAAGGTAACCAGCCAGGCTCTAAGGGCCAAAAGTAACCCCAGGATTTACTTACAAAGGAATTCCTCCATCTGAAGGAGGATCAACCTCCAATATCTTCCTTACAGCAGATTTCTCTTTTACCTACATTCTTAACATTCTAGCGTTACCCCGCAATCACCAGGCTGCGCAGGGCCACAACATAAACAAACACATCTGTCCCAATTAGAAACGAGAATAACTAGGAGACATTAACCGGCACCTCAGAGTGAGGGTCTATGTGTAGCTTTGAGATCCTTCAGGTGAGCTTGTGCAGATCTTTCAGGTGAGCTTGTAGTTCAATAGATCATTATTCCCCTTACCCCGTAGAGATACAAGGGAAGTAAGTTTTGTACCGGGACCTAGACTACGATACCCTGGCCAGTTTCTCTAGAGCGGGGGTATCCAACCTTTTCTATAACCAGAGCTACTTCTGATCAATGAAAATAGTCCTGAGCTGATAATGGCTTTGACAATTGTTGCAGAAGTACCTACATCAGAGACATCACAATAGTGACTACACATTGCAGGATTTTCTAATAGTGACTAATCAGATGTATGTTACAATACGGAGTAATGCAAAAATATTATATTCAGAATACTGACTTCAAACAGTATCAGAAAGTACATTTATGAGCATAGATTTAATGTTCTGTAATCCACATCTACGTACCTTTAAGATGTGTAAATCATCAAGATGAAGATTTAAAAATGTAAATAAAACAATATGGACGTGCTTTCATGATATTGTTGTGGTCTATATTCTGGATACATTTTTTGGCTGGGCATTAGCTAAAATGTGATATTGTAGTAGAACACCGACTACCCTAAATAAGGTGAGCTTACAAACAGCAATGTCAGGAAAAGATTTTTTTATAACAAAATGCCTCTACATGTTTAATTAAATATCAGTAACAGCAGCAAGTGCCCATCAGCACAAATGAAATTCTAAAAGCTAGCTATCTTCCCAATTTAGTACAAACTGTCATTCAAAGATTAGCTAAATATGTTTTGGATGTTCAATAACTTTGTTTTCAAACATCAGCTCATCAAAATACATGGTTCTTAATTAAAAATGCACTTTTCATTAATGTACACACAGAAACATTGAAACAAATGAACATACATACATGCACACAACTCCCACAGTTTGAAATAATCAAGGCAATTATTTGTTTCCACTCTCAATACAGTCATTGGTCTTCTTGGCTACAGGGTTACTATCGTACGGTTATCATACTTCCACACTTTAGTGACTTCACTCTGGCTATTGCTGGCACTTCTTCTCTGGCCCAGTTTTCTCACACACTGTATTACTAATAGCCTGCGGTTTGCAAACTGAGCATTCTCCATGCGACTTTGCTAAACTGAGAGTGGAGACAGGTGGTTATATTGCAGGTAATGCAGCTGTCACAGTGCAGGGATGAGGAATTTGTATCGCCCGACACCAGAGACATCTAGATTTATTACCAGGGCAAGAGGTTTTAATGTCTGTTTTGTCCGGAGGACAAGCAGACTTGATCATAGTTAAACTAGGGACAGAACTGCTACTTCCACGGGCTAACAGCTAATAAAGAAATTCAAAGCAGATGCCTTCAATAACTAAATGTTTAAAGGCCTATGATTTGCTGAAAGCCACTGAATGTAGTCACTATTGGGACGGGCTCGAGGCTACTGTTAATTGTGAAATGAAGATTGATGAAATGCAAAGTCGAGCGGCTTTTTCTGCAGACCTTAAATCGCACGACATGGAGCAGGATAGCGCCAAGTAAAAGAATGGAGAGCGGGGGAGGAGAGGAATGGAGGCCCTCTCAGTTCTGACCCTCGGTTTCCTGCCCGATTACCTTTGCTTTGCTCCTCCTCGTGCATTTCCTTGGGCCTGGTCTCTTGCACTTGCGCCCTCTGGGCCTTGTAGAATAATCAAAGTCTGCCAGTCGAGCATGTCTCTGGCATTTTGCTCCATGTGCCTCTTGGAGTCCACACAAGTTTGCTCATAGTGGGCATTTCCATTATCTTTTACTTTCCGTGACCGTCACATCTGAGCTGATGACGGAGGCAAACGCTATGCTTCCCATTACCCTCTTGTGCTTCCTGTGTTTTATGTACAGTGAGTGTTATCAGCAAAAAATCTGGGGCTTTTCTGAAAACGATTTGTTCGGCAGTAATTCTCACCTTGGCAGCATCTATGAACAAAAGGGATGCTAAAGAAAACATGAAGAGAGCGCGTACTTTTGCAGGTTTACCTGCAGACAGTTTTCTGATAGTACATTTTCCATTAATGCCATGTATTCAACACATTGAGGGGCTTTGTGTGAGTTTCAGTGCAGTTCTGAGCATACCTTTGCGGAGGCAGGACAGCAACAAACAGCTGCTGTCAGTATAGGCGCCTCCCAATCCGCACAGGGACATAAGCTGGGACACTTTAGGGCTCAGTGAGAAAACCATTTAAATAATGTTTTAAAAATGGTGTTGATGTGTTCTCAAGTAGTTATGTACACTTATGTAAATGCGAAGCTGTTTGGCATAACACATAGGCATTTAGCCTTTAGCCAAGTGCAAGCAGTTTTGACAGGTAAAGGAATAGAGTCCCAGGAGAATAGAACATTTGCCCAAGATCACACGTTGTAGTTAAGTGGGCAACATTAGAAATTTGGTTACCTCGTTTGATCGCTAATCTAGTAACTGGGATACATCTTACGAAACATGACGTATTGTGTGCAATCAGAGTTCAAACACCTGGGCAGTAAGTATATCTCAGACATAGCCCAAATGGAGCACTGTAAAATGCCCAACAAGTTATTGCAACACAAACAAGCATTGGCATAGCCACTAGGTCTCGCCTTTGGGACCTTATGTGTTTAGCCAGAACTTTTGGCTATGTTGTAGAGCATTGTGGCTGCTGTACATTATGTTGAAAAGTTATAATAAAAAGTGTTAAGCATTTTTGTTACCTTGATACAAACGAAGACGACATTATATACAACTGAAAAACCTGATTAAAAAAAGATTTTAACATAAAACATGTCTTCTACTTTTTTAGGTCTCGCGCCTAGCGTTGCACTGCGCAGCAGTGCTCGCACAGCGCGAGATATTTAGTAGGTGAAAAACGGGGATTCAGCACTGACCTAGGAATCGCACACGCTCGTGCGTGTGCGATTCCTTTTGTGCTACCCCATTGGCCTTTTCGTGCGTCTTTGTATAAAAGACTGCACGCAATTGGCCAAAGGTGGGCGCATTGCTCCGCCCATGGCCTATTGGTGTCGATTACGCGCTTGGTGCGCGTAATAGACACCAATAGGCCATGGGAGGAGCATGGCCTTTTGGTGTCCATTACGCGCTTGGTGCGCGTAATAGACACCAATAAGCCATGTGGTTTCAATTATCGTGCCCAGACACGGGCGTGATCATTGAAATCACATGCTTAGCTGTGGCGCGCGTGCGCGCACCACTTGTTTGTGTTTGTTTTTGCGTATTTCTTTGGCATCGCATCCCTTTTTTTATTGGCAGCATTCCGGTTTTTTTCTGGACTTGCCCGCGCCTCGGGGACATCTTTAGCAGAAGAATGGGGATGGCGGCCGGGAAGGACTATGACCATCTTTTCAAGCTGCTGATAATTGGCGATTCCGGTGAGCCCTGTGTCTCCTTTTGTGCGCGGGGACTACGCTCGCTGGATACATCGAGGTAAACGAAACATCTCAAACCAATTTTCGCCGTAACCCGAGACGCGCTCTTGAACGGTTTTTGCCACCAGCATACACCTTTTTCTGGTCCGGATTTGGTGCACCGAAGACTGTGCACAGGCACAGACCGGGAGTGCGCCACTTTGGTCGGCGGGTGGGAGGAGTACACTAGTTACCTGCTGTGAATACCCTCCGTTTCTTTCTTTACATTTGATGTTTTGTGGTCTCGCAAAGCTGAAGTGATTACCCCACCCCCTCCCACCTAAAGATAGGGTTGGAAGTCTGTATGTACATTCACCCATGTACAGATAAGGTGATTGACATGTCATTGAGGTCTAGTGGTTATATTGGAATGTTTCGTCCAACCGCCCCATTTTCAGTATATCAGGAGCTATGATTTCGACTTTAAATCGTGTGTTTGGCGAGGGTTAAACTTAACTGCACCGACCTTTAATTGTTGCAAACACCCGCCAACCTCTTGCGACGATGCAGGTGATATGGTTGGCCACTGCTTACCTGGATGGATCCTCTGGCTGTACTCGTCCCACTTCTTGGAGAAGCGTTGGGACTGTTCACTCGCCTTACCAGATGGTAGAGTGTCTGCTCCCAAATGATCAGGCTATGGCGTCATTGCCCTCTTTTCCATTACGTAGATCAGGCAAATTGGGTATTGCACACACTGTCGTTAGTAGATCATACAGGGAGTGTCAGTCCGTTTCTCTTACATTAGTTGTTGGTGGTCGGCAGTGGGTTCTCCCCAACACGTTTCGATTGTGTTTAATAACATTAGTGGCTTAAGTATTGGGGTATCACCGTCTCCTGAACACATGCTATAACTTTGGTCTCTGCAAATCACAATCATTAGGTGGAACATTTCCCCTCACGTCGTTTAAAAATGGTTTTGTTTCGCCATCGTGTTCCATTTATAAAGTCTTTGGAGGGTGGCACTCTTCTGTTTCTTTTAGATGTATTTGTATTATAGAACTTTTTTGTCCTTTAATGTGCTTGATGGGGTGGGATTATCATTTCTTCTCTCACCTGAGTTAATCAACCCTGCTAGGGTGGTTCCATTGCTCTCAGACGTCATCTCATATGTTGTCTAGTTGGCTGCCTTACCCCTCCCTTGCGGGCCAGTTGGAGCAGGGATGGCTAATCACTTGGCACCCCTCTTGGACCTTTATTAGGCAATCTCGATTGGGTGTTGGCATGGGCTGGTCAGATAAGGGTCTCTTGGTATGGTGTCATCCTTGCGATGTGGTCTAGCCGCTAAGCTGCTGACACTGAACCCAGTGATCTGGGTTCGAGTCAACCCGGTTGACATTTGTGTGTTCCTAGGCATTAAACACTTACATATTTGAACTGTAATGTAATTATTGTGTAACTCCCAGATGTCACCGATATTCCTGCATCATGATATTTGTACAGGCCCCATTGCTTCTTAGCGCCGTTCCTACCAAATAAATACCTATACATGCTGCTACTGAGACATTAACACCTGAGTTAGCAACATTTGCCATCAATTAGACAACTAAACGGTGCCTGCTCTTTTTGGGGGATTTTTTTTTCCTTCAGGCAGTAAACTCCAGTAGTTGTGAATACTATCAGCATTTCATTTGCTGCCACTCATGGTTAGGCAAGACAAAAAGTGGTTCGGTGGAATGCTTGAATTAATCTAAATCACTAGAAATTATTTTAACTACATAGTTGATGTTTTTGCCACTGTAAATTAGCCGTGTCTAACCACCCCTCAACTCCCAAATCACAGTCGCAGGCAGTTGTAGCTGTCATTGGGTCTTTTTCCGTGATTGCCCTCCTTTGCCTGAAATTATGTAATAGCCCAAGCAAAGCTATGTGGTCACTGTGCAGCAGATTGAGGACAATAGCCTGCTGTACACAGGGGCTTAAGCGCAGATCCATGGCCTTCATCCAAGTGCTAATCCTGCCAGGCCTCGATGCTATGTGACAAATACCTCTGATTTTGGGTGCTGGGTGTAACTTCATTATTCATCGACTTCATCACGCGGTGGCCAAGGGACTGTTCAATATGTTATACAAGGATATTTAATTTCTTTTTGACAATGAGGGCCGGGATTGCGTTTAGAAACCTTCAATTGGTGCAGAATTAAGTCAGCCGTCTATCGTTTAAGATGTTTGGTGGCTCTCAGAACAAGCTACTGTTTTCGGAGTAGGGTGAGCTCAGTTTATGTGCGAGGCAGACAGTTCTTTTGGACTCTTTTCTTTCATCTTTGTGGGTCACTACTTTGAGACAGTTTTCCCCTTGCATGTGTCTGATTGTTGAAATGACAGGTGGGCTTCTCTATGCTGCCGTTGTGCGCTTTGGTACAAGACCTGTGAATTTCTCTAGTGAGCTAGAAAGTTACAGCGCTAGTCCCGCCTTTCGAGCAATCCCAACTAAAACATGGTTGTTGATGACAAGCTGGTCCCGTCTTTAAAGAAGGTTGATGCCTGTTCCATGGAGTGGGGTATTTGTCTCACTTGCATGTGTAACCATTTCAAAAATCTAGTGAGATGGCTCAGAGGAGTGAGACCTCAGAGAACACAGATCTATTTCCAACACGAAGGTCATGGGTTCAAATTCTACTCGGGCAGAGCTAGCTCATCACTCCTGCACCTTCGCATTGGGTGATGGCATGATCGTGCCAAGCTGAAGTTGTTTGTTGTTTACATTTTGAACGTGGTAATTATCATTGAATGTGTGCTCATAGGATTGTAATGGACAATGCCGAAAGAGTGTATTAACGAGGAGGCTTGTATTGCACTACTAACAGTTGCACCTAGGCACTGTACAGTTGGTCGCAGGATGACTAGTTGTGGATGTCAGTTTAATTTCTAATGGACAGGTAGTGGTCCCTGGAGCAAAAAGTTATAGGTTGTCGTGTCAACAGGATTCAGCCCCATTCCCCTATGGGCCCAGCTCCCCTCCAGTAGATAAGGTTTGGAAACATGACCCCCTCCTTGATCAAAATCTGCCTCTCAACCATCAGATTTCTGCAGTCACTAAATTTTGATATATATATATATATATATATATATATATATATACACACACACACACATATACATACGGGGATTAGCCTTTAGCTTGTATCTTCCCTTTCTTTTCTCTTTTGCCCATAGGGTAGCTGTGGCATTTAAATTATCCAGCCCAGTCTGGACTTAAGCAATGCTATTTGCTTCGTGTTCTCTAAACAGTTCTTTAGTCGACCAGACTGCTCAAAACTCCACAGCCCAAGCTTTGTTCAATCTGAATACATAGCTGGAACCGAAAGTTCTCTCCTTTTTGACCTCTGTCCACATCAGATCCCTCGAAGTTCCGGAAACGTATCAAAACCTAGTTGAAAATTGAGTCTATGCCTCCCATCATGTTGAGTCCCCGGCTGCTCCAAGAGACTCTTCAAGAGTTATATAAATCTAAATAAGGGGTTTCGTTGCTTTATTTCTGTAGCGTTGTATCGCTTTAGGGTACCCTCAAAGCGCTGAGAAGTGCCACCAATGCTGAGAAGCAGAAGTGTTGCACGTGAATATTTTAGTCACCTGCTTGTGATGTGAGACAGTCTATCAAGTTGTCTGTAAATATGGTATCTTGGTGTTTGTCCAACATCGCCTTCCCACGTGCACAATCTAAAGTGACCTGGAGCCTTAAAGCACACTGTCAAACATATGTGTTTTTTTCTTTTCTTTTTTTGCCTGTGAGGTCTGCACACCCAACCAATGAGATGAAAAAGCAACGCGAGTGGCAGCAGGTAGGTCTGGCCACCATGCAGAGAACTAACAACCAACAAGTTTAGGCAATTTACGTTAAATGCCTCCTTATGTCGACATGTTTTTTTGTGTGAAACGAGTTAAGGCAGCTATGAACACAAGGAAACTCAACCAACCGACTGGTAAAATGAAAATTGAAATGTGTAATTTTTTTTATACACCAGCCCCTAAACAGCAGATGCAAATGGACGCCATATTTTCAGTGCCGTTTGGAGACCAATTTTCAGAGTAAGGCTTTTTTTTAAAACCTTTTTTTTTTTTTTTTTTTTTTAAGTTAATCAGCTGCGCTGGTCCATTTGTTTCCTTTGAACCGAACCGAGACTAAAACTCCCAAAATGCACTGATTGATTAATTAAAGTATAGAGCGGGAACATCGTGCCATGGTTACATGCAGTTATTTGATCACCATATGCATGCCACGAAAACCGCTAGTTTCAAGCAGACATTGGCTGATGTGAAATCAAGATGCCAAGAAATGAAGCAGTGCCCAGATATCGCAAGAATAAAAGGGTCACAGGAAAGGCACCATGTTGCTCCAAAAACCAAGTACCAGCATGCAGCCTATTAGAATAAACTCATTAATCCGTTAACCACAAGCAAACACATGAAGCATCTGTCATCTGTGTACTAAGTTTTAAGTCAGAGAGCAGCACAAAAACGCAATACATGGCTTGCTGACTGGACTATAGGTATTGGTTTGTGCATCGTTGGTGCAGCAGCTCTAACTTCTCAGAGTGCTGCTATCCACTGGAAGCCTGTGATGTCAGGGACAAGCACTGAGGCTGGAGATGCAAATACTGTTTCACATGCTGCGCTCAGGGCTACACTTCAAGAGAGTTGCATAGGTGGCACTGGTTGTGGGATGGAAACTGTCTGCCTCCGGTGTGGTGACTGACTTTAACTTAGGTGCTGGATGAACTGGCAGGCACAGATGTTTATTTAGCATGCATGTCCATTCCAGCCCAGTTCAATAACTGAATGTCAACTGGCAGCTGCTAGCTGCTTCTCTGGTCACATCAGTAATTCCTCATTCTAAGTCCTCTCGGAAGTGCTGCAGCTGCTTCTCATGTCCAGTCGGTATTTCCTCATTCCAAGTCCTCTAGACAGTGCTGCTAGCTGCTTATCTGGTATCATCAGTAATTCCTCATTCTAAATCCTCTCGGCAGTGCTGCAGCTTAATCTCTGTTCCCAGTGGTAATTCCTCATTCCAAGTCCTCTAGACAGTGCTACAGCTGAGTCTCTGTTCCCAATGGTAGTTCCCCCATTCCGAGCCCTCTAGACAGTGCTGCAGCTGCATCTCTGTTCATACATCCACTACACTCCAAAACAAAACACATAGGTAAAAGACATTGTCATTTACAACGCAAATAGCTCTAACTCTAAAAAATGCGAGACCTATTGCATTGCAAATGCTTTTTTGTACTTGCACTGCTGGCAACTTCTTCCTGCCTATTCTCATGTGTGTTTGTTATAATTAGGTCTCGGCTGGCGATAGCAGCGCACATGCGCTGCTCTCGGCATTCGAGAGCTTCTTGGAATCAATACAGATTCCGAAGCTCTCGGAGGCGGAGTTGAAGCCCAGCCCATCTTTTTAATTGGGTAGCGTGATCTTCCATGCAAAACGCTGGCTTCTGATTGTAAAGGAGGCTTCTTAGTCCCTCCTTGTTGCCGCCTGGTCTCCTTTTGGCCCCACCCACCGGGATTGGATCGTTTACTGGCGGCGTGACACTCTCTCCTTCATTAGTCGGGTACGCACTTTTTTCTTCACATTCGGCTTTGGCAAAGTCAGCCGCGTGTTTATTTTCGCATCGCGCTTCACTAAAGTGAAAGCGCGATCTGTAAACTCTGCGACTGCCTTGTGATCACCGCGCTTGTTCTTATTTTTCTCCTCACTGCTCGGTTCTACTTTCAAGCGAGCCTTTACATATAAGTGACCTAAAAATGCATGGCCAGTTTTACCCCTTTTCTGATCTAAATGATTAATGTCCGTCTTTTTGCTATCGCGCATATTTTTATTGCATCAAGTGCGCGTTACACGAACACCATATTACACTACAGAACGTCTGGCTTTTTTTGTTTTTTTAAGCACAAGGAAATTAAGGCATTTGCCCAGAATCACAAAATGTTGAGCCGACGCCAGCACTCGAATCTGTTTCTCCAGTTCCGAAGTCGGCAGCTCTGCCGTTGGGCCACATGTATTTCAACGGTATGTGACCCCATCTTGTATGTCTGTCCCCGTCCCGATCTCCCTTAATCACCCTGTGTGCTACTCCATGCATGAGCCCCCATATCTCTACGTTCACAGGGTTTACCTGTATATGACCGATGATTCATCCTACTACCCCTTTCTCCCGTCGGGTGTGACACAGCACGTTCCATCTGTCCCCTAACCAGCCCTACATCAGTGTGTGACCCAGTCCCGTGTACCTGTCTCCCTGCCCCCAAGCTATCACAGTGTGTGCCCGGACAGCTTCATCCGTTGTGTTCCTGGGCTAGCCTTGAATGAATGGTGCTGCGCGTCAAGGAGCTGGAACCGCACAGTCTAACAATGGCTGTCCGGATTTTAGTCCCATCTTCCCACGACGGTTGTCTGATTCCACCTCTGAGCGCCTAGTTCTGTGCATGTATGGGGCTCTCTTAAAGATGCTGTGCACATCTGTACACAACCGAAGCAAAGACGCCCCTGGCTGGCGTCACGCAGGAGCAGACCCGCTCCCCTGCTGCCAGCCCACTTATGGTCCTCCGTGCCTGCAGGAGAGCTCCACCCCCTGCATCCCCTGGCTTTACTTGAATGAACTGCACTCTGAGCTGCATGCAGCAGGGTCTGCCTCCAAGCGCTGTGGTTTTAAGGCGCGCTTTGTGTTCTTTTGTCATGTTCAAGAATGGCGCTGCACATTTGCTCGGATCGGCGAAATCAGTTAAAACCAACTTTAAGAATGGCGCCCAATCCCAGCCTCTCATTCCCCTCCTGCCTCCGGGTGCCGTGCTTTAAGTTCCAGCACGGAGCACACTTTCATAGTAACAGCACAGGCACAGCACTAAATAATATTTTAGCGCTGCACCCATTTGTATGATTCATTATTTTTATAGTTTAGCATGGCGCCCACTTAACGAGCCGCCATGCGCATAAATCTGCACGGGCGCAAAGCTGCCCGGCAAAAATTCTTTTTTAAACTGAGCCTGCAACTGCTTAAACCAGTTCAAGCGGGTGATTATTTTATAAAGACGTTTTTTTTGTGTGTTTTTTTTTGTGAACGGAACGCAAAGAATGCATTATTTCCCATGGAGACGCAAACACGGGCACCTCCGAAATCTCTGCACTTACCACACTGTTAGGTGGATTACGTCATGGGCAAGGAATGCACAACCGGTTTCCTCTGTTGACCTGGACGGGGTGCCCCGCCCCCCACCCCCCTCCCGGCCGTTTGTAATTACAGCAGAGATTGAAACGGCAGAGCAGGTCTCGGCTGTCAGCCTAAACTAACAATTGCCTCTGCATACTTTGCTTGTTAACAGAAGAACTTTCTCTAATTTCTCTGAGCCCGATTCACAAAGCGTTTTACTCAGTGATGCTGTATTCTGATGCTCAGTGTAGTCTACCTGCAAAAACGACACCTCCCTGGCAGGGCCCGCCATTCCTCACAGTGCCCCGGGCACAAACTACATTTGGCACCCCTCCTGACCCTTCCCCCTCGATCTTTCCCTATGTACCCCTTCGCATTGGTGACCCTAGTGGGGGGCCCTTTGGTTTGCTCTCTGGTCTCATGCTGTGGCTGAAAACCTTAAACCAGTGAGCAGCCTTTTTACAGACATTTGCCACGTCACAACTCATTTTAATCACCTATTCAGTTGCTAAACTGGAGGTGAGAGTCCATGGGAGGGGAGTTGGAGAAAGATAAATCGGATGGCCTGGGCCCAGCTCGCCCATGCCAAAAGCTGTCCCTGCTCAGTTAATCCAGATATGCCATCTTTTAAAATTGAATATGCAATTTACCAGAGTTTTAAAACCACCACTTGGCCCGATTTGCTGTAGTTGTAGGACAGAGAAAGGGGGTTAAGACTATGGGCGTTACCTGGAGTCCAGCAGGGCGGTTCCATTTCGAATTTTAGGATCACCAACATAGGTTGAAAGTTCTGAATTATAAAGATCAAAATTTGTAGGAACATACGTAAGAAAACAAGCATTAAAAATGCAATAGGTCTCGCCTTTCATTAAGTTAAAGTTATTTGCTTTGCTATACAATACCATTAGCAAAGCAAATGGCTTTAACTTAATCAAAGGCGAGACCTATTGCATTTTCAAAGCTTGTTTTTTTTTGTTATGGGGGAGCGGGACATAAATAACAGGGGAGTGGAGGTTGGAAAACAGTAATTTAATTAGAACACGAGCAGCGGACGGACACTACGGGAGAATCAACAGATGCCAGATTCCAAGGGCAGACTGACGTGATGCTTAGGTGGTGCGCTGATGCAAAATGGTGGTGGTGAATGATGTTTGGTGCTCAGGTGGTGACATTATATGGTGTGAATTGGAGGTACGTTGTGGGTTGTGGAGTTGAAATATGTTGTTTGGTGTGTAATTATGCGGTGTGTATTGGAAATGTGTGGAGTTGAATTGTGTGGCCTGGAACTGTGGTGTTGAGTGAAATTATGCTTAGTGAAATTGTGTCATGGTGTGGAGTGCATTTGTTGATTGGTGGTATGTGGTATAGAGTGCATTTATGTGGAGTGTATTTATGTTGCATTGAGTACAGTGCAATTATGTGGCGTGCAATTATGTGGCACTGAGTGGTATTGTGTGGAGTGTATTTTGCATTCAGTAGAGTGTAATTATGTGGCACTAAGTGCTATTATTTGGAGTCTATGTTGCATTGAGTGCAGTGTAATCATGTAGCATATAATTATGTGGCACTGAGTGGTATTGTGTGGAGTGTATGTTGCATTCAGTAGAGTGTAATTATGTGGTGTGTAATTATGTGGCACTGAGTGGTATTTGGAGTGTATGTTGCATTGAGTTATGTGCAAATGCTTTACACACTGCCTCCAAGATAAGCCTGACTGCTCGTGCCAAGCTACCAGGGGGTGAGCAGGGGTTATTTTAGGAGTGTAACTGCCTTATCCTGACTAGAGTGGTGGTTTCTGCCAGACTTTGGCACATGCCCTAGCTGACCAAAAATCCCATTTCTAACACATACCAAAATATTTTTATGCATTAAGTGCTGTACATCATTGATTTTGCTTGTGATAACCTAATAAAAATCCTTCCTGGAGAAGAAAAACAAAGTTTTGCTGTAGCAGGTTCTTTAAGCCTGCGATTTGAACCTGAGATATTCAACTGCAATTTCAACATGTAGCACGCACTTTACACATTTTTGCAGTACAAGGTGCATTAACACCAGCAGATTAGATACAGATCTTTGCAGTAAATGTGTTAACACACTGTGCTATCCTACATGGACTGTGGTCTGTAAAATTACCAGTAGCTACTGGATTAACCTGCTTGGCTACGTTGCTGGGTTGGGGACACTGAGCTGTCACATCGGTTCTGTCCATCACACCCTCCTCCACTCTTGGTACCCAAGGAGGTCTGCCACATAGCACACGTAATCATGCTCAGTACTGGCAAAACGATGCAAAGCCATAACTTGGATGTCACATGTGGCCCGACAAAATGTTAACAGATTCAAGAACTCGGAATGGGGGGGATGGCTGATTAAGACCTCAGAAAGCTGAAAGAAAGGATGAGGGGGTCTGAATATCTGGGACAAGGCCCTGAATTCACTATACTAGCCTACAGATAGGTAACCACCATGATTATGCATATTGACCACAACAATGCTATTAATGTATGAAGGACGGAATGATAAGATAGTAGAATACCCAGCGCTAAAGGCCACTCTAGATGACCTATACATGATTCACAATTCATGATGATTCATATGAAAGGTTAAGTCGATGCTATTAAAAGAGGATAATGTCTCTGTATCTGTGTGAAGTTCTGGCGGGTTTGTTACCATTACGGTTTGCTCTTTGTTCAAGAGGAAACAGAGACCTCGATTTTTATCCATCTTCGTCACTGCTGTGAAGGAAGTGTTGAAATACAGAGCTCCTCAGGTTCGTTTCAGAGACTCAAAGCTTTTCATCGTTTTGGCGCAAAATAGTTTTTACAGACTGAATTATAGCGCATTCACTGGTAACGTTGATTTGGAAATCTAATTAGCCACCCCCAGATAGCATGTGTAAAAAATAAAGTGATACATTCAACATTTGGCTTTGGCCACAAAAGTAATACAGGGAGGAATTATGAGTAATCTAGTCGTTTTTGTTTATGTACTCTGCTCTGCTACGTGTGTCATTTGCTTTAAAGCTGTGCTGTTTACTTATGCGCAAATATTTCTTGTGTTTCTTTTTTTTGTTATAAATGCTCTATTTATCTAAAATACGAAAAAAGTGTAAACAAGAAATGAATGAAAATGTGCGTTTCATATCAATACAGGAAGGCTTGGAAAAGTGGGCCATTAATCCAATCAATGAAGATGTTTTAATAAACCGATGTTATGCTACAGCCATATGTACACAGCAAATGCCCTCGTACTATGGCGTCCTACAACTGTGGACAACGAGGGTCGAGTCATCCTACGAGGATATTTTGTAGGGACTGTGTTCAGTTTGGTTTAGAAACTGGACAGCGAGCTATTGGTGTACGATTTTGGAGTCAGATTGATTGGTGTATTTGGAGGGCTTTACCAGTTGGTTAAGAATGTTTTAGGTTGGCAGCATGCTTACAGGAAAGAGATGACGTACGTAGGCTTTGGTTTTTTCATGAAAAGGCACCCACCACACTCGCTCTACAATCTAAGTGTTTATTAATGAATGTGACACTGCCATACCCAATGTATTTGCCGTACCAGTAGCAGCAGTGAGTCTTTTCAAGTGAATGTACAGAAACGGGAATACATTCTCAAGCGCAAACCAGAACTTGTGACAAAAAGACAGAAAACGGATAGTCATGAACCTAGCCACGATATGTAGGGTGGAACTATAAAAGGATCACACACTCCCACCACCTAAAGATGGTGAAAAATGCTAATTTCTTGATCCCATTCGCAATATCTTAAAACAAGACCGCAGAGGACAGGCTGACCCCCCATGGCACGGAGCCCGCACCCGGCTGAAATCTTCCCAGAGTTACAGAGACCCCCTCCCTTTGAGAAAGAAAGCCTCGGGTCCCCCCGCCGGGATGATGCGACACGGAGCAGCAGTTCGTGCGGGGGGGGAGAGGGGGACACAGACGGCTGGACTCACCGGCAGAAGGAAGCAGAACGAGGTCGGCGGCGAAAGTGAAAGCGCCGCGTTTGTAGCTAAAGTGCACCAGGGCCAGCACGAGCTCCATCTGTTTCCAATTAACGCGAACGCGAGCGCGATAATTGGAAACAGATGGAGCTGATGCTCGCTCCAGAGCACCCTAGGCCAGGGGAGAAAGAAGGCGGGACATGCACCCGCCTTGGGCCAATCGCGTGCTGTCTTTCTTAGAAAGACACACGCAAAGGCCAATAGTCGGAGATAAAAAAAAAAAAAGCACACGAACGAGCGTGTGTTTCTGGTTTAAAAGCCCTTACTAAAAGCCTCGCAGAGCAGCGCATGCGCGCTGGCTCAGGCAAGACCTACAAAGGAGTTTCTTTAAAATGGCCCTGGAGAACTGGCTTTTGTTGTGGAGGGAGCGCGGTGGTTCTGAAGTGTCCAACTCAGTCTCATGCTTGTAGTGGATATATTAACGAGGCCCAGGTGTTCTAAGCCTTAGTGATGTGAAAGAAGTGCCTTGCTGTCAGGCTGTAAATACTTCCGTATGTCTTGCAGTCTGTCCTTTGACTTGGCTTCTCTTCCCAGTGCTTTTAGTGCTCCAACACCTACACCTTGCAATGGGGTTGACCTTTAAAAATCGCCCCGGAGCACATAGGCCTTAAATACCAGACAGGCAGCACTGAAGCTATTGTGTTACAACATATTGCACACAAATTAGGTAAATACAAGCAGAAGGTCCTGTTAAAAGAATTTAAATCTAGTACAGAGGTCTTCAAACTGGGGGGCACCAGGCTTATGCAAGTGCTTTGTATCAAGTTGAAACAAGCATTTGCAATGCAATAGGTCTCGCATTTACAAGAGTTTGAGCTATTAGCATTGTAAATGACAATGCCTTTTATTTCTGTTTTGGTTTTTAAAACATAAGTAAAAGTCAGTGTCATTTACAATGCCAATAGCATAAAAATCTCGCAAATGCGAGCCCTATTGCATTCCAAATGGAGGGCAATGAAATCTCACTGGCAGCATTTACATGTATCACCGTAAACAGGCTTCTTTGTGGCGTCAAAAGTTTGTGAACAACTGTGGAAACAGAAGGAACACAGATGAGTAGGGTGTGGGGAAGCAAAACTGAGGGTGCTTGTGTGGGGAAGCAAAAATGATGGCACGGTGAGGGAAGGGGCAGTGAGGGCATAGGGAAGCAAATGATAGGCAGAGCAATGTGGTGGGAGGGGGGGGGAACAAAATTGCTTTATGTACTCATCTATCAATATTAAACTGCCACTAAAGAAGACACTTGTTGGGGGCTTTAACATGTAGTCAATGAGAAAAAGTAATGTGCGTTAAAGACAGGCACCAAGGAACAATTTAAAATAAAACAATAAGATGCATACATGCCACATTAAAATGTCGCTATGATATTTTTCATCTTGGGGTACATGATGCATAAGCTGGCTTCACAGCACACTAACCTGGGATTTAGTACACCCAATAACCTATTAAGTACCATAAGGAGATAGATAAGGAGCCTAAGATAGAACGTCATTAAAGGCTTAATTAAACTGGAAGGTTTAAAAAATGTTCCTAAAATGTAGGTGTTCTTCCTGTTATCTGCAAACCTGTGGTGGGCACACCACAGAACAACTGTTGTTCTACAAATGTTCTGCCCCAGAAGCTGTGAAGTGCTCTGCTAGCGTCCTTGGATTTGGAGTGTGTATATCTTTTCATCCCCTTCTTGTCCAAAATATATTGGGGGGGATGGGGTTGCAAAGATTGTGAATAAGGGAACTCCGAGCAAGGATATGGGAAGATTTGTTGAATAAAGAGGAATTTGTCTCAGAGATAAATTACAGGATAAGTCATATGAAAAGCTTCTTGTTTATGGCAAAACTTAAAGTTAGTCACAATTCCAATGTTCTTCACCTTGGAGGCCATAGTGGATGAATCCCCAAGAGGTACCCACCATGTAAATATTAATAAATGGGAAAGTTTTGAGGAGTTTGTATGTCACTCATAGCTGGCAGCATTCTTGTATCCACCAGAAAGGAGTCATGGATGGTCATCAGAGACTCGAACAGTTGCATAAGCATCTGTTGGCACATCAGCCTCAAATTCCAGACGACATGAACTAAATGTTAAGTTGCCCTGAGAAAGAACATTTAGCAGACCCTGATATCAAACAAACCAACCTAGCTCTGGACTACAGTCCTTATTAACAATAGAAAATTCCTTCCTGGATTGCAACCTGCATGCATCTTAAACATCTCCAAAATAAGTATGTAAAACGTCATTGTGTGAGTCTCAACGTGAGATCTTAATTCTCAAATCTCCCAAAAAGGCATCCGTAATTGCATGAGCATTGAAATGATTCTTTACAATTAACATATTTTTGGGCTGAGCAGTATGCATGGACATAAGTATTCACTTTCATCTTAGCTGACAGACAGCACCACCACAGTAAAAATATTTCCTACAAAGTTTAGAATTGACGCCAACGGTCATCAACAACTGATGTAATGCAAAAGCGCACAGTAGAATGCACCTATCTTCCGAATCCTCAAGGCAGCCATTGCTAGGCTCACATGTTCACCAGATGAACATCGTAGGTGAATTAAGAAATCGCAATGAAGAGTACAAAGGAACAGCACAATGACATCAAGGACACTTCGCTGTGGTCCTGCAATGAGCGGATTCCACTGCCAGCTGGCAGAAATAAGACCTGGGCAAAGGGGCGAGGTGAATTCCAACTGCCAGGGTTTGCTCTTCAATAGGAGCAGGCATTTAAATACACAAGTAGGGCTTTCCTCAACTACACAAAGCTGAGCTTCTCCCACTCCACCATCGGTACCGCTAGCGTGTGCACAGCTGCCAGACTCATTCCTCCAATTAATATTACTTTTTATGTCAAACTTTAACATTGTAAACACATCCTTCTCTGTACTTTAACAGACATGCACGATGCCCGAGGTCAAGCATCTGCAAGTAGTTGTGCAGACATCTGCACTGGACTGGCACAAAGCCAAGTCCTACTTCTGGACTGAAGGTTTATGAATGCAGCTTTGGGTTGTTGGATCTGTAACCTAGCAGGCTGCGACAGGGGTCTACAGTGGAAGCCTGGACTATCCCGATATAGCAAGATGTACATTGACTGTGCGTATCTATACCTGCATGGTCAAAGACAGAATCTCTTAGATGTCCGTACAATTGCACCATCACTGTGCACATCTGCACAATCCTTTTTAGCTCAGGGAGAGTAACAAAACGGACAACTGACTGTTGTGTACCAGCAATTCTGCCGTGGACTAAAAAAAACTAGACTACTTCATTTTACGTTCTTGTGGTCAATGACGTAATTCTGAGGCCCTTAAGCGAAAAACACCCCCCTGTTGACCATTACTCTTCCACATATCCTAACCAACAACAAAAGGCCCTGGTTAAAGTAAACGACCACGATTCAGCAGCTGAATTAACCAAATAATGAAACCACGGTCGCAAACGACATTTTATAAAAAGTAATTAAATGCTTCATTAAACAGTTTTCAGTTAGGGCACTTTGCATTTCAACCAATAAAACTTATATATATAAAATAACTTTAAAGCACCATTTCAAAGTAATTCCCTTCCAATATGGTTTTCACAGATATGCTACGATCGTTTTTAAAATTATTTTTTCTAGAACATTCGATGATCATCGCTAAACTGAACATCCGGATACAAATAATAGGCTGAGATCAATGTTATATAACGCATGAGGTCATAGGCTGCAGAAACCTCCGCTCGAGAAGGAGTTGATATTTTTCTTACCTTTCTGCTTGCTCGTCGAGTCTGCTCTCGCTGGCAACTAAACTCAGCCTGCAGCCCTCGACTCTGTTCGGAACTGACTTCAGAGGGGTCCTTCCTGTGTGAACCTTTTACCTTTCCTGTTGACTAAATAGCTCAGTTGCAAGCTGCAGACTAACATTGTGTTGACCATTAACGGATAAGGTTAAAGTGTACCCAGATTAACAAGATAAAGGCACGCACATAGCCATGCTGGTGAGGAAAGAAGGCGATCTGAAGTGCGGCATCCCATAAGCGGGCATCGTGCTGATAAAATAAAAACCACGTGGCCTCCCAAATTATACAAAGAAACAAAGTTTGTGCAATTCAAACATGCTACACAAGCTGCCTGTTCTTTAAGATATTAATTTAATTAGGAGTAGCAATAGGCGCCGACACGAGCAGAAAACTCAGCGACGGGCGGAAGGAGGTGGGGGGACGGCACCGCGAGCCGAGTCAAAACAAAACAATGCTCCTCCCATGGCCTATTGGTGTCTATTACGCGCACCACGCGCGTAATAGACACCAATAGGCCATGGGCGGAGCAATGCGCCCGCCTTTGGCCAATTACGTGCAGTCTTTTAGACAAAGACGCACGGAACGGCCTATGGGGTAGCACATAAGGAATCGCACACGCACTAGCGCGTGCGATTCCTAGGTCAGTGCTGAATCCCCTTTTTCACCTACTAAATGTCTCGCGCTGCGCGAGACCTAAAAATGGATATCAGTAAGCAATTCTGAAATGGGCCATCACCAACAACTTTTGTCATTTATATATTGGCTCGGAGTAGGTGTCAAAAGGGAAGGTACTCCAAATATTTCTTAAACCTCCCCCTCCAACCACTACTGATAATCACACTGTGGATACTTTTATACTTTATTAAGGACAGGCTAACCAGAGCAGAATGTTTGGCAAAAAACGATAACATATCTTAGCTGCAATATTCAAATGTTAGACATATAGAAATATTTAAACATTGCACATTTATTAGAATAATTGTTAAAAACGCCTGGAGGCCCGTTTTTTTTTTTAAAGTTTGAAGACCACTGATAAAGGAAGAACCAACATGTCAATGCTCAGTACAAGAATTCAGTAGGATAGAAGCCAGAAAACATAATGGATGCATTTACGTAGTGTTCTTTACAGAGACTACCAGCTTTGGTAAAAAAACAACAAAGGCACCAAAACTAGCCCATGCCCTGCCTAACACCTCCACTTTATCTATCCACGTCTAACACACCTATCTTCTCATGCACCACAGCAAATTATTGAACCATCTCTATCCACATCTGACTCTTTCCAGTCTCTTGCACTCAGTCAACCCCTACCTTTCTCCCATCTCTAGTTCCTAGTGTAACCCTTTCACCATGCCTTCAGACCTTCAACTCCCAATTCTTCTCTTTCTTCTTATCTAAAGCCTACTGCTATTTTTTAGGTTCCCTGTTTAACACCCCTCCATTCTCTAACTCTATAGCTAACCTCTCAATCGTCCCTCACTCTTCTCCGGCCACCAGTCTAACACCCAATGTAACCACAAAGCCATCAACGGCTTCCCAGGGACACTTAAGCCACTTCTATCTGAGAATCCCTGGGCCAATACTGGCTCTCTTTATAAATCCTACGCTACCAAAGGCTCCCGGTGTAACTCCATCAAGAAATCCCTGGCTGACATTAAAATCCTGCCAGGACTGACAAGATTCACAAGAGAAGGATTTTCACATCCTAGGCCCCGATACCAGCTACTTGCATTAGTTTAGTCATTTCAGATGTCATCACTGTGCTGCACAACCTGTTATTGTGAACGTTTTACTTAGCTAACACAGGTAAGGTAAATGGTTCTGGAATCTACTGAAGCCTTCCAAGACTTTCAATCAGCTGTTTCCTATGGGAAGGCTTGGACATCCTTTTTGTGAATCCGTAACACAAACTGGGCTTTGTTGAAGAGCCTACTGACTCCTCACCAAGTTTATTGGAACACTGTCTCTCTTTGGGACTGCTGGTAAGACTGCCATAACTTAGGCATAAACCTGAGCCTCCCTCCCTGGCTGCTTGCTCAACCATGTTCCCAGGTCCAAGAGTTCTCTTTATTACCATTATGTGTTCCAATGTCACAGACACCCAAATGAAAATCTTTCACATCCTGTGATATGATGCTTTGATGTTAATTGGACTGAAATCTGGAGAACTGTCTCCTAAGAAGAAAGGATTTCTGACTCCTGTCCTTCACTAATGAATTAGAAAAACCATCCTTTGCTCTGCTGAATAAAACATAGCTCTGGTTGAGGCATACTGAAGAATGACATTTATGTCCATCTCCGACTTAGGGCTGGATCCCAGATGTCTTGTAGAGATCAGCTTGGGTCTACAATGTTTGTTACTGTATTTTATTTGCCAATACCTAATGCAAAATGTATACTGTAATATAGTTTTTTTCCAGTACATGCACATCAAGTAAATTTATAACAGATACTGTTTTCCCCAATCAAAAATCAAAAGCGTCACTGTTTAAAGTCAATAGTGCCATAGTCTCCACTACAAGTAATAGCCACTTTCTTTGGAAGCTCATCTAATTGAATTAAGAAGCAATAGGCTGGGCAAGTTGATTTCTTTGCAGGGCAAGTAGATTTCTGTAGCACGTTGTCCCTTGGACAAGTACATTTTTTTAAATATTCCACATCCCTGCAGTGTCTGTTTGCGTGCACGCGTGCTGCCACTGCTTTGGCTTAAGGTCACTCCTGGGATATGGAGATGTGCTGCGCAGCCTGGCTAGACCCTCTGAATTAATGACTACTATACTGGGTTATACTTCGGAGCGCTACTTTCAGGGTAATCAGCCCTGCCAAGTACCACGCTTCAGGCGTTAGACTAACGCATTTTAATGTGGTGGTCCGCATCACCGCATTAAAATGCATTAGTCATGCATTTGTAGCTTCTCAGATGATGAATGTGCGAGGAGGCGCTAATGATTAACAACAAAAGCACTTCGGGCGCTTGTCCAGTGGCCTCCGACCCCAGTCAATTTACTTGGCCACGTTCAGCGCTCAGCACTACTGTATAGCAAGTCTCACTGTTATACACTGTTTCCCCTGCGGCAAATGGGAATAAAAAAAAAAAAAGTCACGCAGCGGATATGATCTCACAAGTTTAATCTCCTCAAAGGAAGTCGCCGCCGGATCCATGTGGGTTTGGCCCAGCAAGCACTTGCCACCCTTCTTTTCAAGGCAACACGGTCAAGCCTGGATTCAACCTTTTTTCCTCACCCTGCCACTGCACAGTAGTTCAAGTGTAGTTCTGTGCACGGGGTGCGTGCTGAAAAGCAGGGTCTGCTTGTACATGATACTGTCACCTCCAATCACACGGCTGCGCACTCTGGAGGGCCCAGGTGCTGCTGCTCCCGTGCATCGTGGTTTGCCTCTGTGTTCTGTGGATGGCGATGGCGACTGAGCCGTGCGCACCCCACGACTGTCTAAAGACAGTGCGTCAGGTGTCTTGTCCCAGTACAGAGGCACCGGACTTACGTTGCAGGCAGAGTCAATTGGGACTGTGACTCTCCTCCATTGTGGCTAACTAAACTCAAGGAACAGAGACCCACCCACCCCAGGAGGCGAGAGAGACTACCTACCAAAAGCGCCACCAGCAGGAGCAGCATTGAGCCGGCCCGGGGCTTCAATTAAGCTGAACCTGGCCTCTTGCTTAAAAGATACCACGTGGATTTGTCAGCGTGCCTGGCATAGCTGAGAACCACGCTGAATTTGGCCCGAGACGCTAAGTCTGCGGGATGCAGTTTCTGTTTCGTTGCCATGCAAGCACTGGTGCAGGCCTGTCTCTAGAAGGCACAAGTGTGTGAGAGGTCAGTGTACAGGCTGAATTTATTTTTGTCTTTTTGTGGGCTTGTCAGCTTAGGTGCACTGAGATCAACTGTTGATTGTCCTAATGCAAAAACGTTGCCTGCAGCAAGTTTAAATGGATGGGTGTCTCACATAGCTTGCAAAACACGTATACATCACATGAGGAGGCAGCTTTCTCTTTCCTTGCCCTCCGTCAGTATATCACCATGTCGTCGTCCCCACCCCAGCAAGTGTAAATTTGGTACCCAGTCATGTCACTGATGTATTTGTGTGACAGGTCAGTGTGTGTGTGTGTGTTGATATTTTTTTGGTCTGTTGGTGGACCTCTTAAGCCCTAAGGCATAGTGTTAGAAAGCGGAAATAAGGAGGCAAGAAATCCAGGCGAGTTCCAGAAATGCTTCAACGGTAACTTTATTCCAAGAGTTGAGCATGCGTCCATGTACAGGTTCAAGCAACGAATGAATCAACCTCAGTTAACATTTCTATATATACAATTCACTCTAAATTGAATGACGCTCCCACGAGCCCCCTTCACATCATACCCAGCATTTTAAAAGATGCTAGGAGCGAGACCGACACGAGCGGAGATAAGGTCCGCTCGTGTCACTCCCACGCGAGACCGCAGGGAGACGCGGGAAAATGACACGCGCTAAATGTGACGCTATGTAACACACCTCCCCTTTATATATATATTATTTTTTTAAGTAAGAATATAATCTTGAAATTTTGCTGGCATACGTGTTGACCTCATTATTCTAGAAGCTACTTTCACATCACTGGTTTTGACAGGGTCAGCAGTTTGACCGCATTCGCTTTCTTTGATATCAAGGAAAACATTAGTGGATGACTTATCAGAAAAATCTACCTTCCCTTTAAAAGGGGAAACCCTATTGAGATTCCACACAGTTCCTCCATCAATACGCACAGCATTACCAAATACTTGAATGACCGGAATAGGATCAGACCAATTACTGCAACCCTTTCCATCTGCCTTAAACTTCTTAATACGAACCATATCACAAACCTCTACACAGTGTCTACTCACTTTACCTCTCTTCTTTTGCATATCCTGTTTCATCTTAAGCTTATACTCTTCCATTTTGTGTCGAATGCCAACAAAATCCAAAATGAAATCATCACTGTTGTTACTCTTCCTCATCTTAAGCCACCAAGGTACTAATTTTGATCCCGGTTTACGTCCTCTTAACAATTCAAAAGGAGTAACTGACGTAATAGCATTAGGGGAAGTCCTGTAAGCTAGCAACATAGCTTTCAAAGCATGTTTCCAATTTAGATTGCTTTTAACAGATAATTGAATAGCATTTTACACCACCCGGTTAAATCTCTCCACTTGACCATTAGCCTCTGTGTGGAACACAGAAATCCTTCTATGATTTATACCACATTTAGCAAGAAAATGAATCATGCATTTACTGACAAATTGAGGGCCATTGTCAGTGACTATTTCCTCAGGAATGCCCTCCCTACAAAAAACATCATCCAAAAACTCAATAATCTTCTCAGACGTGACCTCATTAACCATTTTAAGTTCAGGCCATTTTGAATAATAGTCTATTAATACAATTCCATACGCTTCTTGTCTGGGTAAAACAGAAAAAGGTCCAATAATGTCTATGCCAAGCTTACGCCAGGGACCCAAAGGAAGTTCAACAGCGTGAGGATATGTGCACAAAGCTCTGGCAGATTTGTCGCTGCTGGCACATTCACTGCACAACCTAACATAACGTTCAACACAACTGTCAATGCTGGGCCACCAAAAACTTTCCATAACACGCCTTTTAGTACATGAAATGCCAGTGTGACCCTCGTGGGCTAATTTGATGATTTCATCTCTTAATGAGAATGGGGGTACAAATTTGTCCCCTCTAACAATGATGCCATTTTCAATAGCTTGTTCTTCGCGAATCTTAAAAAAAAACTCATGATGTCACCACTAATTTTCCTTTCCTCAGGCCATCCATGTACAATGGCATGTAGAACAATTTTGAGTTCACTGTCCTTGCTCATTTCCTCTATCCATTTTCCTTCTGGAATAGCAACTGTGCCCTCCACAAGATTGATATCACTGAAAGTAAATGCAACTTCACAATCCTCCCTGTCCCCAGCTTCATATTCATTACATGGCAAAGGCAATCTTGACATGCAATCCGCGTGAACATTGCTTTTGCCACTCACGAATTCCAATCGACACTGAAAATTTTGTAATCTAGAAGCTAATCTTGCAGACATAGTCCGGCCACCACCAGGTGCCATCAAATGGATGAGGGGCTTATGATCTGTTTTGATAATAAACTTAGTGCCCCATAAAAACATTCTAAAATGTTCAGCACCCCAAACACATGCCAGTAATTCCCTTTCTATTAGAGTAATTTTTCTCTGCATCCTTGAGTGCCCTGGATGCATACGCAACAATCCACTCCTTACCACAATCCCTTTGCATCAAAACACCTCCTAACCCACTACTGCTGGCATCTACCATAATCACACATTGTTTGCCCACAATGAAAGGTTTCAAACATGGAGCATTGATAATAAATTCCTTCAAATGTTCAAATGCATGTGTCATTTCCTCAGACCAACTAAAGTTTGCATTTTTTTTAAGCAGAGGTCGGAAAATGTCCACCATGGATGCATAATTGGGAATGAATTTTGCATAGAACTCAACTAAACCTACAAGCTGCTCCTTGGAACTCGGAATGGGTGCTTTGATGATATTATTCATGTGGTTTTGCTTAGGTGTGATGCCATTCCCACTAATATTGTGTCCCAAATATTCAACCTCATCTTTCCTGAACCTGCATTTGGCTACATGTAAGGTTAGGCCTTTTAATGAAAGAGCCGATAAGACTTTCGTGAGAGTGTTGTCATGATCAGTGATATCTTTGCCGAAAACAAGGATATCATCTTGGAAGGCCACTGCTCCTGTTATGCCCTCTAGAGTTTCTTTCATGAGTCTTTGAAATACGGAGGCTGCACTAGCCAAGCCAAAAGGCATTCTACAAAACCTGAACAAACCTTTAGGAGTGATGAACGCCGTTAAATTCTTTGATTCTTCGTGCAGCTCCACCTGGTGATACGCACTGGCCAGATCTATGCAAGAAAACACTTTAGCCCTAGCTAAAGTCGCAACCATTTCATGTAAGTTGGGAAGGGAATGCGCATCCACCCAAATAGCACTATTGAGACTGCGCAAGTCAATACACAGTCTCAATTCGCCAGAATGTTTAATTGAAATAACAACCGGAGAAACCCAAGGAGAAGATTCTAATGGTTCAATTATGTTTTTCTTGCACAAATCATGTAGCATGTCTTTCAGTTTTCCTCTATAAGATAAAGGTACATTCCTAACCCTGTGACGGACAGGAATAGAACCCTCAATAAGTCTGATGCGATGTTTGAAACCCTGGTATTGACCCAGCTTGTCGCTGAACACATTAGGAAATGCAGTTTTAAGATCATGAACGTAATCTGAATCAGTATTACTAATGTTGGACACAGAAGTACCTATAGCGTACACTCGAGGATTGGCTCTGGGATCTAACCTAATGCCCATCTCTTCTTGATGTGGCCATCCCAGCAAACATTGTCCTTTGTTTGCCACATAAATCTTCCCAAATGTAGCACGTCCATCAAATTCTAAATTAGCCCAAAAGTAACCTACTAAGTCAATTTTGTGGCCAGTATACCCACCAGGGTTGATGTCCGGGGTACACAGGATTTTTTGTGGCCAATTCTGGTTGACAACATCTAACGAAATTATGGTATACCAGGAACAAGAATCTACTAATACATGTACACAGCTATCATCTATCTTGACAAGACATGAGGGAAATTTTGCTAGCTTACTGATGTCACTGATATTCAATACGGTATTGACATATTCTTGATCAAAGTCATTAGAATCATTAGAACCCCCAAAAGTGTCGCTGTCACAAATATAGTTGACTCTTCTATGAGAGGATCTACAAACTTTGTTAAAATGGCCCTTTTTGCCGCATTTCATGCATACTTTGTCAATAGCTGGACAAAACTTAGCATTTCCTAGGTGACCATTACTGCCACATCTATAACATGTGAATTTCTTGCCATCTTGCTTGAAACCTTTATACTTTTCTTGGTAATTTCTTTGAACAATATCATTTTTGAAAGCAAACTGTTTCTTTGACTTTTCAAAATCCTTAGGTACCAAACACACTTCATTTTTCTCTGCCGCTCTAATTTCATGTATAAATTTCTCTGAGTGTTCAATAGATTTTGCAATATCAATAGCAGCAGATAAAGATATATCAGAAGATGTCCAAAGTCTTTCCTGAACTTTCTTATTATTAGTGCGCATGAGAATCTGATCTCTTAATACCTGTTCGTAAGGCTCAAAGTCACAAGTAACTGCTAAGGATTTTAGAGCTGAGACATAATCTTCTATAGGCTCATCAGCTTTTTGCTTCCTTGAATAAAATTTGAAACGTTCCATGGCAGTATTGGTCTTCTTACCAAACCTTAAAGACAACTGTTTAGCGGCATATTGATAAACATTAAGGTTGCCAGGATTAATGAGGATGGGCAGATTCTTGAACTCTTTAAGTCCCATTCCTCCTAAACAATGCTTCAAAAGTGCTAATTTCCTCTCTGGTTCGCAATCATCCCCCTCGAACACATCCACATAAGCTAAGAATACAGGTTCCCATAAGTCCCAGTTCATAGATGGTTCCCCAGGGGCAGCTAGAAAAGTAGGAGGTGGCACAATTCCCGACATATTATAGTACAATGCTCTGTGAATATAAACAAATTAGAAAAACAATAAAATAAAATAAGGAAAGTAGTCACCGTAGTCCAAGAATATGTTCCTCGAATTTACGAAGGTAAAGTTCCCTGAAATTATACTGAAATAACAAAGTACCTTGAAGTAGTAAAGGCGCTGAGAGCAGTAACACTCACACTCCCTTGTGTGAGGCAATCCGATGCACACGATTTCACACACAATGCTCTGTGTGAGGCTGCTCGATGTAATTGAGCTTTGACGAAAGTGTTGACGAGAAGAAAAGAAAAAACGGTGGAAACCTTAACCACGGTTTCTTCCAATGAGAACAAGGGGAAAACTGCGACCAATAGTGAAGCAGCAAGCGAAAGAGAAACTCCAACCTCACGGAAACTTTCAGCCAATAAGATAGTGGCAAAGCTGTTCACAGCGAAATAATCAGGAAATGAACGAAAATATATGTAAAGATGCGTAGCTTCGCCCGCTCGTCGCCAGTGTTAGAAAGCAGAAATAAGGAGGCAAGAAATCCAGGCGAGTTCCAGAAATGCTTCAACGGTAACTTTATTCCAAGAGTTGAGCATGCGTCCATGTACAGGTTCAAGCAACGAATGAATCAACCTCCGTTAACATTTCTATATATACAATTCACTCTAAATTGAATGACGCTCCCGCGAGCCCCCCTTCACATCATACCCAGCATTTTAAAAGATGCTAGGAGCGAGACCGACACGAGCGGAGATAAGGTCCGCTCGTGTCACTCCCACGCGAGACCGCAGGGAGACGCGGAAAATGACACGCGCTAAGTAACGCACTATGTAACAGCATTAATTCACAGACATGATACAGTGCCCGGGCCGCAGAATTCCTAATCCTCATTTTGGAACCGGTCAGCTGATTTCCCTAAACTTCAATGAGCTCTGCCGATGTGATGCCCTTCTTGGTTGCTGCTCCGGTGCGTGTCTCACAGCAGATCTTTACTGACTGATAAAGCAGGGTCACAGAGCACCTGCTGGTGACTGGCCTGGTATGGATCAGAATCTAGTGTATTAGTGCCAGCCGGAATCCCGCCCAGGTAAGTTAAAGCTAGGTGTGCAGCAGGTTCTACTGTGCATTTTCCTAATAATACAACAACCAGTTCATGCAGCATGAGCAAGCTTACATACACGGAGTCTCTTATAAATTGAAAACACCACTACAGCGTTCAAAACTACCCCAATGTGCATATGTAGGCCAATCTTAACTGTTTCATTTGCTAATGTGGGGGTGGGCACTTTTACTTTTGTGCTCAAGCTTATTTTCAATCCCAGTCCGGCCCTGGCGGGGGGAATGTTTCCTCTCCAGTCTGCACGAGTAACCCGTCTGGCTGCTCAGGCCTGGACTGTTGGCAGCTCATCACGTTAATTAGCACTGCCTTCTGCTGCAGTCTGGTGGTCCCTGCCTATCCCCAGCTGAAGAACTTAGAAAACGCTCAAGGCAAGCGCTCATCCTGGCAGACACATTTCCTTGGTACTTCTGGTGGCACAGTCTACTCAGGTGTGTCATGCACTCTCTCTGCCCTTAAGTACACTCATCACTGCAGCATGTACATTAACCTGCTAGCCTGCCCTTCCAGTTTTAGTTATATTGTTGTACTGACAACCAGAGGCATGTTTTTATTGATTTCATGATATTATCAGATACACTGGTCTCTTAAACGTGCTCAGTGCCTAATACATAGCGTTGATCCACAATTGATGTCTTGTCAAGCTGAGCATATGGCTCCACAGGCCTCCTGCTTACTTCCTCAAGGGGTGATGGAAGATGGTGCTGCAATTGTTTTAAGAAGGGTCATCTTAGAAAGAGATTTTTGGTTAGTGACCTCCTTATTTGGAGGTGTTTGCAAGCTGTGCTGGAAATGGAAATCCTTTTACTCTGGCAGTCCGCAAATTCCAAGTGTGAGCTGGCAGCAGAAAGGGGCCGGAGTTAGAAGGGTCGGTGTCATGCAACAATATGAAGCTTTCTCACACCCCTCTGCTTCCTACAAAACCCCGAAATCTGGGGCATTACTGCGGCGACACACAGCCTTCAGGCAGCACCCCTACATGTATGTAGCCTTCTCGCACCTCCCCATCCCTCATAATCCCTGAACATGGGGCCTGGCCACGGCGATGCGCAGCTTCCAAGCAGCACCACTATATAAGGACACTAGGTTAGTGCCCTTCCATTCCTGGTGTTTTTGCAGCAGTTTTAAGATATTCTTAGAGTTTCTCGTTGCTCAAATGGGTGTAATTTCCAATATTTATATGTTTCTCTAGTCCTCATTGCTTGATTTTGCTCACGAGAAAGTGTCACTCATAGTCGCTGAATGTCACTCATAATTACACTGAAATTATGAAAATGTCACACATAAGCAATCTGAAACCTTGGCAGCTATGGGTAATGCCAGTCTACCCGCAGCTCCCGAACAACCTGTTTGAGACCCCTGGTCTAGGCACTACACGAGTCTCAGAGAGGTCCATTGGATCACCTAGCTAGCGCACATTCTAACATGACCTGCGTTCTCCAAGGGAGGACAGGAGTGTCATAGTGCTATCACCAGGGTGTAACCTACTGTGGGAGCCTCCACACCACAGACAGGTTCCAGTTAAGCTCAGTAAAGAGCCGTGAAAAATTGCAGAGATTGATAGTTCTACACTGTCACTTCCCTCTAAGAATCACCCACAAACCAGTAAAGAGATGTGTAGTTTGGCACCAAACTGTAGCCCCTCAGAATTTCCGAAAATGCATTCACTAATCCCAGTACGCACCTTCTTACTCTCCCGTAAATACTGGATCAGTCCCTCAGTAGCTTCCAACCGCTGCTCCTGCTCGGGCTTGGCGATATCCCAGAAGAAGTCCAGAAACAGGCGGTTCTGTTGGAGGACCCGGCGAGAGTCAGAGTTCTTCTCTGGCTGCTCCATCTTCGCTGCCATGCTGAAGCTAGACCCACGTGCACCAACACAGACACCACTTCCGGGTCACAGGGTAGCGTCATGGACAAAAAAAACGGACTTTTGAAAAGCAATGGAGCAGATGAAGGGTGGAAGGCTGCCTCGGTTTCCATAGCGTAAATAAAGCGGCCATCTTATAAGTGTTTTTTTAGGTAACGGGACACACATTTTCAATCATAATCTGCGGTGGAAATGGAAAAGATTTTGGACTTCCCGAATGCAGGGACAGTGTGTTGACGAGCAGGGGCAAAGGCAGTTATTAATTGTCGTACATATGCATTCTTTTTTTAGGTCTGATCCAGAAACAGCTTTACCTGTCTCGAAAGCCTCAATTAAAATAAAATACTAAACCAATGTTGCCAAAGCCAATAGGTCTGGCATTGCTGGCTTTTTTTTGTTGTTGCAGATTTATATAGCGCAAACTCAACCCGAAGGTATTGGAGCGCTTTACATGAGCACCGGTTACGTTCCACAAGGACACATTCATTTTTAGGTCTCGCCTGAGTCAGCGCATGCGCTACCCTGCGAGACATTTAGTAAGTGTGCTTTTCAAAGTGCTGCCAGAGGCTTTTGCTGGCTACTAGCTTGCGTTCACGCGAGCGTGCACGCGCGCAGCCGCCAGCTTTCAGCGCCCGATCAGGCGCCATCTGGCTTTCCTCTCACTTGATTGCTTTCTCAACGCTCCTCCGCCCCTCCCCCGCCGCATCTCGCGTTAATTGCAAACATATGTGCAAACGCGCTGCTTTCACTTTCGCTCGCGCGCACCACTTTTGAAGCCGGGCTTGTTTTTTTTTACTTCGAGCGCGAGGCGCGCGCGCTTGTTTTTCCAGCAACCGTAAATTGTGGGACTTTAGCAATGGCTCCCGTGTCCACTGTCAGCAGCTTCTAACATTTCCGCCCGCTTTCCCTACGTGACCGCGTTGGAGCTGTTGCGTTGCCTGGATGAACCTCTGTGATCCCTATAGCCCCTGCAGACATAACGGACATCAGCAGAAGGTTTCTTTACTTTCGATGACTCTTCTCCCTTCATTCGACGATAATCTGGGTAACTTGAAGGAATAGGCAGCGTTGGCTCGGCTTATTCTTTATGCCCCCCCTTTCATTGTTTTATCCCCTTTCGCACTGCACCCTGCTAGCGCGGACTGTGCTGATCCATTTTTTATTCATTATTCGCGGTCCTCCTCACAGCATACGTCTTCCAGTGTCCTCGCTTTTCCGTGTTACTTCTATACCCTTTTTATCCCTTATCACCCCACCTTCTACCGGTGTGGCAGTATGGGTGCCATAAAACCTGGTGCAACCAAGCCCCGCCCACTCTGTTTGTGGTCAAATAAAATACAGCCATAGCTATGCAGATTTAAATAGAGCGGACATTACAAACGGGTTAGTGCCGTTTCAGTGAGCCCGGTACCACTGCATCTGCTGAGGTGCTGCTAGCCCCTGCCCCTCATTTGATCTCCTCCTTTACGTATACCCTTCCGTTTCCCTTCCCTGTGATACACTGTTTTCCTAGCTGTGTCCGAAACGCGCTCTCTCGCTGCCCCCAGGGCTCACTGACCTTCTCTCACCGCCCACTCGCTTGTCTGACCTAGTTAGGCCCCCCCAGCAGCCCCCTCCTTGTCTCCTGCTATTTGCACACAAGAGAAGCAGGACTCGTCATTGTGAGCGAACAGCACGCTGCTGCTCTTCGCACAGCGCATGAGATCATCTTCCAGAGAGGAAATAAAAGGCACAGCCGCTGAAAACTACAAGGAACTCATGGAAAATAATATTTTGTAACAGAGTTGTGGATAGAGCTCTAGGAATATATGTACACACACACACACACCCCTCACAATGCATGGCCACATCTGGCAGCGGTAACGCCCTCAAACACCCCCTGTTATCTATCTATACAATGTTCCAAGGGCTTGTGCTGTACCACTGTCAATCAGAGTACCTCTGTTCATAAAAATAAAAATAAACTGCAACACTACAACTCAATACGAGTATACATACTAACATGACAGGCACTAGCATTCAATACAAAACAAGCATTGGCATAGCCAATAGGTCTCGCCTTTGGGACCTTATAAGTGTTTAGCCATGCAACACTTGATGTTGTTGCACCAAGGATATTGTGCTGGATAACTTCAGCACAATATCCTTGGTGCAACAACATCAACTGTTGCATGGCTAAGCTACTATAAGCTACAAAGTTTAGCCATGCAACAGCTGATGTTGTTGCACCAAGGATATTGTGCTGCAAAACTAAATACTTATAAGGTCCCAAAAGCGAGACCTATTGGCTATGCCAATGCTTGTTTTTTGTAGGCACGGGGAGATTGAGTGATTTGCCGAGAATCACAGGATGTGGACGGGACCCCGAGGATCGAACCTTGGTTTCCCAGTTCCAAAGTCGCCAATCTAGCAGTCAGACCACATCCCCTCCCCTTGTTTAGCCATGGCTTTTGTAAGAGTTTTATTGGTGTAGGATCTGAGGGCCCCCTCCAACATGACAAAAAATACATTGAATAAAAGCAAATGTAAGTTTTGTTTTCCAGAAGTACAAATTGTCATAGTGGTTCCTGGCTCTGAAGGGAACTACCTTATGTACAAATGTGCTCCTTGCGAAAGAACACAGTATCATCACTCACAGGTAAATTAGCCAATGGCAGAAGTGGGCTGACCCACTGCTTCATATTGTATGCTGTAGTGAGTGGAAAAAATATGCTAATGACACAACAGACTGTAGTAATGTGGTAATTCATAGAATGTTTTATATGTCACATCCAGAACTCTGGTGTTGCCTAGTACAACAGAATGTTTATATTGGCTGTTGGTCGTGGGCTGCTGAGCCTGGTGTAGTCTCTGTCTACTGGCTCCACGACCATGTAGTTACAAATAAACTCAGTTTATCCTGTTCCAGTTTAAGGCTCAATTACTACAGAAATTTGGCGACGAGCTTAAGAACTACATGGTCACACACCCTGCGTGCAACATTATTCAACAGCATTACAGCTCCTCAACTTCCACAGAAGCAAGTATTTCCTACTCAACTAAGGAAGACTTAGCCCCTGAAGTGGATCATCCTTTGCTACAGACTGTTGTTTCCAGCTCTACTACTTCAACCAGCTGTATACCGGAAGTGGAGCTGATTTTCAACTCAAGCGCACGCATTGACTACGTTCTTCTACTTATGGTAGGGCGCTTGCGCTTTGTCTTTCCTGATTTTACCGGTGCCAATACTAGAGTGTGAACTACTTTCCTTCACGCTTTGTTGACCTCCAAATTATGCGGTATTTTTGGTGCGAATGTTTCTATAAAAAAAATTTGGGTCGAACTTGTGCCTATTGCGTCCCGTTTTATTTTGCGTGGCTCAGCTTCCTGCTTCTCTTTCTGACTTTCTATCCTCCCACATGGGGCTCTCGAGCAATTGGGACACTCGAGCTCGATTTCGCACCACGGCATTTTTTAAATCTGCACTCCGCACGCTTCACCGCATTCAGCGCGTCTCACCTGGCAACCTGAGAATCTTCAATAAAGAGCATTCCACTCCCTCATCCTCCATCTTCGGCAACATCTTCCTCCTTATCACGTTACGTTGCGTTCCAGCGACGTCATCACGTCATGCAACGGCGGCCATCTTTGTGTTTCTACATTTCCATAGAAACCAGCAATACGATTCACACGTAGCGCTGCTGCGTTGTCTTTCCAATTGACATTTCCTTTGTTCTCAGCTGACTTCATTTTTATTTGGAAACGCGGTGACACGCACACCCACATTACCAATTTGAAACTGATGATTCATTTGCTGTTGTGTGTCACGCGGTGATACACACACCTACAGTTTGTTTAACAAAATTTCTTCTCTTGGTTGGTTTCCTCTATATTGCGTGTGTCACACGGTGATACACACACCTTTAATTCACACGGTGATACACACACCACTTAACCATTTATGGTAATATTGTTACACAATGATTTCACGGTGATACACACACCATTTATTTTTCAAAGATTTTATTTATTATTATTATCTTTACCACTACAATAATATTGTGTGTCACACGGTGATACACACACCATTTAGTTACTCCAGGTTTATTATTGTCAGACTGTGATATCGCTTTTATTGAGTCTTTTTGTCAGGCAAATTTTCATATATATTCTTACCACTTTTGTGTTTCATACGCTGATACACACATCAGTTTTGCTTTTATCACCATAATGTGCACCATGCAAGCTGTCAACCCACCTCCTGCATTTTTGGACACACCAGGAGAACCCCCCGTCCGTTGGGAAATCTGGTATGATGCATTCAAAACTTACTTAGGAGCCATTGGAGCAACCAGATTCTGTCCTGACAGGAAAAAATGTCTTCTTCTTCATTCGTTAGGGTTTGAAGGAAGATCTATTTACAAACATTTACCCAATCTATCTACTGAAGAAAGTAATGGCATAGATGAATATCGCGAGACTGTGTTAAAATTGAAAAATAGATTTGACAAGCAGCCAAGTCTTATGGTTTTAAGACATACATTTTTCAAGAGAAAACAAACAGATGATGAAGATGTGGACTCTTACATTTCTGTTTTGAGAAGATTGGCAGCTGTCTGCAAATTTGAAAACTTTACAGATCAGCTCATAAGAGATCAATTTGTCTGTCAATGTAAAGACAAAAACATTAGACAAAAACTCTTAAGCTTAGGTGATCCTACTCTAGATGAGACGATCAAAATTGCTAAGAGCATTGAAATATCTATGGTGTCCTTGAAAGAGCTTGATGACAAGAGTAACGAGAAGGTTATTGAAAATGTTAATGTTGTCAATACTAGCAAATTGCATACTAAAACGAAGAATTTTAGTACAAAGAGTTCTCTCAAAGTGGTGAAACCTGATAGAACAACCCTAATATCTGCCTCAGGTGTGGCAACCCTCCACATGCTAAGAATGGTAGATGTCCTGCCATTTCTGTCACATGCAATTATTGCAAGAGGGTAGGACATTTCGCCAAGGTCTGTCTCAAAAGAAAGAACTCCAAGAAACCGGTTGTGTGTGTTGTAGATTCTGATTGTGAAAGTGACTCCGAAGTCATATCTGTGATTCGGGAAGAGCATGATTTTATCCAGAATGACCATGTCAATGCGCTATCAAAAGCCATTGAAGGTGATCCTTCCACATGTGTCGATCCCATAGTTGACATTATGGTTGGGGAAAAAGTGCTTCCTTTGCTTGTTGACTCAGGTGCTCGTATCACCATGATAACTAAGAAGTTATTTGAAGAAACTTGGGGTGAGTCCATAGTCTTGTCTCCTCCCGATCGATCTCCAGTGTCATATGAAGGGCGCAAGATTGATCTACTTGGATTTTTTGATGAAGACATGATGTTCAAAGGTAGACACATTAGAGGAAAGATCTACGTTGCAGTCAAGGGTTTAAACATTCTTGACTAGTTTCACCAAGGTTTGTTTGGTATGATTTTAAGACCTGGTACACTTGAACAAGTGTTAGTGGTGGAATGTGGTGACGATACCAAACAAACTTGGAAAGCCAGATTTCCCTCTGTCTTTGGGGAACAGCTGGGAAAAATCATGGGTTTCAAACACAAAATTGTTGGCAAGGATGGTGTCTCAAGTATGGGAGCGTGTTGTTAAAAAAGTGGTGAAACACGCCCCTTACGCCCTGGATATGCCTCTTTGGGTGGTACAACCATTCGCTAAAATAGAGGCCTCAATGTTGATCCGACGATGGAAGGAGGGCAGGTGTTTGACGATGGGGTATCTGTTCCATAACAAACGATTCATTACTAGGGAGGAAGCGGAATCAATGTTTGAGCTGGGGATAGGTCAATTTCTTCAATATGGAAAGATTAATCAAGCAGCAAGAGAGATATGGACTTCCATCCCGGATGGACCTGTGGAAACCAGGGTGTTACAGGTTATGCTATATATGGCGCAGGGGAGGAGCTTCATCGCGCACCTTTATTGAGCGTTGCGAGAGGATCTGACCAGTGCACCCCTCCCGGTCCAGGGTAGGTGGGAGGAGATACTGGGGGAGCACTTGTCCGAAAAAGACTGGATACCTGCTGAATCTTCCTTGTGGCTCTCTCCCTTGGTGGTGGCCCGCAAGAAAAATGGCCAACTTAGGGTCTGTGTCGAATTGAGATCCCTTAACAAGGAGATATGGGTTGATTCACATCCCTTACCCAAAATTAGTGATCTATTTGCGGCCACCAAGGGTGCCAAGTGCTTTTCCAAGCTTGACCTTGCTAGTGCATACCATCAGGTTGAGCTTCATCCTGATTCTAAGCATCTCACTGCCTTCGTGTCCCCTTTAGGCACTTTTCAGTACAGCCGCATGCCTTTTGGGTTAGCGTCCGCGGCCTCCGTCTTCCAAAGGGTCATGGGCAACATTCTGAAAGACTTAGATTCTATTTTGGTATTTCAGGATGATGTTCTGGGTTTTGGGGAAGACACTAAATCTCATGATGTTATGCTTCATAAAGTTCTGTCTTTATTTAGGGAGCATGGTGTTGTCCTCAAATCTGAAAAATGTCAGGTTGCTTGTGATAAGGTTGAATACCTGAGACATGTTGTGTCTCGGGAAGGGGTGAGCCCCAAACCGGGGTTACTGGAAGCCATCATCAAGGCTCCTCCTCCGTCTGACAAGTCTGGTGTTAAATCCTTATTGTGAATATTATTCCAGGTTTATCCCTGATTTCGCAACCATTGTTCGCCCCATAAGTGCCCTACTTAAAAAGGGTGTGCCGTTTGTATGGGGTAATGAATGTATACATGCTTTGGAACTTGTCAAGTCTTTGTTGAGTGATTGTAAACCACTCAAGCCTTTTGATCCAGCTCATAGTTGCTGGTAGCTCGGTGATTCCTCGGGAACGGTTCGATGCCAAAAAGGGGTCCACCTCTCGACAGTCCCAACCCTGATTGCTATAACAGCACAGGCGAGCGGGATGGTCAAGTGGGGGAAGGAAAGGAAGGGGACTGCAGGGAGGGAGATCTGTAAGGTAAAACAAGATAGGTTAATTTACAGAACTAATTCAGGATTCTCTCTTGTACCCACTAAATCTTGCATACCTGTAAAGTAACTACATTCATCGTTCCCAGGTGAGGCGGTATAAAGACCTTGTCTTACTTTTCGCAAGGAGGGGGGTTGCGCTCGGGAAGAGGTAAACAGACGGATTCTTAACAACCAATTATTGTAAGGAGTGGAGATGTCCCCTACATTAGCACGGCATGCAACATAACATCCTTTTTATTCTGTACACACCATGAAGCCTGGCAGCGCTCGCATCACAGGGGAAGAGCAGTAGGCCGCCTCTTGAACCCCCTGTTAGGAGATACACAACAAACAAACACCAAAATAATCCTTTTGATATTATGCGCAAGTAGCAGTTCATCAAGCCATAAATGTTGTGCGCTTTTTATCCATGCTTGGCTGAGCAACTTCCTAAACACCTAATGCCCCCAAGGATGTGTGAAGATTAATATGCATAACTCAGTAGAAATGGCCGTAGTGTTAAGGGAGTTTAACAGCACTCCGATTATTCAGATGGCCAATATGCAAATGCAGATAAGCGTCTCGGGCAGTAATTGCCTACAATGCTTGTGAAGCGAATCCCGCTTCCGTAACAGAGTCTCGAGTGAAATGGTGCAAGTGCACCCTTACCAGTACCAGAGCAGAACCTGGGGCAGGCAGCGGAACGCGCTGCTATCCAAAAGAATAATCAGCACCGAGCCCTGCACCGGAGGCTTCCTTTATGCTCCTCCGCTTCCGGGTCACATGTTCCTTCCCCTGAGGCAATCGCGGTACTTCCGCTTTGCCTCATGGGAGTGTAGTCAATTCGTTCTTTCCGTCTTCGCGCTCCTCGCGCCAAACGTCGGAAGGCTCCCCCTCATTCCTCGGCAGCTCCACCACCCGTTTACCCACAACCATGCCCTGTGCAGCGCCCATGGAAGGGTCGGAATAACGGAAGATGGGATGATCCCCCGCACTGTGGCTGGTATGGTGAGTAGGCGTGTGACAGCACATCCTTCCTCTGGCGGGTTCCTGTCCGGCCGGGGTTTGTCAGGGTTCCTCCTATGGAATCTTTCTGTTAAATGTGGGGCATGTACGTTTACGGCGGGTTCCCAGGAATTCTCTTCAGGACCGTAGTTCTTCCATGCTATGAGGTACCACACGATGCCTCTTTTTCTTTTCGAGTCCAGAATGCATTTTACTTCATACTCTGGTTCTTGGTCGATCCATATCGAAGTAGGCTGTTTCTTTACCGGTTTATTTGAAGGTTTCAACAGAGAAACATGGAAAACTGGGTGTATCTTCATGTTCGAAGGCAGCGCCAACTTCACGGCCACCGGGTTAATGCATCGCATGATTTTGTAAGGACCTATGAACCTAGGATTGAAGATGCTGTACCTTCTAAATCTTATGTTTTTTGTCGAGAGCCATACATAATCACCTTTCTTGTATATCGGAACAGGGCGTCGCCGTTTATCCGCGTACTTTTTGTACCAGTAGGCGTTGTCGTGCAACCTTAAATGTTTGTTGTATTCTTTTGGTACGTTCGGTGAGTTCCGGAATCTTTTCTGTTTTTTGTGGTTGTATCAACGGAATAAGTCTAGGGTGTAATCCATAGGTACAAAAAAATTGAGTCATTTTAATGGAGCTGTGTTGGGCGCTGTTATATGCAACCTCCGCCAACCACAACAAGTCTACCCACTCATCCTTAGTGTTATCTACGTAACAACGGAGGTATTGCTTAAGAGTCTGGTTAACACGCTCCGTATGACCATCTGTTTGTGGATGGTAGGCAGTGGACGTGTTGGCCGAGATTTGAAGGGTTTTACACCAAGTTTTCCAGAACCGGCTGGTGAACTGCGCATCCCTGTCAGACACTATAACAGTTGGTAACCCATGCAAACGTACTATGTTGGTGAGTAACAGCCGAGCCAATTGTGCCGAGGAAGGAATTGCGGGGCACGCTATAAAATGCCCCATCTTGGTGAGACTGTCGACAACCACTAGAATCGTGGTACATCCCTGGTCTTTAGGTAATCCTACGATAAAATGCATAAATATATGTTCCCACGGTTTTTCAGGGGTAGGTAAGGGATGAAGGAATCCCCTAGGTTTTCCTTGATCTGTCTTGGCTTGGTTGCATACCCCACAACCTCTAACCAGTGTCTGTATGTCTTTTCGCACGGTGGGCCACCAGAATTGACGTACCACTTTCTCCAAGGTCTTCTCTATACCAGTGTGCCCTGCACAGGGGTTTTCGTGACACCACTAGAATACTTCCTTCTGCAGCGTAGGGCTGGGAACCAGCAACTGTTGCCCTCTCATAGGCAATTCTTCCTTAAGTCTCCAGGCGGGGTTTCTCTTTAACCAAGTCTTCCACTTGGTTTTCTTCATAGTTTTTTTTATATGGTCAAGAAAGTTGTCTGTTTGGGCCAGGCAAATCACCTTATTGGTAGGTATGATGGCCTGTGTCTGTGGTGTTTCTGTGTTGGTCGTAGTGTCTTGTCTGGAAAGGGCGTCTGCTTTCTTGTTATCGACTCCCGGTCGATATGTTACCACAAAATCGAATTCGGCGAAATACAGCATCCATCTTAATTGTCTAGGGGTGAGTAGGCGAGCTGATTTCATAAACTGTAGATTCTTATGGTCTGTGTAGACCGTGACTGTATGTTTCGCCCCCATCAGATATTGCCTCCATTCTCCGAAGGCTACCTTGATGGCTAGGAGTTCCCTCTCAGCGATGGTATAGTTGGACTCAGCTTGGTTAAGCTTATGAGACATGTAAGCTACCGGATGAAGCTGTCCGGTATCTTTATTCCTCTGGGATAGCACGGCCCCTACTGCTGTACCAGACGCATCTGCTTCAACAACATACGGGAGGGTGTTGTCTGGATGTGCCAAGAGCAGAGCCGACGTGAAGGCTTGCTTCAGCACCAAGAAGGCTTGTTGAGCCTCTTCCGTCCATTGGAAAGTCACGTTTTTTCTTAGGAGTCTTGTGATAGGCGTCACCACATGTGAAAAGTGATTGATGAAACGCCTATAAAAGTTCGCAAAGCCCAGGAAGCATTGCACATCCTTCACTGTTTTTGGCTGGGGCCAGTCCATAACTGCCTGTATTTTTCGACGAGCCATTTCCTGTCCTTCTGCTGATAACATGACTCCCAAAAATTCCACCTTTCGCACATGAAACTCGCACTTGCTGAGTTTACAGAACAGATGGTTTTTACGCAGCGTTTGCAACACCGCTCTTACATGCGAGGTGTGTTGTTCTTCTCTGTTAGAATATATCAAGATATCATCGATATATACGATGGCCGTTATGTCTAGGTATTCCCGGAGCACATCACTCAGAAAGTATTGGAATGCCGCAGGGGCATTACATAGCCCAAACGGCATGACTCTATACTCGAATAGCCCGTAGGGTGTCCGGAAGGCTGTTTTCCACTCTTCCCCTTTACGCATTCTTACCAAATGATATGCGCCCTTCAAATCCAGTCTCGTGAATATCACGGCTTGCCGAACCTGGTCCAATAAAACTGGTATCAACGGTAAGGGATACCGGTTTTTTACCGTGACGTTATTCAGTGCTCTGAAGTCCACACAAGCCCTTAATTCGCCATTAGCCTTTGGAATAAAAAAAAGAGGCGAAGCAGCCGGGGACTTGGAAGGTCTTATGAACCCGTTCTTCTGATAGGTATCAAGGTACTCCTTCAGATGTTCATTCTCTGGTTCGGTAAGCGCGTATATCCTGCCACAGGGGATTACTGCTCCAGGGAGTAGGTCGATTTGGCAGTCGTACGGATGATGTGGGGGTAAGACGTTTGCTTGTTCCTCGTTGAACACGTCTTCCAGATCTCTATAAGGAAATGGCAAGTCAATGTCTTGCTCTTCGGCGGTGGCAACCATATAGATTTTTGATAATGCTGTGGCTGGATTCTCCTGTGGCCTTTTACAGTGTTCCAAACAATAAGGGGACACAAACTCCAACGTATTATCGCTCCAGTTGATGGTGGGATTATGTCTCCGCAACCAAGGAAGCCCCAGGATTATGCCATATTGAGGGGCTTGAATGATATTAAAGCGTAACAGCTCCTTATGGTTATTTCCACACGTGGTTTCCAATTCTTGCGTATTGTAGCATATGGGCCCTGACGCCAAATGCCGCCCATCCACGGCCACCACTGTCTCTGGTTCTGGTTTTTTCAGGAGTACCAGCTGTAAGGTTTGGGCTAATTCCGTATCCATAAACAGGCCTGTGGCTCCGGAATCGACCATGGCCTTTAGTGAATGCCACCGGTTAACGACATAAACTGTCAAGGTAACATAGAAATGAACAGAAAGGTCTCCTGGCCCTTGATTGATGAAAGGTATAAATTTTACGCCCAAGAACTTCCCTTCCCGTCTTCTTGAGCTTTGGAGTTTTCCGGTTTCCGTCCTTCCAAGGCAGCCGTGATTTGTCCTTCCCGAACTCGGCCTTTAGGCTTGATCAAGCAGTCCTTCACGTAGTGACCTTTCCTCCCACAATATAAGCAGAGCCCGTTCTTCCTGCGTTGTTCTCTTTCTTCTGTAGTGAGGGAGGCTCTTACAAAGCCTATCTCCATGGGTTCTGAGATGTTACCGCCGCTTCCCCCAATGCTTCTGTTCCTCTCAAACCTAGGAGCTGGCCGGTCAACTCGTCTTCTGTCGCCCTTGCGTTCATTGAGTCTATGATCCAGTCTCAAGGTCAAACTAATGAGTTCCAAACACGAGGTAGGTTGAGGATCAATGGTTGCCAATACGTCCTTTAATTCGTCCTTAAGACCCTGGTAGTACAAGGCTGCTTGTTTAGCTTCTGGCCAGTCAGTTTCGGCTATCAACCTTTGAAAAGTGTTAATGTAAACCAGTAGATCCTTGTTCCCTTGTTTGAGTTCCAGCAATTCCCGGTCGGCATTAAAGGCAGCAGCTCTACGGTCAAACACTCTTTCAAACTCAACACGGAAGGCTAACCAGTCGTATAGTAAAGGGTCGTCTCGACGTACCAATGGAACAGCCCATTGTGCTGCATCTCCGGCCAAATAGGAAATAGCAAAGGCTACTCGAGCCTGATTGGCTTACAATTGAAATGTAGCAGAACCTGTGTGAGGAACACCTGGACCTTCCCTGGATCCCCCGAGAACCTCTCTGGCGCTGCAAGCGGGATAGGTGTGGGCATCTCTACGCAAAAGGGGATTGAAGGATTGGTAAACCCTCCTCCTGTATATCTCCCTACTCCTATATCAAATGGGTTTCGCTGCATCTGATCTATTTTCTGCTTAAGGTTCTCGGTTTCTGCTCGAGATGCGGCTAACTCTGTCTGTAGCCCTGCCAAGACACCTATGACGTCCTCTAACGTGGCCATCTTTGTTATCGATCCGCACAGGAGGAAATAATATACGTGGGCTGATTATTCTGTCAGCTCGGTGATTCCTCGGGAACGGTTCGATGCCAAAAAGGGGTCCACCTCTCAACAGTCCCAACCCTGATTGCTATAACAGCACAGGCAAGCGGGATGGTCAAGTGTGGGAAGGAAAGGAAGGGGACTGCAGGGAGGGAGATCTGTAAGGTAAAACAAGATAGGTTAATTTACAGAACTAATTCAGGATTCTCTCTTGTACCCACTAAATCTTGCGTACCTGTAAAGTAACTACATTCATCGTTCCCAGGTGAGGCGGTATAAAGACCTTGTCTTACTTTTCGCAAGGAGGGGGGTTGCGCTGGGGAAGAGGTAAACAGACGGATTCTTAACAACCAATTATTGTAAGGAGTGGAGATGTCCCCTACATTAGCACGGCATGCAACATAACATCCTTTTTATTCTGTACACACCATGAAGCCTGGCAGCGCTCGCATCACAGGGGAAGAGCAGTAGGCCGCCTCTTGAACCCCCTGTTAGGAGATACACATCAAACAAACACCAAAATAATCCTTTTGATATTATGCGCAAGTAGCAGTTCATCAAGCCATAAATGTCGTGCGCTTTTTATCCATGCTTGGCTGAGCAACTTCCTAAACACCTAATGCCCCCAAGGATGTGTGAAGATTAATATGCATAACTCAGTAGAAATGGCCGTAGTGTTAAGGGAGTTTAACAGCACTCCGATTATTCTGATGGCCAATATGCAAATGCAGATAAGCGTCTCGGGCAGTAATTGCCTACAATGCTTGTGAAGCGAATCCCGCTTCCGTAACAGAGTCTCGAGTGAAATGGTGCAAGTGCACCCATACCAGTACCAGAGCAGAACCTGGGGCAGGCAGCGGAACGCGCTGCTATCCAAAAGAATAATCAGCACCGAGCCCTGCACCGGAGGCTTCCTTTATGCTCCTCCGCTTCCGGGTCACATGTTCCTTCCCCTGAGGCAATCGCGGTACTTCCGCTTTGCCTCATGGGAATTGTAGTCAATTCGTTCTTTCCGTCTTCGCGCTCCTCGCGCCAAACGTCGGAAGGCTCCCCCCTCATTCCTCGGCAGCTCCACCACCCGTTTACCTACAACCATGCCCTGTGCAGCGCCCATGGAAGGGTCGGAATAACGGAAGATGGGATGATCCCCCGCACTGTGGCTGGTATGGTGAGTAGGCGTGTGACAGTTGCTGCATTACTGTTGATGCCAGCCAGGTTGGTTTGGGGGGAATGTAGACTCAAACTGTGGATGGTGTTGAACAAACAATTGGTTTTGCCTCTAGAGTCTTGAGAGCAGCTGAACATCAATATTCAGTTATTGAAAAGGAGCTCTTGGCTTGTTGTTGGGCCATACAGAAATTCCGTCCCTATGTTTGGGGCAGACGTTTTTTGCTCCTCACTGACCACAAACCTCTTGTGAACATTCTGGGTGACAACATGAGTAAGTGCTGTACACCAAGGATTCTTAGAATGGTTACTAGGCTGTTACAATATCAGTTCGATGTCAAACACATTTCTGGGGGTAAGAATTTCAGGGCAGATTTTCTGTCTCATTTTCCTGTTGGTAGCAATGAACAAGAGGAAATTAAACTTAAGGATCTTGTTGATGAGGATTGTGAAGATTGCTTTGTCGCCACTATGGATATCCCCGAACTCATGGTTGGTTCAGAAGAGGAATGGAGGTCTGCTTTTCTTGCTGATTCTGTTCTCCAAGACGTTAGAGAATTGGTAATGAGAGGTTGGCCTCGCGAAAAAGTACTGTCTCCTTTGTTGCAACCGTTTTGTAAGGTTGAAAGTGAATTATCTTTAGAGGATGATTTATTGTTGAGAGGGGAGCAACTCATCCCTCCGTCATCCCTCAGATTGAACATCATGAAAAAGGCTCATGAGGGACATCTAGGTGCCACACTTACCAAACGTTGTATTCGGGACACATTTTGGTGGCCGCGTATGGATGCTGATGTGGAGAACATGGTTTGTGAGTGTTGCATTTGCAGTATCTCTGACAAGACTCTGAAAGTGTTTACACCGCCTCTACTCCCTATTGATTGTCCAGATGGTCCATGGGTTAAGGTGGGTATTGATGTCCAGGGACCATATGATGTTTTAAGTGGACAGAATAAGTACATCTTAGTTCTTATGGATTATGCTTCAAAATGGCCCGAGTTAAAACTGGTCAAGGAGGCCAATATTAAAGCCATCATTGATTTTCTCACTGATGTGTTTTTGATGGAGGGGTTTCAGAAGTTATTGTGTCTGATAACGGCAAACAATTCGTGAGTAGTGAATTTCATCTATTCCTGCAGTCTTCAGGTATCAAACATGTAAGGAGTTCTCTCTATCATCCCCAGTCAAATGGCCTTGTAGAGAGAATGAATCGGGTTGTTGGGGAGTGTGTCAAATGGGCTAGAGCTGGCAATCATGATGTTGTCCGTGCCCTCAACAACATGATTTGGTCCTATAGAACCACTCCTCACTCCTCCACTAAGGTTGCACCTTTTGTTCTCATGAGGGGAAGGAAGGCTAACACCACTTTTAGAACCGGGTGGATGAGTAAAGTATTGAGATCTGATTCCAATGTTAATAATCTTATGCCTCTAGTAAAAAAAAATGTTTTGGAAACCCAGTCCAAACAAAAGGAATGGTATGACGCTAAAAAGGGGTTAAGTTGTCTTTTCTTAATATTGGTGATTTTGTCAAAATTAAGTCGCCTGTATATGCAAAGAAGGGGGAAAGCAAATTTTACAAACCTCTTCGTGTCATTAAAATCTATGAAAATGCTGTTCAAGTTGAGGGCGGGCATTGGTGGAATTTGTCTAAAGTGTCCAAAGTGCTGCATGCTTCTAGCTCTAATTCTTCTCATGGTCTTGATGATTTGTCAAATGTGATTTCAAATTCTAATGTTTCAGGTTCTCATGTTCAACATGATTTGCTAACTCCTCTCTATTAGAAGGAGTGCCAGATCTTGTGCTAAACCTGCTCGTTTCAGGTAAATGTTTATTTTTTATTTTTATTTATTTGATTTTTTGTGGTTTTTTTGGGGAAGAAGGGAAGGTGTGTAGTAATGTGGTAATTCATAGAATGTTTTATATGTCACATCCAGAACTCTGCTGTTGCCTAGTACAACAGAATGTTTATATTGGCTGTTGGTCTTGGGCTGCTGAGCCTGGTGGAGTCTGTCTACTGGCTCCACGACCATGTAGTTACAAATAAACTCAGTTTATCCTGTTCCAGTTTCCGGCTCAATTACTACACAGACCAATGCAGGAAAAGGGCTGGCTAAAACCTCATATACATGAGAATATAATATATATAATTTTACTAAATTTGAAAGGTCTTGGCTAATGCCATACCTTAAAAAATACATATATTTATTCATGCATAAAGTTGCTTAGGGACAGCCTTCTTCATCCCTTGTTCTGTGCACCGGTCATTCTGCACACCACAGCATACAAAGTCAGCCCCCTTCAGCCAGTAGCCCTCTTGCATTGCGAGTTAAGGCATTTATTCTTATTAAATGCACATCTGTCTAAATAGAACTTCACTAAGGTGCCAGTGGTCCAATAATTTTTTATGCCATTGTATTTTACTTTCCTTTCTTTATCATTCTTTTTAATTATCTTTAGCAGTTTTGTGTGGTTTAACTATGTGTTCAGGATACAGTATTCAAAGCAAAAAGTGCATTGTCTTTGCACCACTAGGAATAAGACTCATTGGCAAAACCTTTTCTACTTATTGGCTTTGCCAGTGCTTTTTGCCAATGCAGCAAGAAAGCGCAATGACTTATACGCACGCATGTGTCGTCACCTATGTACACGTATGCATTATCACACTACGGCAGCCCAGCATGATGACATATGCATGTGCATGCATCACCATACTCTCGCGTACATGTAGCATGACGCAGCTGCCATTTTGTTTATTTTCTATATTTGCTACGTCAAGATAGTGGACGCCAATCTTGGAGCAGTAAATTTAAAAAAATGTAAATATATACGCAAAAGTGCATTTAAAAAAGGAGTGGGCTGGCGGCCAATGGCAGCTTCCGTGCCCTCCAAAAAAATGTATACAGAAAAAGCTCAGGAGGGGTGTGGTGCAACAGACAAGAGCTTTGTGGAGTAGTCAATAGGGAGAGGGATGGAAAGAACCAAAAGGAAGTGGGCAGGAGGGAAACAGAGAAGCTTTAGGCGTGGGGAGAAACAAAATGAACCAAAAAGAAAGAAATCCTGTCTAGGGATGGAGCAACAAATGGATGATCTGAGGGAGAGGAAAGAAACACAGAACACACAGGATGGAGGCATTTCTGGGGTAATCAGCACATGAGGGAGAGAGCAGGAAAACCTATGCACTTCCATGGAGTGCTGACAGAAAAAGAAAAAAGTAGTTCCCTGAATGTGTGCAGTGAAAAGATACAGATCATCCAACCAAAAGGATAGTAAAGAGGATATATTCCAGGGCAAGACAAAAACACGAAGAGGAAGGAAATCCATCTAATAAGAAGCAATGGCCATTAAGGAGACATGTGACAGCATGTTTGTTGTTGCACACTTTATCGATCACAAGCAGAGCACTATGTGTATCCAAAATTTGCCAGGCTTTAATACTAGGAAGATATATTTGTTTTCGACACAAGATCTGTGTGTAATGTCTGGCCATAGGTTCGTCATTAAAGACTAGTTTAGAATATTAATATGCCTGCTATGGAGAACTAGGTTCAACCTGTAAGTAAGTTTATTGCATGATTAATTAAAATATTTACAATTTCATCATAATAACTTCAAGAGAAAGACAATAAATGCTTTAAAAACCACAAGTTAAAATCGCATTATAAAATCGTTAGACTAAAATCAGGGCTGTCACTAAAACATAGAACGTCCAATTCTGTTTACCCTCTGACAATCATTCAGCATGTTTAATGCTATATATCATTACTTATGAATCAAACAACATGTAGAAGGAGCAGTAAGCAATTGAATCAGTATAGTACCGGCCCTGGCGTGAGGAAGTTTCATAGTACTGGATGCAACATACGGTGCAAATAAGTGCAAGTGTTTTCCAAAGTGCAATGTGCCCTGCAAACAAGTGTTTCAGAGTGGCACTTAAAAATATGGCCAACATAAGAGGGACATTAAAAATTGATAGGTTATACCTGGATATATGTTCCAAAGTGCAAAGTGCCGTACAGCCCAGCCAGGTCGAATATTTCAAGGAAGCGGGTTAAGATACATCCAGCATAAAGGGGACAGTAAAACCAAAAGAAGCAAGTACAGGCCCTGGCAGGCCTTATGAGTCAAACATACAACGTGTAGAAGTAGCAGCCAATGTTTAAATCAGTACAGTACCAGCTCTGATGCGAAGGGATCTCATAGTACTGGATGCAAAATGCAGTGCAAGTAAGTGCAAGTGCGTTCCAAAGTGCAACATGCCGTGCAAACAGATGTTTCAGAGTAGCAGTTTAAAATACGGCAAACATGAGAGGGACATTAAACATTTATAGAAACTATGCCCTGACATATGTTTCAAAGTGCCATGCAGCCAAGCCAGGTGGGATATTTCAAAGAAGCGTATTAAGATACTGCTGACAGAAAAAGGGACAGTTAAACCAATAAAGGCAGGTACAGGGCCTGGGGATAAAAGGTCTACAAAACCTCAGGTCCGCAGATTTATTAATTGAGTTCATGCAAGTTCATAATTGATGAAGTCTGATTGGCTGTACCCAAGTGTGGACTGTCTCAGTAGCCTTCCAACTATAGCAAAAAAAACTGCCAATTCGTGCTAACTCAATTGGGACATAAGACGAAAAAATATAAGACACAGCTTCTGTGCATGTTTTTATATCATGCTGCAAGAATAATGGCCTTAAGAAAATTCGCCTTTGAGGAAGCAATGCTGGGCATCAGCATACAAAGTCCTCTGCTGATTCTAGGGTATATGAGCACAAAATATCACAAAGAAGAGAGACTAGGGAAAAAAAGCCTTCTCTGACTCCCCTATCATCAATGAAAACTCACTAAACAGAGAAGAACTAAAACCATTACCACTCCTTGTGCTAGACCAGAGGTCTTCAATCTGTGGGGCGCGACCCCCAGGGGGGCCGTGGCGTCATGGGAAGGGGGGCGTGCATTCCCCAGCCTTATTGTCGGCACACAAAGATTGCTGAATGGCATCAGCTCCGAGCGGTAGTACCAGACAAAGCCTTGCACTGGGAGCTGCTCTGAGAAGCAAACATATTGTGCATACTCCTCACCAGTTGATGAAGGAGGATGGGTCTTGGCGACCAGACGAATAGGAGGCAGTCAGGCTCTGCGGGAGGCAAGTGCCAGCCTAATTGAGCCCAGCAGGCCTGTTCATGCACTTCGTCCACAAGGAAAAGTGCGAGCTGGGCCGGTGGGGGGGGAGGGAGGTGGGGAGTGTAGGGGGCCGTTCTCACCGAGGGAAAATGGGATGGAAGTCAGAGGCCAGAACCACCCAACTACGGAACTTTCCTTACGTTCTGCTATCTCGAAATTTTTCATTTTTCCTGTTTATATTTTACTTGTACTTAATCTTGCCTTCTCTAAGAGTGTTTGCAGGCCACGACTTAGAGCCCTGGAGTTCCTTGTTCAAAGCAGTGCAGAGTTTCTCACAGTGGCCGTCAGTGGGGTCATGAAGGTGTTCAGAATACATGACCATCCAGTCCTTGGCCTCTCTGAAGAACAAAAGTTATAGTATTCCAGTTGCAATTGTTATTCTGTACAAATGAGCGTGTGAAGGAGGTAAACAGTTGCCAAAATATTGACACAGGGTAGTCAAAGAAAATGCAGTGTTTACAGGCGAGTGAGTTCGTAGTGTTTTTGTGATGGGTTACGACGTAAAGGAGATATGAAAAAGTGCATTCCAGAGTGACTGAAAAGACAGTGCTGAAGAAGAAAGAGAATAGGTGTCAGATATTCAGATGAAAGATGCAGCGAGAAAGAGCGTAGGTGTCTATTATAGAGTGAAAATTACAGGCGTGATTGAGACACTGAACACCACTACCCCTTCCTCAGGCTTCAGTAATGTTTATTTACAGTCTCATATCTTCAGTCTGTAAACATATTCAATATTATTTATAAAATCATTGTTCGTATACATTTATCTTAAATAGATAACCATCACTGACAAAGCCAATAGTCCTGGCTGGTTTCAGGCATGTCTAATGTTGTGCCAATGATGGAAATAAATGAAATTTAGTTTAGGCATTCAATCCACACCCTTGATTACAAAGGCCATGCCCCTTTACACTCACCGAGGGGAAAATGGGATGAAAGTCAGAGGCCAGAACCACCCAACTACGAACTTTCCTTACCTTCTGCTATCTCGAAAATTGTCATTTTTCCTGTTTTTTAACACATAGTCTACACAAATACTTTTATAATGCATACTGTAAAGGGCTCTTGTATTTAGAAGTGATTTAACATTTTCGTTTTTTTATTGTGGTGCATAAAAAACCTTTGTACTGGAAAGGCTTATTGACATCTGGTGCTAATATTTATATTTCCTTTTAAATACATGTTTGCAGATTATTTTTAAGATTTATTTCTATTAACTTTAAATTTTTTTATTCCTTGCTCTCATTGAGGCATAATTCTGCCAAATATTATATTTATAAAGTGCAATCGCACGACCCTTCATGTGATGAAGATGGTTTCCGCAGTGAAATCACTTGCAAACATATTTAAATAGCGATTCCCCTACTTTCTGGAAAAAGACAACCCTCCTGGGACGGTTAATTCTGATAGTTAATATGCTTCAGCTGGAGTGTCAGTCAAGGAGTATCATGTGCTGTGAAACGGAAGCAGGGCAGACAGTTAACTGTCAGGGTGCAGCAGCTTGCCTAAAAGAAATACAAATGTGTGCTAGGAGTTAATCTGCAAATGTAAATAAAGGGTGCTTGAAAGCAAGTACTGGTTTTAATTGATCGAGTCACTCAAATCTTTGTGATGACAAAGATGCATTCTTTTTGAGTGGTAGTGCAAAGAGAACAATTGAGCTCTGAAGTGTGTGCTTTCAATTGTAATTGGATTTGTATAACGCTTACTACTCCAGGAGGTGTTGAAGGGACAGTTTTGTAAAAAAAAAAAAAAATAAGTACAATCTGGGTATTACTCAAATGCAAGTTTTAAATAATGAGTTACATATTCACAGTGCTTTCTGTCACAAGCTGTAGCCTTCTAGCACAAAAAATGCACGTCACTATTCTCCACTGCACCATCAAAGAATTAATTCTGTGGGTCCCTGGTTACACATAGACCTCTGCAGTGCATTAAACTAATAAATGTTTCATAATGTACTATTGTGCATTTTCCACTGAGTAACAACTTTTTACATTTATTTTTCATTTAAGCTACCCATTATTTTATACGTAGCAACCTGGCGGTGGAAAACCTAAAACATTTACAGAATACACTGTTTAATATTATTTCCCCACCGTAAAAATGATTTGCCAGGGGAATTGAGGGCGTTTATGGTTATTGATGATGAGTAACAAGTTCTAGAATTTTTTTGTCAGGAGGGGGTCCTTACACCTAAAAACTTTTGAGAAGGGGGTCTCGGCATCAAAAAGTTTGAAGACCTCTGTGCTAGACCGACAGGAGCGACGGTATAAAAAAGTCCTTTACTTACAACATTACAAAGTAAAATGCAGAGGATGGGATAAACAAAGAGAAAACAGGAAAAAGAAAGACAACACTTGTCTTAATACTGCCCTCACACACTTTGCAGTGTCATGCTTCATCATAGGGCCGCATCTGACGTCTAGGTGCAGACCAACACCATGGACGGAGCGCAATTATTTTAGATATCTATGTGAAGAAAGAGTGGCGAGGGTACAGAAAAGGTGGCAGAAACAACACACCTACATAAACCCACAATAAAAGGATATAAAGGAAAAAATATTCCCTTAAGAAGGGACTAAAGAGTGCAGACACACACAATTAAAACAACCTAAGGGGAAACTGCCATCACTCTTTATTCAAGTGACCCCTTGGTAGGATTAAAAATCAATGAACGGGATAATCAGGGAGGTAAAGACCCCTATATCCCTGCTGCGTTTACCAACATGTTTCAGCCATTATTTCACGCCCAGCAGGGTCGCTCTGGCATTCGTCAGGGTGTAGGTCCCACGTAACCTGGTCTTCACCCCTAATTGGAGTTGTTACCTTATTTCAACAGGCTAGACAGTCCTGTAAGGAAGTATACTCTGGGAAATTTCCGAGAGGAAACAATTTCCTGTAAAGAGAGGTAGAACATGTAATTATTGTTCTACTACCTTATTCCTAAATCTTCACATATTGCCATAATACCTCATCCTCTACAACACCACACCAAATGGCATAATATTTTTCAAAATAAAAATGGACTAACCTCTAACTTATAATTCTATCATCCTCGCCAAGTTCTCACACTAAGGAACCACCACACAGTACGTGAGCACACATTAGGACTCCCTTATGTGCTTTATTCATAGATATGTACCCATTACCAGAATCACACACAAAGGGCCACTCTATTCCCCTGATGGTTATTAGACACTTTCACTCAAGTTTGTCCATAAACTTACACGGGTTTATTAGAAATTCTCCAAACCCGGGACCTTTGTGGGACCGTGGTCTTGTAGTCACACTCTGAAATTCATGGAATAAGGAGGAAACAAAACAAAACAAAACTTCATTACCATCCGATTATGTTTTAAAGTCTATCAAGGGTACTACTCCACTCCACCCTTCTCACTATATCTAAGACGTATTACTTATACACGCCAGAGCCCCGATTGCATCTCTGCCCATCGGAAACATAGTATAACAAAGCTCTGTATAGTGGTAAAAACAAAAGGGAAACCTCACGGTCGATCAACTTTCCCCAATCATATTCTAGGCAAAACTGTTCTCTTCAGTGCCAAAGTATCAAGTGATGTCAAAATACACTTTCCCACTTTCCATTAGCCTCCTTAGTTAAATCACGCCGTTAAATCAGAAACTTAATGGAAAACAATTTTGATAGCGTGCATAACCCCATCTGTGGTGCACTTACTACTCCAAAGAACCACACTGCTTCAGTTCCTCACTCAGGTCCACCGTCGATATCCTACGGGCGCCATTGCCTAGTTTATAAAGGGGATGTTGATTGGCGCTCAAACACAAGCCTCTCCCCTTCCTAGGGCGCGTCACGGGCTCGTCAGTATAATCTAACGATATCGAGAAAGGACAATATCTTCCTCTAGCCATTGCAAGTTGCTGCCATCTTGTAGCAGCCCACAACATATCTTAGTTTCATCATACTCATGTGAGAAGCCATCCACCGCTTAAAAATCACGGAATTGTCCTATATCAAAAACTATGTTAGTGGTGTTCATGTTTCACCCCTATGTTTTACATCAGTCCTTTATCGCAACCATGTTGCACTTAAACTCAACCCGTATTATCATTTGTCACAATGAAGGGTTGTCGTGACCACAATTAATTCATTGGCCATGTGTCAACTCAATAAAAAGAGCACGAAACAACCCCTCATTCATTTTTATTTGTTTTGCTGCAAAAACTATTTCATTTAGTAAATTCGTATCAAATGAAACCGCAAGTTGGATCCCTGTGTTACCAAGCATCAAGATTACTGGCAAAACAATCCCTCTTCCATTTATTGATGTCAGGGAAACTCCACTGACGTCTTCCTCAGAGTCTTCATATCCTTTCATCATATAGTGAATTGTACAGATCAAAACGCTATGCAAACATTATACACAATGTATCTGGGCATGTCAAAAACAAACGTGTTTTTCTTTTTTACATGCTCAACCCATAACAAAGGTACCAGGGGACCAACTAACCAAAATAATTTTCCATTTTTTACTTAGTGCTCAGTCCATAGAGTTGGAACCAGGGTATGGAATCGTTCAAACCCTGAGTGCTGCTTTTTAACCTGTCCACCCACCGTTGTTCACGAACCAACAAAAAACTGGCAATATCCACAGTGTTGGGTGGAATAAAAGGTTTGTCTAATACTGTCCACCTAAGATCTGATTCACTATGTCTATTCTCATGGAAATGAGCCATTAGTTTCGTATTTGTTTTGCCACACCTTATTGTACTCATATGTTCCAAAATCCGGGTTTTCACCCGACGGGTAGTCATCCCTACATAAAACTTACAGCAAGGACACCTTATAAGGTAGATGACATTCTCTGTATTGCATGTTGTATGTTTCCTCTGCTCCCAGCGGCGGTTCGTCCCTATGTCCACTGCTTTCCCATTCAGTGAGAGAGGACAAGCCCTACAATAACCGCACGCGTAGTGTCCCATCACAGGAGTTAGAAAATGTTCTTGATTCTGTTCGTTAGAGTGGTTTATCAGCAGTCTCGGACGTGTGTTAACAACCATATCTTTAATACTGGCACTTTTTTTAAAAGAAAAAAGCGGAAGAGGTTGATCTAAACCATTTGAATTAAGAATTCGCCAGTTTTTTTGTATTATCTTTTTGAGATGATTTGATGTTGTGACACAAATACTGCTCTCAACTGTTTCTTTTACATTCGTTTCCAGCAAGGCCTCCCTATTGCAATTTCGTGCTCTTTTCTGGGCCTTTTCAATGACATATTCCGGATAGTCTCTATGTCTAAGTTTGTCACTCAGGTTTCAAACCTGCATTGCCTTTGCCTTGGTGGTTTTTATTTCCAGTGAGCCCTATATCCCCTTATGGGCAGTGTCAAGAGTCTGGTCAGCATAATGTTCCTTAGGGCTTGTCTTCCCATGGCCGCTCTCAGGTATGGTTGACAGGGAACGTCTTCATGGGATTTGTGGAGCCCCAAGGTGCCGGGAGTGTGTCTAATTTCATTTATATCCTGTTCCTTCAATAGGAGTTTACCCTGTTTATTTAAGGTGTTCTTCAGGTAAAGCAACGTTATGGCTGGATTCGTAAGGCACTCTGTGGCCAAATTTAGTGTAATTATAGCGTTGTTTTTTTTAAAAATCTCTTTATTATATTTTTAAATCAGAAACACAGCAGCAATGCCATGCAAAGCAATACAAATATCTAACAAACAAACAAACATCATGTGATTGACAGATCCCTCATCTCAAGGCTCAGTTGGATACTAGTGTCGTACATTGACTCTGCTATTCCAAGGAACATACATACACATTGATATCAACCTTCATCATTCAATGTCAATGACTGGGTTTGTGAGCTCAGATAGTTTTGCAAAGGTTCCCAGATGTCCTTGGGTTTGGAAGACGTTGGCAGCGCTTCCGCATAGAGTTCGAGTTTTTCTTTACAGTATACTAGGTCCTTTACCCAATGGTCCGGTCGTGGGGCCAGAGTACTCTCCCATGTCAGCGCCACCCGGCGTTTCGCCATCAGCAGTGCAATTCTTACAAATCTGCCCACAGTCCCCTTCAGCTGCGGTATGCAGCACAGTAAACAGACCTTCGGTGTACATTCCACAGGGACTGCTGACATAGCCTGTATGCGCCGCACCACTTCCTCCCAAAACTCAAACACTAGCCTGCATTCCCAGGCCAGGTGCCAGAAATCTGCATCTGGCCATCCGCATCTTTTGCAGCTGCTGTTATCCCGGAGCCCAAACCTGTGTAGTTTGAGTGGTGTGTGGTACACTTGGTGGATATATTTAAAATGGATATTGCGCAGATTGCCATTTGGCGTGAGGGCACTGGTGATTTTGCAGCAGTGCTCCCACTCTATTTGTGTTAGCGGAGGATTTAGCCTGTCGTTCCAGCGCGCAAGACTTTTATCAGCACAATTGACCTTTTTGTCCCTCACTGCCCTGTACAGCTTAGTGACTAGCTTGCGACGTGTGGGCGTAACCAGAAGCAATTGTAGAGAGTGCAAGGTGGGTGGCTCAGCTGGGAATGTGCTATAATGCGCTTTGAATGCCAACTTCAATCTATGCAATGTGAACCGGAATAGCAGCGGTGAGTTAAGAATGTATTGCAGCTCCTCTGCTGTGACATAGCTCCCGTTTGGGTATATGTCTTGCATTTTGTCTATGCCTGCCTCTCTCAAGGAGCGCATCGGGCCTTCCTCCTGCGTCACCGAGAGTGCAGCGTGGTGAGCTAGAGGGAGGGCTGGAGCATAGAGCGGGAGTTTCGCCGCCAGCTTACCTATGGATTGCCACGCGGCAATGGTGGTGTCTATCGCATTGATTTCTTGTTTCGGTGTGCCTCTCTGCGAGTGTGTGAGGATGCAATGTAACGGAATCGGGTGTGCATCCCCATCTTCCACAGCCACATGTGGAGTAAAAGCGTGAGGGTTGTACCAATAATGTGCGTACTGCGCCTGTGCACAGAGATAATACATATATAAATCTGGTACGCAGAATCCTCCCTTGGCATAATCCAGGGTAAGTGTGTTCCATCCCACCCGAGCCTGTTTTCCTCCCCAGATTAAGCGTACTAATAACGAGCGTATAGTGTTGAAAACATGCTTAGTTAATGTTATTGGAATGTTGCTGAATAGGTATAAGAAGCGAGGCAATACAATCATTTTAATGAGAGCGATGCGATCCGCTAAGGAAAGCGGCAGTGCTGTCCATCTTCCCACCTGTTGCTCCAGGGCAACACACGCCCTCCCATAGTTTTCTTTGATCACTATCTCGGGATCGCGATGCACCCAGATTCCCAGGTACTTAACTGTCAAGTCAAGTCAAGAATATTTGTTGAGCGCACATATCACCCGGAGGTCTCATGGCACTTGCGTACGACTCCACTGAAGCTGAAGGACAGAAAAAGGGATGCTATTGATGATCAAACAACCAAGTTTTTAGTTCCTTGCGGAATCGATTGTGATCTGTAACAGAGAGTAGGTGAGATGGAAGTTTATTCCAGAGAGTGGGTGCGAGGAAAGAAAAGGATCTCCCGCCATTCCTGGTGGTACGAACTCTGCATGGGGTAAGAAGAGATTTGGTGCTTGACCTGAGCGTCCTAGTTGGCTGGTACCAGCTGAGTTTTTGCGAAATAGCTAGGCCCGCTTCCGTGCATGTTCTTATGCACTAGACAGAGGATCTTGAAACAGGTTCGCTTCCTAATGGGAAGCCAGTGAAGATGCTTCAGGCTAGGCGCTGATGGAGACCTAGAAGGAAGGTTCAGTACCAGTCTGGCGGCTGTATTCTGCAGGACCTGAAGCCTAGAATAGAGTTCTTCATTGATCGAGGCCAGCAGGGCATTTCCATAATCAATACGGCTTATGATCAGTTCCTGGACAAGTGGCTTCCTCGATTCAATTGGAATCCAGTGAAAAATGTTTCGTAGACTGCGCATAATTCCATAACAGGTGCTGATTATATGGTTTACATGATTTTTCATTGACAGCTGGTTGTCAATCATTACTCCAAGGTTCCGCACCACTGGTTTTGGAGATGGACAGGGACTCAGATTATGGGGCCACCAGTCATTCGACCAAAATCCGTGTGCCCTACCGAAGAGAATGACCTCAGTCTTGCTGCCATTTAGCTGAAGATGGTTAGCGCTCATCCAGTTATTAATGTGGGTCATGCAGTTTTTAAAGCGGGTCTTTGTGTCGATGGGATCGGGACCTAGGGTGATCAATAGCTGGGTGTCATCAGCATATGACACCACATCAAAACCATAGGACCTGATCACCTTAGCCAGTGGGGTCACATAAAGATTAAAGAGCATAGGGCTCAAAATGGAGCCCTGAGGGACTCCCATCTTTACTGGCCGACTGCGAGAAACCATGTTGCCAATCTGTACCGTGGTGGTTCGGTCGGTTAGATAGCTTCTGAGCCAGTCCAGGGCCATACCTCTGACACCCATCTCCCAGAGCCGTTGTTCTAAAATGCTGTGGGAGATGGTGTCGAAGGCGGCTGACAAATCCAACATGATAAGCATGGCTGACTGCCCATTATCCTGGGCTAGTCTGATGGTATCAATGACTTCCACCAGCGCTGTTTCGGTGCTGTGAGCAGCCCTGAAACCGGACTGTGACGGATCCAATAATCCGTGGCTCTCCAGGTGTGCGGTGAGTTGCCTATTGATCAGGGACTCAAGCACCTTTCCAAAATAAGGAAGCAGAGAGATTGGACAATAATTGCTTGGTATCTTGGGATCAGCGGTAGTTTTTTTTAAAATAGGCCTGACCCTAGCAGCTTTCCATATAGCTGGAACTACTGATTGTAAAAGTGACATGTTAAATAGATCAGTGAGATTTCTAAGAAGCAGAGGGGCAATGGTTGAGAAAAAGCGCGGTGGAACCCGGTCTACCGGAGAACCCGATTTGATCTTGGCCAGGGCAGTTGACACTTCATCTGAGTTAAACAAAGTAAACTCCTCTAAAAAAGGAAGGGTACTATCAGAGTCATTTACAAAAAAAATTGTATTTTTAGTATCATGATTCGGAAAGGAATTGTGAATCGCGATAATCTTTTCCTCGAAAAACATGGAAAGTGTGTCTGCCCAGTCTTGTGAAGCAGGATTACATGGCTGGGTAGGGGAGGTGGTAAATTCCTTTAGTATTATATGAAGCTCCTTATTGGAATTGGCAGCCTTTTCGATCCTGTTCATGAGATATAGTTTTTTTGCCTGTCTAATATTGACCAAATAGCTTTGGTGGATGAGTTTATACTTTTTCCGGTCTTCGGTACTTTTGCTTTTTCTCCATTTCCGTTCAGCTATCCTACTGGAGAGTTTTTCTATTTTTAATTGTTCTGTGAACCAAGGTGCTGTCCTGGGCTTAAATTTGACCCTTATGAAGGGGGCCACGGTGTTCAGAGTCGATGTAATTGCTGCCTCAAAGGAGGTAGCTGCCTGATCAATACTCTCAGTGTGGGATAAAAGAGGGGGGCTGAAATGTGCTGAAAAGGTGGTAGAGGTAACTTTCCGCCAGGGCCTTCTCCATGTGAATTCACTACTGAGGTCATTTTTCGTGGTGATTACTGGTATAGAGAATTTCAAAAGATCATGGTCGGACCATAGCAGGGTGAGAGGGGGCTCTACTCTGATGCTGGTTGTGTTGGTGAACAGAAGGTCAAGAGTATGGCCAGCCGAGTGGGTAGGTGCCGCCACCATTTGAACCAATCCCAGTGTGTTCAGGTTGGTGAGCAGTTGATTGGTGTCAGGATCTGATAGTAATTCCGCATGATAATTGAAATCCCCAATGAGAAGAAAGTTATCAGCTGCTAGTACATGGGGGGCAATAGCTTCAAGCAAGTTGTGTATAAAATTGGCTTTCGGGCCCGGGGGTCTGTACACTATTGCGCCTCTCCAGGTTCCCTTAGATTGTCTTTCAATTCTGAAAATGCATAGTTCAAACAAGTCCGAAGTAATGGATTCTAGTGTGGTAATTTCCAATCCGACCGTAGTGGCTATTGCTAAACCTCCTCCTCTCCTGATATTTCTGTCTAGTCTGGTTAGATGGTATTGGGGAGGGAAGGCAATCGCCACATCAGGGGAAGCATGTTCATGGAGCCAGGTTTCAGTAATGAAACAGATATCGGGCTTTTCAATATCCAAAAGGCTCCATATTTCTACTGCGTGCTTTGGAACTGAGCAGGCGTTATAATCTAGCCCTTTTAATTGTTTAGGTGTCTTAATGGTGTCTGAGTCTGTGATACACTTCAGTTGGGATTTGGGCGATGGAACTTGCTCACTAAGACTGTTTTTACTATATACGCTGGAGGTAGCTATGTTCCCCAGCGTAGCTAGACAGCCCTCGGGGAGGGTGGACGTACAGGGATTGTTCAAACGTTTGAGTTCCTGACTTGAGTAGTAGAGTTTTGCCATGACCTACACTCACCAAGCTAGGGTTGCTTATGGGAAAAAAAAAACGTGCAGGGGTTCTAGCGACTGGCGGCGGTCAGGCGCGGACGGGCGCAGACGGGCTTGCCTTTGGCGCGCCGCTGCGCGCGTCTGCGCCCTTTTGTGCCTTAAATAGTTAGGAAATGTAGCCTGGAGCGCTGACCTCCACTTCCGGTCGGCGCACCGGAAGATGAGCCAGGAAGGCACGTCCCTCCGCACAAACGGCACAAGCCGTGGCGGAACAGGGACTACTGGCAACTAAGGGAAGTGAAGGTATGAAGGATAGTGGTGACAAGACAGCGCAGATAAAAACAGTGCGTGGCTGCTGAAGCAAAAGAAATATTTTCAGTCAAACTGTAGATTACATGTGCAGAGCTTAAAAAACGGCAGATTGCATGCAGGCAATTTTAATAATAACAAGTGGCTGAGGCCAAAGATCTGACCTACAGCAGAGAGTCCGCTGCACGTCCGCGCCCTTTCCTGCCTTAAATAGGTATGGAAATGTAGGCTGGAGCGTCTGGAGCGCTGACCTCCACTTCCGGTCGGCGCACCGGAAGATGAGCCAGGAAGGCACGTCCCTCCGCACAAACTGCACAAGCCGTGGCGGAACAGGGACTACTGGCAACTAAGGGAAGTGAAGGTAGGAAGAATAGTGGTGACAAGACGGCGCAGATAAAAACAGTGCGTGGCTGCTGAAGCAAAAGAAATATTTTCAGTCAAACTGTAGATTACATGTGCAGAGCTTAAAATACGGCAGATTGCATGCAGGCAATTTTAATAATAACAAGTGGCTGAGGCCAAAGATCTGACCTACAGCAGAGAGCAGAGAGCAGCAGAGAGTGGTCAGTGGACCACACTAGCGGATACTCCAGTGTAGGGGAATCTGTGACTGTGGTTAGAGGTATGATCACAGACTTATCCCAGTTAATAGTCAAACCCGAAAAAAGGCCAAACCTAATATATTCGCGCAATACAGGTGCTAGATACCGTTGTGGTTCTCTGATGAACAGCACCATGTCGTCAGCATAGAGAGAGATGCCGACTGGACGGTGCATAAAGTTAAGAGCAGTTTCTCTATGCCGCTGTCTAATTATGCAGGCCAGTGGCTCCAGCATGATAGAGAACAGCAGTGGCGATAGGGGGCACCCCTGTCTAGTTCCTCTACCAATCTGAAATGGCTCCGATGTTAGACCACCTACTCGAACCCGTGCAGAGGGGTCTGTGTACAACAGACGCACCCACCCAATAAAAACCTCAGGGAAACCCATTCGCTTTAGGATCTGAAACATATAGCTCCATTCGATGGAGTCGAATGCTTTCGCTGCATCCAACAGCACAGCAGCAGCAGGGAGGGTAGGATCTAGTATGTGAAACATCGCAAATATAGTGCGTAAGTTGTGGGACGTGGATCTTTCTGGTATGAAACCAGATTGATCCAGTAAGACCAATCCTGGCATTAAAGGTTGAAGCCTGGAGGCTAGAATTTTTGCATCCAGATTGATAAGTGATAAGGGGCGGTATGACTTGCAGTGAGAGGGCGTCTTGTCTTTTTTTAATAAAGTTATTATCAGAGCCTGTCTGAGCGACGGTGGAAGCTTGCCTGTTTCGTGCGCCTCCCCATACATTTCCAGTAAATGGGTTATCAGGAGCTCTGCGTATACTCTATAGAATTCTGCGGTGAAGCCGTCCGGCCCTGGAGCCTTTTTATTTGGCAGAGCATGTATTGCCTCCTGGATATCAGACGCTTCAATCGGCTGACTTAAATAATCTTGATGTCCTTTAGCTAACCAAGCACATGCGATGTCTGATAGATACTCATCCAGTGCTGCAGGGTCCGCACTCCGCCGCAATGTGTACATGTTGGCATAACATTCACGAAATTGATCAACTATGGCCTGTGGCGTGTAGTGCCCCTTACCCTGCGCATCTGTGATTTTTGTAATGGTATGGTGTTCAGCGCGAAATTTAAGCTTGGACGTTAAATTATGGCCCGGCCTGCCACACTCTCCATATGCACGGGCTATATGTCTCCTAGACAGATATCGAATCTCGGTCTCCGCCATCTCATCATGTTCAAATAGCAGATCTTTAATGCGAGACAGTGTGTTTGCACAGGGCCGTGATTCGTACTCTCTTTCAAGCTCTGACAGTGCATGCTCAATTTTAGTGATTTGTCCCCTAATGTCTCTTAGAATACCCGCTGTTGTGCTAATGCACGCGCCCCTGATAGTGACCTTGAAGGCCTCCCATAAAGTTGCAGCGCTGTCCACAGTTCCCACATTTAAATTAAAATACTGCACTATGGCTTCTTTAATGGTGTTGGCATATATAGGGTCAAGTAGAGCTTCCGATCGGAATCTCCACGTGAACTGGCGCGGGACATTCGTTGGAATATGTATGGCGAGCTTAACTGGATTGTGGTCAGATAGCGTGTGAGGGAGTGGGACGACAGCAGTTACACAGGCATTCGCCCCTTCGCTAAGCAGCCAATAGTCCAAACGGGACCAACTCCCGTGCGCCACAGAGGCGTGTGTACCCTCCAGTGTATCACAATTACGAAGCCGCCAAGCGCCAACCAGACCAAGTTCGAGCATGCCATCCCTGACGCATTGGGCGGTTCTAGGTGTGCGCCCGCCTTGTTTGCTGGATTTATCCTTGCTAGGATCTAAGTGCGTGTTAAAATCGCCCTCCCACAAAACTTCGGCTTCAGGCCATTTGCGCAGTACATTAAGAATCCTTGCAAACAGTTCAGGTTCATCCGTGTTTGGCCCATACACATTAACAATGGTCAGTAGTGAGACACCCAGCTTGCCATGTACAATAGCTTAGCGCCCCTCCTCATCTGTGCACATTTTAATCGGAGTGAATACAAGACCCTTCTTTATAAGGGTTAGGACCCCTCTCGCATAGGATGAGTATGAAGAAGCGAGTTTATACCCTGCCCACTTGAGAGCAATCTTGGCCTCCGTCTGTTTGGTCTGGTGCGTCTCCTGAAGAAGAGCAATCTGAACCCCATGCCTATCCAGATAAGCAAAGAACTGTCTAATTTTCTTGGGGGAGTTCAGCCCTTGGACATTCCACGTTAAACATGTGAACCTATCTCTATTTGTCGCCATTGAGTGTGTTGAACGATGATATACATAGTTCCCAACTGTGCAAAGCCAAACAGGTACATACGAACCATAGCCTTAGCGTCAAGCCAATCACATGTAACAAACCCCAGCTCCCATGTTTCAATTCACCCTCCCCCACCCACTTTAGCATACCCAACTTGCCAAAGCCATCCCACAAACTAGCAAAAAAAAACAAAGTGTTAAACGTGGACATAGGGTGGTATGGAGAGCACCCATTGGGGAACGCTGGAGCACAACCTACTCCCTAGGTGAAAAGGGAGGTGGCCGATCAGTGTGGAATAATCTCCCTAGACTTCCCATCTCTTAGAACATTGACCCCTGGAATCCCAGATCCGCAAAACATGTTAGTATATCGCACCCCCAGCCTCGAGGGACCTAATATACAACAAGCATTGGCATAGCCAATAGGTCTCGCCTTTGGGGCCTTATAAGTGTTTAGCCAGAGCTATTGACTTTGCCAATGTCTTCAAGCTGTGCTGTAGAGAAGTGTGGCTGCTGTGCGGCATGCTGAAAAGTTATAATAAAAAAGTGTCAGAAGCATTTTTGTTACTTTATATATGACCAAGAAGGCATTATGTAAAACTGAACGACCATATTAAAAAAAAGTATTTACAATAAAACATTTCCTCAGTTTTCTTTTGTTCTTGCAATGCTGGCAACTGGTTTCTGCCTATTGCAATGGTTGTTTGTTAAAGCTTTTTTTTTGAGGGGGCATAAACAATCGGAGGGTGAAGGTTGGGAACTAGTACCTGTATTATAACACTAGCAGCGGCCAGACGCTAGGGGAGAATCAACAGATGCCAGATTCCGAGAGCAGGCTGAGGTGGTGCTGAGTGATGCTGAGGTGGTAGTGGTGGTGGTGGTGACTGTTGTGGAGACGATGCTGAGGTGATGCTGAATGATACTCAGGTGTTGCTGAGTGATACTGCTGTGGTGCTGAGTGATGCTGTGGTGGTGCTGAGTGATATTGTCTTGGCGCTGAGTGATGCTGTGGCGGCGCTGAGTGATGCTGTGGCGGCGCTGAGTGATGCTGTGGTGGCCCTGAAAGATGCTGTGGTGGCGGTGCTGAGCGATGCAGTGGCGGCGCTGAGCGATGCTGTGGCGGCGCTGAGCGATGCTGTTGCGGCGCTGAGCGATGCTGTGGCGGCGCTGAGCGATGCTGTTGCGGCGCTGAGCGATGCTGTGGTGGCGCTGAGTGATGCTGTGGTGGCGCTGAGCGATGCTGTGGTGGCTCTGAGCGATGCTGTGGTGGCGCTGAGCGATGCTGTGGTGGCGCTGAGCGATGCTGTAGTGGCGCTGAGCGATGCTGTGGTGGTGCTGAGTCATCCTGTGGTGGTGCTGAGTCATCCTGTGGTGGTGCTGAGTGATGCTGTGTTGGCCCTGAGTGATGATGTGGTGTCGCTGAGTAAAGCTATGGTGGTGCTGAGTGATGCTGTGGTGGCGCGGAGTGATGTTGTGGTGGCGCTGAGTGATGTTGTGGTGGCGCTGAGTGATGTTGTGGTGGCGCTGAGTGATGCTGTTGTGGCGCTAAGTGATGCTGTGGTTGTGCTGAGTAATGCTTTGGTTGTGCTGAGTGATGCTGTGATGGCGTTGAGTGAGGCTGTGATGGCGTTGCGTGATGTTGTGATGGCGTTGAGTGATGCTGTGATGGCGTTGAGTGATGCTGTGATGGCGTTGAGAGATGGTGTGTTGGTGCTGAGTGATGCTGTGCTGGCTCTGATTGATGCTGTGCTGGCTCTGATTGATGCTGTGGTTGCGCTGAGTGATGCTGTGGTGTTGCCAAGTGAGAGATAGAGTGAAGATATAATGCCCAATTAGAGAGGGTGGTGAGAGAGAAAGAGAGAGAAAGGGTGTACATAGAATAAAGAGTGGAGCGGGATAGAGAGAGAGAGAGAAGAAGGGGAGAGAGAGTGAATGAAGGAGTTTGAAAGAGAAACCGATAAAGGGGTGAGAGAGAATTAAAGGCTAAAAAAGATAGAGAGGGAGAGTTAATTAAGTAGAGAGAGAATTAGAGAGGGGAGGAGAGAGAGAAGGAGAGAGACAATAAGAGTGGGGGTTTAAATAGAGTTTAAATAGAGTGAAGAAGTGACGGGAAAAAGTAACCTTAAATATAGCTTTGCGCGAATAAATATAAAAAAAAAACAGTGAGAGACAAAAATATTGGTAATTAGGCTGTGACTCCCAATATAAAACAAATAGCGATATAAGGTGAAATCAACCCACCGAAGCAATATTTATAACTAGACAAAAAAAAGCTTGCATTTCAATGCTAATCGCTGTTGTTTTTCATGTGACTGTAGTCCAGGGCCCTCAGTTGGTAATGTGAGCTGCTGCTGCGATTGAAACATCAGAGTCCAGAGAGTTAATGAGCCATGACGAGGAAATGAAGAGATAGGAAACCCAGATGGCAGCTGCGCGTGCACGCCATCGTGAACTCAAGCTGGTCGCCAGCCGAAAGCCAGTGTTTGCACTTCCAAAACCCGCTTACTAAAACTCTCGGCCAGACCAGCGCAAGCGCTGGTGCAGGCCGAGACCTAAAAAGGATACAGGTATAGTTGTACAGTTCAGCAGGAGCACCACGCCCCGACATACATGCTACCGACGCGGTCATTGATGTTGTTAAATGCAGTCTCTGCGACAGTATCAGTCAGTTCAGAAAGTCACGGAGCTGTGTTCTGCATAACTTAGCCTTCATCGTCCGAAGCATCGGGGACGGACTGCTTCTTACGCCGGAGAGTTTTTGCACATTCCAGTCTCTGATGTCCATTCCTAAGTTTGCCCGCTCTCGTGTGGGTGGTCGCTCCTTTCAAGTGCTGGCTACCCGCTCATAGAACTGTCTGCCTCTTCACCTCAGGCAGGTCCAGGACCTGCTTACTTTTAGGAGACAGCTAAAAACCTGGCTTTTCCAGCAATAATTCTCTCTGTTCGGTTTGGCCTTTGGGCTCTGGTTTCCTGTCTTCCGGTGGTCCTTCAGTGCCGGGACACTCTGTGGAGTAGCCATGCTCTTTATAAGTACCTATTTTTATTTCATTTCATTCATATCTGTTTAGGGTTGGTGAAAATCCTAGCCTTGTCATCTGAGCCAATACGCAGCCGGGCCGGGTACAACATGGCATACTGCACATTTTCCACGATCAAAACCTTCTTCACATGCTGGTACTCCTTCCTCGCCGCCTGGACCGCAGCTGTGAAGTCAGGGTAAAATGCCACCGTGTTGCCCTGATAAGTGTTGGTACCTTTCTGACGGGATATGCGCAGCACCGAGTCACGGTCCCTATAATTCAGCAGGCGTGCAATAATCGGCCTGGGTGGTGCCCCCGGGGGAGGACGAACCACCAGGGATCGATGGGCTCTCTACTATGAGCAGCTGAGAGAGACATTCAGCGCCGAATATTTCGTGGAGCATATTTTCCACAATCTTCTCCAGCCTGCCCACATTTGTCGATTCCGGAAAGCCCATTATGCGCAGATTATTGCGCCGGGACCTGGCCTCCAGGTCTTCATTTTTGGCCTGGATGACAGCGAGAACCTTCTCCATATCCAGTGCCTTGGAGGTCACATGCTGCAACCCATCCTCCGCGTCCGATATACGTTGTTCTGCCTCGCCTATTCTGGTAGCGTGTCTGTCTAGCTTGGCAGACATGTGGTCCATTCGGCCATTGAGGGCCTCGATTTTGCCATCTATGGATTGAAGACTGGCTTGTATGGCAGACAATGTCTTTTCCAGGGAGGATGGAGCGTCAGTAGGATTATCCAGTTCAGAATCAGAAGTGGCTCTCTGTTGCGGTTTACCAGGTTTCCGCAGGTCAAAAGTTAGGCGTGGCTGAGTTTTATCCGTTTTTCCCATGGTGAGATTCTCCATGTGGCGTTGCTGTGGCCGACACACCTTAAGCAGCGCACGTCTGTAGGGCTAGCCACTCGTCAGCGCTCTCTTTCACTGATGCCCTCTGCGTGCACACGTCTCTCAACCCCCACACTTATCTGTATGTCAGAGGTGCGATATTCACAATCCTGCGGCACAGGGCAGGCGCCGAGTCCAGCGCACCTGTCCCAGTCTCCTTACGCTTACGGGCACCACTGACACCCGCTCCTTTGTGTAAAGACACTAAACTTGGTCAGACGTTTTTTTTAATTTTATGATCAGTGCAGCCTGGCTATCAAGCTGTACCTAACTTGGGGAGAGGATAACCTACCTCCCGCCTCCACCTCTCTCAGTATGGCCGCGAAAAAGATCAACAGCCGTCACACCCTGCTCCAGCGATAAGTCTGAGCTTGCCGCTATGTGGGTCCAGAGGATCACCTCGACGTGTCTTAAGTGCCACACAGGGGGGGGCCACAGCGCCAAACTCGCCGTCCAGAAGGCCAGCACAAGTGTACAACAGCACCCCTCAGTGTAAATATAGGGCCACAACAGTGAACCGGTACAGTCCTGGTGTTTTGCGCCTCACTCGTTCCCTTTGCCCCACGCCAGTGGTTCACATCAGCAGGCCACACGGTGTCTCTGTACGCTGCCAGGGTCACTTCACCATGCGCTACCGCACTGGGCCCTCAGCCTTCGGTGGGGGAGGTCGCCACCAAGCCAGGATCCACCTTCGCCGCTGCTCACGGATTTCCCACAGCAGGCTCACGGGGTTGCACCTGAGCCACTAAGCACCGCTCAGGACGGGGGCACGGCACGCACCACAGCCTCCAGCCGCCCGCCCAGATCCAGCCACACTGCGCAGCGATCAGGTCTCACCGGAGGAACGGATCTACAAGGGGCTCCTGCAGGTAAGGCAAAAACCAGCGATACTCTTCTTCGTTTACGCCGACTCCTCGGCAGTCCGACGGCCTCCGGCAGCCGATGCACTGTTTACACGGCCGCCATGTTAGGTTGCTGACCCGCACAGCCCTGCGTCTCCAGCCTGGCCCCGCAGCTGTTTTCGGAGGAAGGACACCGTAATCGCAGGCTCTGCCCGCCTCTTCATCCGCTGGATAGTTTGCCCTCTTCACTCGGGCAGCGCACAGCGGGCTCACGGGGCTCACCACAAGGCTTTGCAACGGGTACTGGAGACGGGCGGCTGGTTTTCCCTCACACACCACGCCGCCCGCTCAGATTCAGCCCCGGTTGCCTCTTCCAAACTGCACCGGAGGAGCAGGGTCACCAAGGCGCTCGTCGCCTCAGTTAGAGTTGGCAGCGGTACCTCCCACTGTAGACGTGGATGTGCCGACAGCCTCCGGGCTCCAACGGGCGCCAATCTGCTCACGCGGCCGCCATGTTACTTTCAGCGCCGTCGCTCAGTCAGCCAGCAGTCAAGTGCAGCGGGGGCTGGTGATCGCAGCGAAGATGCCTCTGGCAGCCTCCCTGCAGCTTTATGTCAGTTGCCACCGATTATTGAGCTTGGGTGGTGTCTAGGGAGCAGGATAAATGAAGGATTGGCAAGTCGGCCGGCGGAGCTGCACTACAGTGCAGTCATCTTGCCGTGCGCCCTCTAGCGCCCCTAATTAATTATAGCGTTGTTGAGATACATTGCCCACTCACTCTTCTCATCCTGAAATATCAATTGCAAGGCTCCTTTCATAAAATCTGCTTCTGCTCTGGCCACTTGGTGATAGTATTTAATTAAATTCTTTTTGCACTCAACATCCATGTTCACCAGCCCAAACTCCAGTCGAATCCGTGTGCGTCCTGTTTTGGAGAGCCCAAGTATTTATCCTGTATGCAGCTGCATGACAGTGTTATAGTGTCTCTGTAAGCATGCCGGGAAATGTGAGGTGCCCATAGCTTATGGTGGGTAGCAAATTGGCACGCATTCTTCTTAAATGCACATCTGTTTACCCTCAGCTGTGGCGCTCTGTAATTTGTGGTAGAGTTTGTTTAGGGCAAACAATGTTTTGGCAGCTTTTTCTTCCAAGGCCTAAAGACCTAAAGAAAGGGTTTGCCTGAGTCCAACAGCGAGACTCCAAGATAGTTATATTTGCCAGTCATAGTTATGGTTAGAAGTGCCCAAGTGCCATACCAGCTGATGTTTTTTGACATTTTCTCTAAAGATCAAAACTTTTGTTTTTGTGGCATTTGCGAGCATGGAGTTAGTGGTGTTATAGGTATGTAATATGCCCAGTGACCTCATCATGCCAATACGTGTATGGTCCAGTTTCACCAGGTCATCCACATATTGTATAATAGGTAATTTTATGAAACCTAGCCTCGATGGGAAAGGATTTCCTTTCAGCAATTCCGAGCCTAAGTCTGCTGTATGCAAGTTGAACAAGATAGTGGCAATGACGCATTCCTGTTTCAAGCCTCTGTTTGTTTGTATTTTTGTGGTGACATGGGTTTGGGTTATCTTAATCTGGACCCAGGTGTCTGAATACAAGGCTGTGATAGCTACCAGGAGTTGTTTTGGGATTCCCCAAGCGGAGAGTTTTGCCCATAGTACGTTTCGATTGTTTCCGTCAAACGGCGCCCTGTAATCAATGAAACAGGTATAGATCAAGATCCTCACGCATGCCTACAAAGCTCTCCACGATCAAGGACCTGACTATATCAACCATCGACTGAAATTCCACCAATCCTCCAGACTCCTGCATTCCTCCTCTCTCGCCCAAACCCCGCATCCGACACCCAGCATCCGTTGCAGCCACAGCCGAGGCCGCTCCTTCTTCCACATCGCCACCAAGACCTGGAACAACCTAACCCCCCTCCGTACAACACCCTCCCGGGCGGACTTCAGGAAAAGACTAAAGACCTGGCGGCTTTTCAAAGGGAGACAAGGCATCCTCAGTGCCCAGAGACCTCTAGGGGTGACAGTGCTGCACTTTACAAATATTGTTTGATTTGATTTGATGAGAGTGGGCTCATGTTTTTAGGTCTCGCCTAGCGATGCAGCGCAAAGCGCTGCTCGCTATGCGAGATCTATTGTTGCCGACTTTTGCTCCGATGCGGGACAGGCCAGGTGCACGCGTACGGCAAGTCCTGGACAGGAGATGTGCACGCGTATGGTGCGAGCAGAAGTTGTAATAACGCCGCAAGCCGTACGCGTGCACATCGACTGTCTGTGCTCAAGCTTAACAGACAGGAGATGTGCACGCGTACGGCTCGCGTCTTTTACAACTTCTGCTCGCACCATACACGTGCACATGTCCTGTCCAGGCGCGGCGTCCAGCATGCCTCCCGCTCAACCCCACTCACCGGCTCTTGTGGGGACTCTGCGCTGCTCCCAGGCTGGTCTCCTCAATGGCAGGGGGACTCGCCTCTTCACCCGGTCACTGGCGCAGCAACACGGGGCTCCGTGTTGCTCACAGGAGCCCCGCCTGAAATCTTGCTCTGGCCGCACCATGCGGCATTCACGAAGGCGGGGTGGGCTCCCACCGGACTTCTCTCTGCGGGGTGGGCTCCCACCTCGCTTCTCCAACACAAGGGGCTCCCTCTGCTCACGGGAGCCCCGGACATCTCCGGCCGCGCACTCCATGCCCCGCCCATGCCACACGCAACTGACGTCGCCCGGCGCCGGACAGCAGATGTGCACACGCACGGCGTCTCGCACAGCTCGCAGGCTTCAGTGCGTCACGCGCGGCTGTGTTGGTCTCCAGAGTATTGGTTTGAGTGCCGTCGTTACTTCCTCCCGGTCTCTGGAAGTGCTGGTGCTTTAACCATGCCCGCCCTGTGCCGGACTCCCTGGGTGGGCGCAGCTTCTCTACGTGCCCACTCCTCCATGCACCGCCTCTGTGCACTGTCACTGCCGCCATGCAGCATGCTCCTTTCTTCCCCAGGTTCTAAATGTGTTTTTCTTTACTGCTGTCCTGCGCCCGACCTATCCTGAATGCACAGCAACATCTAACATTTCTGTTGCGTTCGGGCACCACACGGCAGGCTCACATGATTGGGCCAGGCGGACTGCAGTGGAGCCACGCAACACAGCACTTTCAGGACATGCCAGCCCGACAGAAGAGTGTTTTTCTTGCCTGGCCGCCATGCTGAGCTTCACCGGTGCCCTCCCGATTGCAGCCGCCATTGGCACCCAGTTGGGGATTCTAGGCACAATGCTCTAAGATCGGTGTGCAGCTGGTCAACGCCACGGTGGAATTGCTCGAGAAGTTCATCAGTGAGATCCAGTGGGGCCTGGCTGCAGCGACTCACAGCCTCCAGGCAGCAGCCAAGGTTAGTGCCCTTGCATTTCTGGTGCTTGTTTCTATTCTAACTGGTCAGCATGTTCTTTCACAAGAATGTCCTTCCCTGTGTATTTCTGTCCCTGGGGCTACAGAATGCCAAACATCGGAGGCTTATAGCCCTTACTAGTTTCTCTTAACTCCTTCCCACACACTTCAGCCCTTCGTCCTGCCTAAGCCGCTCACACTTTTACCCTGCCTCCCCCTCCGCCCATCACAACATTCTTGCACGTCTCCCCCTTTCACCACTGTCAGCCATGCCCTACCGCTCCACCCTGGCTCCGTCTACTCACCCACACATCCTTCCACCATTGGACCGTTCCACTCCTTCCCCCACCCCTTAACACTTTCCAACCGCTCATTCCTCCCCAAGTAGTCACTGACTCGTCCGCTTTTCATCCCTCAATTTGTGTACTCACCCATCGGCCCTCCGGTACCCCATCCACCTATCGCTCTCACCTTTGCACCCGCCTCTCTCACTATTCTTAACTGCTTCTCCCAATCCGCTCGCCTCCTCTCTCTCCATTCTACCCGTCAGTCACCCCGACCGGGACTGTCGTCGGTCTATCCGTCAGTCCCTCACCTATTCACTGATCCCTCACCCATCTACCCTTACGGTGCCTATTACTACAGCAACCATCTCTTCTCCACCTGCTCGTTTCTTTCTCACCCCATCCACCTCTACCTCCGCACTGTCCCAATCTGCACTCCTCGCCCACTGCTCTTTATTTCTCTCACTTCTCCAGACAGTTCCCATCTCTCACTCATCCGTCCGGTTCCTTTCCCTCTCCCGGCACCTCACACTATTGTTACTTTCTTACCTCTGCACCCTGTACCCCATCCCCAGCCTCTGCACCCCGCTCCTGTATGTCACATTCACCTCACTAATGTCTTCCTCTTATCTTTCCACTCTCTTCCCATCTCTCAATCCCTCCAGCCTCTTCCCACCACTCCACCCTGTTCCCACTTCACCCCCTCCACTTTGTTCCCATTCCTCTCCCCTCCGCCATGTTGCTACCATATCTCACATCCACCTCACTATTGTCTTTCTCTCATCTTTCCACCCTCTTCTCATCTCTCACCCTCCACCCATCTCTCACTTTCACCCTCTCCCGTTTCTCATCACCTCCAACCTCTTCTCACCCCTCCGCCCTGTTCCCACCTCACACCCTCCACTTTGTTTCCATCACTCACCCCTGCCCCCTCCCCCTGTTCCTATCTCTCACCCACCATGATTATGCTCGTCTCTTACTCCCGCTCCACTGTTTTTCTTCACCTACTGTTCGAGTTCCCGTTTCACACCTCCCCACCTATTGTTTTCTCTTCTCTCGCCCCCCTCTCCCATCTCTCACCCTCAATAGTTCACTTAGCCCCGGATAGGTGTTGTCTCAGTATGCTGACTGGCTCAGCAGATCAGTTCTCCCTGCTGGGTCCGACCCCCTGGCACCAGGCCACATTTAGCTCCGGCGTGCCCACTCGGGTACTTTTGTCTTTCAGGTGCTCCCTCGGACCCACCTCTTCCTGGGTTTCAACCCTCAGATCTGACAGCCATCCCTCCACCCCAGGGGGGCCCCTCCCTGCCTCTCAGACAGGGCTGTAACAGGCCCGTAGTACACAGGCCCGCCTCGCACTTCAAATCGAGTTTATACAGCGGGACGATATGCAAACAGTCAACACCTGAATTGTAAAGGACATGTGCGTGCCCGAACTCACTAAGTTTTTTTCAATTCTGCATCCCTGGATAAAGAAGAACTCATTATTCACACATCCGGCCTTTACACAGCATATATATGTAAAAACAGCTTGTGTACTTCTACACAATGTCGCACAGATTTCCTTCGCGGAAATGTGCCCTAACTTGTGGTACTACCAGCAGAGGAGTAACCAGAGTGCCAGGGGCCCGGATGCAAGAAAGGAGAATGCACCACCCCATCCCTCTATGTCCTGGTTTGGTAACAAAAAATCAGCAATAAGTAGGAGGCAACGGGCCCTTTATACTGCTGAGCCCGGTGCCACTGCACCTGCTTCACTCCCTGATAGCTATGCCTATGGGTAATGTGCACAGTGCATATTGCGATCCCACGTGAAATAGATTGGGGAACAAATTGCTAATTCCGTAAACATATACAGTGAAAGGGAATTATTTATAAAAGGTTTGCGCAGGGGCTCAGCCTCGTCATTGGCTGTCTTCTGCTGCCAACCGGGGGCAGTGCCCCTTTTCCTTGTTGGCATTGGGCCCAGTGGCAACCTTGCTACAACATTGCTAACAAGCATTTGCAATGCAATAGGTCTCGCATTTACGCGAGTTTAAGCTATTGCCATTGTAAATGACAATGTCTTTTATTTATGTTTTAAAAACCAATACCAAAATAAAAGGCATAGCCATTTACAATGCCAATAGCTCAAACTTGCGTAACTGCGAGACCTATTGCATTGCAAATGCTTGTTTTTTTACTGCCTTGGCCGCAAAGTAGGACAGGGCTATCACGTTGTCCATTGTTGAGGCGTTTGGCTAGAATCCCGGTTGGTGATATGGGATAATATTATTGCCCTTGATCCAATTCTTCAACTCACTCAGAAGCACCTTCGCAAAGGCTTTTCCATCTATATCAAGAAGCGCTATTAGCCTGTAGTTTTTAGGTGATGTATTTTGTGGATTTGGTGCAGGATGGAGCCTTTCCATGACCCAGGGATGGCAGACAGCAGGATGTATTCATTGAAAAGTTTGTTCATGTAGGGTGCCCTTAGCTAGATGTCCTCCTTTAAGATGCTACCTGGTAGACCATTTAGCCCCGGGGCGCCATCCTTGTGAGTTGACTTCAGAATGTTTACTGTCTCCTTTTCAGTAACTACGATTGGGTTTTCCTATAGGCCCTCTAGGGCTCCCGCGAGTAGGTGCAACCTTTACGTCACAAGCTTGAATTCTATGTATGATAGTTCAGTGGGTCAATGCATTGGCTGCAGAGACTGTTTGGTAACATACGGGTCACCAATATCAATCCTAGTAAACTAGCTTAGTGGACTAAGTTCCCATACTTGCCACACCTACCGATAAGACAGTAGGCTATTACTTTACAGACAGTACTATGCCTACACAGTTTACAGTGCCATCCTACTGCTATCCACGATGTCTAGTTTCCACTCACCAGGCAAATAGCATTCTTGTTTTCTTATGTTTTTTCTTCATAAGAGATCAGACTTCATGATGCAAGGAGACCAGCTTATGGTTCAAAGGACATTCTTACTGATAAGCAGTCTATCATGGACGTCTGCAAGATGCAAATGTGAGGGTTGTAACAAGGTGTGCGGTGGTGTACATTGCAGTCAGCGGCTAATGAGACTGGTATATAGTTAGACTGTATGCACAATGTTTGCTGTTTTCATAACATTCTCCCTTTTAGCATTCACCTGTACTAAAGCCCTAATAATCCTCGTAGTATTTCAAATGCATATATTCTATGCCTTTATGCAGTCTGTCTGCCACTTCATTCTTGCAGACGGGTTTTTCGCCGCCTGCAGCATCTAATTAAACAGTACTGCAGTTATAGGTGGTGAAATGCTCATCGACAAAGAGGGAAGGGGGAAAGTAGACAACCGGGGCACCCCCCCATAAAAAGGAAAAGCATCAATCACCGCGGAGCAAACACTGCCATCAAGAGTGAGTTGGTGTTTACCTTGCGGAGAAATGTCTGCAACACTTTGAAATATGGTAACATTTACAGAGATTTCGAACTAATCTAACTGTAGGAAATTCACTTTTTCTGCATGGTCACTGTGGATTTTTCACCTTTTGCTAGTACACTCCCCACTCACACCTCCATCTCAGAGCCCAAGTTTAGTTTGGCTGAAGACCTTCACCAACTTGAATTTGACCTGATACAAGCAAAGCAAGCAGAATCTACTGCAAAAGTAGATAGCTAGGGAGCCTGGACTAGATGCCGAGCATGGTGATCGCTCATTCATGAGCTCTGCAGCGATGCGGCCGAAATCCGTTCATGGTCTGATCCAGAGCGGCCATAGTGGGCTGGTGGCCCCCACACCGAGGGGGTGAGATGCAAGGGGGGGAGCCCCCTTCCAAAGCCCAAGGCGACTGAATTGCAGATGTTTTCGCTGCATGCCCGGCTAGAGGCGTGTGGATGAGGCCCAGAGAGAAGGCTGGTTCCTCTGAGGTCGGCGGTGCTCTGGGGCTTGCGGGTGCAGGTCCGGGAGTAGGATCCATGTTGACCCGAGGGCTGGGGAGAGCTGCAGGGACGCAGCTGGCGTCTCTCAATGTATTTGGCACAGGTGGGCATCGGCTCTTCAGTCCAGTCGAGAGGCCACGCCTGGAGTCCCCGTTAAAACAGAGGTGAGCTGGGGGCAGGCTCTCCCTGGGATACGGAAGGATCAGTTTGGCTTGTCGGGACTGCCTGCATCGCTCTGCTGGGGTGCCTGAGGATAGCAGTACGACACAGTGGTAGGAGGGGGGACCCCTCTTTGACATAAGGCACTGGCGGAAATCAGGCCACATCTCATGGGACCGCGCAGAGGGGGGCCCGAGCGAAGTAGGGTGCAGGTGGCTGTTTCTGGTTCCACCCCCCCCCCCGCGTCCCTTGCTTGCGGGGCTCAAGTTGGCTTGAGGTGGCGGTCGTCAGGCCTTGCCTCCAATTGGGAGGCTCTTCACGCACACACACATGGGACTGCCAGTGACTTGTACCAGGGGTGAGGAGACCTCTGCGACCCCCATGCAGTGAGTGGCACCTGGGGACGGGTTTGTCTTCCCCCGAGGTCCCAGCTCAACATGGGGAAAGACAAACAACCCTGATGCAACAACGGTGGACGTGAAAGGGCGGCGACCAAGATGGCCGCACGGCACTGAAGCTCCGCGCACTGGATCCCACATAACGGGATAAATCCAGATGTTGGGCCCGACTCCTGTCCCGATCACCTTTTGACTCGCCTGGGGTGTGGCGGGTGCCCCCCCCCCACATTGGTGGAATCCAGCCCTGGAGCTGGGTGGAGCTCGTTGCTGTGCAGAGGTGGGACGGAGGGGCTTTGCCTGCCTCGGAGGCCCAGCGGCGACAGGGGCCGTGGGTGAGCCTGAGGCCGGGGCTATCAAGCCCCGCCGGGTCCCCCCTGCCTTCTCTGTGTCATATTTGCCGTCCCTGGGGCTGGCGGCCCCCTCTGCATTCCTGGAGCCGGCCACTGGGGTGCGGCCTTGCCCCACTGCTGTCGCTTGGCTTTGATCGGTGGCCATTTTGGGCCACGGGGTGATGGCCTGGACTGGAGACATGGGCCCTGGTGCCGCCGTAGATGGCCATTCTCGGCGTCCGCTGCAGCCCAAGTTGCTCCTGCATGTCCAGGGGAGGCCGGTGAGAGCTCATTGCACATTGGCCGGGGTACGAGGTGGGTGGCGTTGCCTGGTGCCTGGTCTGCCGGTGCGCACTGGTAACCGGCGGGACTCCCGTCACTTCGCCCCCACCTCCCCTAACTACTGTGGAATAAGCAACCGGTGGGGGGTGTGGACCGCTTCCCCCCCATCTTCATACACTTGTGGGGGTTTCTACCGCCTCACTCGATGCTCCCCATTTCGCACTATTGGCCAGCTTACTACTTTTGCTGTGCACTGTGGGCCTGCTGATCCAACGACCCTGCTACGGCTTGATTTCACCTTGACTCCCCACACTACTCCATAGAGGCTACTAAGTTGTGGTCCTGCTTGGCTGTGGTGGACCGGTTACCTTCCCCAGTGTGTTACATTTCGCAGTCTCTTCAGTATGGGTCATACTGACCCAAAGCAGCGCAAACTACCATTTCGAGCATGCTGGGGAGTGGGAGGAAACCGCAACGCCGCTCAGGATGGCGGGGGCGACGGGCGACTCCCAAGATCTCATTCAGTTGGCCACTATTGAGACTTTGATGACCGAGATCTGGGTGGGTTTAAGGCTATGGATGCATGATTTGACACATTATCTGGTAGGATGGACGGCATGGCTGACTGCCTTGATTGCCAGCAGACTCGGATTGAGGGGGCCGCGGAGCGCATTTTGACAATGGAAGATGGCTCTGCTACCATGTCAAAGCGTCTGGATAAACTTGAGAGGCAGGTCAAGACAGTTGCTATGAAGAACGAGGATTTTGAGGCTAGATCATGCCACAACAATCTTTGCATCATTGGAATAGCGGAATCCACGGCCCTCGCAAAATGGACGTATTTCTGGAAAATTGCTGTTGAATCTGTTTGGCCATGTGGCGTTCTCCACTGCCTTTCTGGTGGAGCGTGCGCATAGGTTGCTGGGCTCTTGCCCCCTGCCTGGGGCGACACTGCGTCCGATAATCGCCAGATTATTGAATTTTACGGACAGGGACACTGTGCAGAGGCTGGCGCGCGAGCGGGGCCAGGTTCAGTACCAGGGCTCCTCCATTTCCCTATATCCTGATTTTACCCTGATGGTCCAAGAAGCTCGTCGAAAATTCACAGAGGCTAAGGCCTCCCTAAGAGAGCTGGGATTGCACTACGGTATGCTATACCCAGCACGGCTCCACGTGGATGTCAAAGGGAAGTCCCGTATTTTTGACACCCTTACAAATGTGCTGACCTTCTGCAAGAAATACACCAAGGAGCGCAAGAACAACAATGGTGGGTCCCCGGGGCGTTCCCCCCCCTCCACCCCGGCTCACAGGCTGTGGCCAGCCCAGATCCTTTTGTGGCGGAAGAGCTGGCGCTACTATCTGACATTGCACTGCAAGTTGTTGTTATATTCTGCCAATTTACTCCCTCCTCTCTTTGCGGGAGAGGTGGTGGGCCGTCACCGGCGTTTAATGGTCTACTGTAATGGCTGTCATGTATAGTGGTCCTTGCACTGCTGGCCGTTTCTGGCCGGAGTGGATATGAATGCTGAGCCTTGCAACCTGACGAGTCATGTTATGTTGGTGGATCGGACATTTCCAAGGTTATCTTCTGAAACCAGGTTATCCTGTATCCCAGTTGCTGTTACACATGCTGCGCTCGGGGAACCGGCTGCCAGAGTGTTGCTCACCTCCCTGGTGTATACCGCCATGGTTGCTTATCACTCTGGGGCATTTTTTCTTAGTTGTTTGCTTGAGGGATATCGCTGGGCACTGTTTTGCATGGGATGGGTGCCTGGGATGGGTGGGGGGAGGAGGGTTGGGTGGGATTGTTTCTGCTTGTTTCGTTTTGCACCACACTATAAGACTGCTTGTATCATTATGTTAATGTCAGTCCAGACTGACTCTGTTAGGAAAATGCCTGTAGCTAGTAGCGTTATAACTGGTGGATTGGAGGTTTCATGCATGACATGGAATATCAGAGGCATCAATAACCCCCACAAAGGTAAACAGGTGCTGCAGTACCATGTCAGGCATGGGGTTAAAATTGCTTTTTTCTAAGAGACACACATTACCTTGGGTTCCCCTCAGACATACACCTCGTCTTGGGGTCCACACAGATATTTCTCAAATTATAGCTCATACTCCCGGGGGGTCTGTATCTTGATACACCACTCGATTTTATTTTCTCCCACGAACAGTTTCTCCGATGCGGATGGGAGGTACGTGACGGTTGCGGGCTGCCTGGCTGGCAGGCCCCTGTTACTATTAAACGGTTACGCACCAAACATAGACTCCCCTGACTTTTTTCATACCCTGACGGGGATACTTGATAGGGCTGATGCAGGCCATATTGTCGTTAGGGGGACTTTAATCTGTGATTTAACTCGGTGGGAAACCCCGCGCTATGCCCATTCTGCAGGATATGTGCGTCTCACACTCCCTTCGTGATGCTTGACGTCATTGGCATGCTGACTCTATTCTGCACCAAATAGCACTTGGTAGCGCCTAGATTACTGGTTCCTTTCCTTTTTGGCTGGGTGAGGTACGCAGTCAGCCTGGCACTCTGTCGGACCACACCCCGATCGGCATGTACCTCCGTGTTCCCTTCCCGGGTCGTGTGATGAGGTTGTGGTGATTTCCCCGTATTTCCCGATGAGCTCTGCACTGCCATCACTGATTATTTTTAATTGAATGAGGGCTCAGTATCCACTCAGGCCTCCCTCTGGGTGGCCTTTAAGGCATACATTGGGGGAATAGCCATAGCTAAACAATGTGGCATACTGCGTAACATTCGGCGCTCCCTGGAATGTGTGGAGGCCACTCTCCGACACACTGACGCTGCTGACCCCATGAGTCTCACAGCTGATTAGCTGCATCTACCTGCTAAGGCCATGGAAGAGTTTCGAGAGCTTGCGGACGGAGAGATACACTATCTTGGGAAATTTGCAAGGGCTCGCCGTCACGGTTAGGGTGAGTGTCCTGGGCGCACATTGACAAAGTTACTCCGGCCTCAGAGGGGGAGTGATTACATCCCGGAGATTGCACTTGCGGATGGCACTCGGACCTATGATAATGGTGAGGTTTTAGCGGAATTACTACGCTATTACACGTAGCTCTATTCTTTTCGCTGCACTCAGGAGGGGACTGCCTTAGCGGATTATCTATCAGAAGTGGCCATGGTTTGGCAGTCATCCCTGCAGCAGCAATTTCTTAGCGAATCGGTTGTGGTCAAGGAAATTATCTCCGCGATAGACTCCATGGATGGGACCAAAACCCCCGGTTCTGAAGGGCTCACAGGCCTAATCTATAAAACCTACAAACATCTCCTAGCTCCTCGTTTGCTGAAGCTATATGCCGAGTCGCTTGAAATTGGTACGCTCCACCCCATCTGCGTGAGGCTATCATAGTCTTGCTTTATAAACCTGGTAAAGACCCACTGTGCTGTCCATCGTATAGACCTTTAGCTTTATTAAACCTTGATAATAAAATCCTAGCGAAGGTGTTGGTGACGAGACTTTCCCTCCTCCTCAAAACTATCATATCCCCTCTCCAATCGGGATTCATTCTGCACCACTCTACTTCTATAAACTTGCATACACTTTTTTCAGTGGTAAACAGGATTTCCCCAGAAGTCCCCGCAGCTGTGGCCTTTCTCGACGCTGAAAAGGCCTGCGATTCCCTTGAATGACCTCTCTTATATGCCACTCTTCGCAAATTAGGTCTCCCGCGTGGATATATGTCCTTGATACAACTCCTGTACTCCCAACCAACTATCATATTCGAGCCAATGGTTCCTTCTCCTCTGTGTTTACACTAACTAGGGGCACACATCAGGGGTGCCCACTATCCCCACTTCTATTCATCATTGCGATGGACCCCCTAATCCGTCATTTGCAAGAAAAACATCTATGGCGTGGACTGCAATTTGACACTGGTCCACTTTTGGTATCTCTCTACGCCAATGACATATTACTTTTCCTCAGTCATCCAGCCACAAACTTAACTCCTATTATACAAGAGATTCAAAGATCTGGCCTATGTTCTGGTTTCCGCTATCGCCTGCCATGGCAAGATGAAACGGTGAAATACCTTGGTATTCAGATTCACCGTGATAAGGAGCAGACCCTCTGCTTAAATTTCGGCCCAGCCATCAACAAACTAACATCACAGATTGAACATAGGATTAAATTGCCACTATCTATGGCTGGGCGCATTGCCATCATTAAATTGGTTGTGCTTCCTAGATTTCTTTACCTGTTCCTTAACATAACTATTACCCTCACTAACGCATTCTTTGACACGCTGAGGGATTTACTTCTGCAGCTCATTTGGGCAGGTCGTAGACCACAAGTGGGCTGGTGTGCATTGGTTCTTCCCTATGCAAAGGGTGGCTTTGGTGTGCCTCATTTCCAACTGTATTATATGATAGCAGTGTCAATATGCGTACCTCTGGTATCACAGGAATGCACGCCTTACATATGATCATTTGGATCGGGAAGCAGCTAGCGCTCTACCTCTGAATTCTCTCTTACCAGTGGGTCTCCCTTTGGATCCCAGGGACATTTTTTTTTTTTTTTTTAAACAAATTTTATTGCATATTCAGGAAGTTACACAGCCTCTTTGCCACAACCCAGAGGGGCCGGCGGCCCATGTATTCAGTGCATTGTACACAGCTATCTTGGCCAACATCCCAATGGGCAGGCAGCGTTTTCATCCATCTTTACTGTTCCTGTCTGCATGTATTTTTTATAAGAAAAAAACAACAATAACTTTTTCTCATATGTACAATTTAAACTAGCTTGCCCCCTCCCCCCCCAACCCTCCATCCAAACAATATCACATACATTCCTAAGCAATCGCGTCCAATGCACTAGTTTAATCTGCACAGGTATGTTACGATGAACCCGGCCCATTGTGGTGTCATATACGACATATATCTCCGGATTCTTGACCCTTTTCTGCAACAGTATCCCACTAAGCAGTGTCCCCTGTATGTCTCACCCTGCGTTTATTGATCCATGTGTAAGTCTTCTCCTCCCGATCTAAGCCAGCCCGTAAATGGTTCCCAGATGTCAGATGGCCGAGATCTACTTGGCATTAATTCCCAGAAATTGGAAAACTGGTCCCTGCAGTAAGTAACTGCTTTCACCCATCCTGCTGCCGTAGGCGGTGCAGGTTTTTCCAATGAATGGCTACCTGCCGCTTTGCCAGCAATAGTAACATGGCCGTTAGTTTACGATACTTCTTCGGGATGTCTTTTACGTATCCTAGCAGCGCCACCTTCGGAGTTTCTGGTATCACCCCGTGTATTATTTGCTCTACGTGTGTAAATATGTCAACCCAGTATGTTGCTATTGGTCCACAGGCCCATGCAAGGTGTACAAATGTTGCGTCCAGCGCTCCACATCTCCAGCATCTCGCATCTAATTGTAGCCCCATGCGGTGTAGCTGCAGCGGCGTGCGATAAAGTCTATGTAGAAAATTAAAGTGGATTAAACGTAGCCTGTAGTTTGGCGATAACTGCTCCATCTGAGAGCAGCAGAAATGCCATTGTTCTTCTGTTATGGTTAGGTCTGCCTCCCGTTCCCATTCCTCTCTGGACGCTGGACTGACAACTGGGTAATCTTTCTGTGTCATACTATATATACGTGTAATTAATTTGCGAGGGGATGGGTTACTTAAGACGTTCTCTAAGGCTGATAAAGTAGGTGGTTCAGCCGGAAACCCGGCAAATCTGGCCTTACATGCCGCCCTAAGCTGATAATACAGCAGCATATCTGAGGCGGTAGGCTCCTGCGTGCCACACATATGTGCCATAGTCAAAAATTCCCCGTTTGGAAAAAGATCACTCCCTGTCTCGAGATTGTGTGCTTTAGCTCTTAGCTTGATTGCCTTATCCATTAAAGGCCCAATCAGCGGATTATCTCCTAAGGCCATTTGCGGTGCATACAGTACTTCGTGGCGCGCTCTCTTGGCTATTCCCCTCCAGGCCCATCTCAACGTCTCCACCGTGTCTATTTCATCATGGGGACGTTTATATGTGGCATATACAGCCGTTTTCAGCGGTAAAGGTGCAGCCTTATCTATTTCTATTGCTACATGGGGCTGAAATGGCGTGGGGTGATGCCAATAGTGCAAGTATTGCGCCTGCGCGCTGTAGGCGTATAATTCAAAGTCTGGAGCGCCTAGACCTCCTTGTGAGAATGGTAGCGTCAGAACCCTCCATGAGACCCTAGGTTGTTTCCCTGCCCAGATCAATTCGAGCACCTTCGAGCGTAGTTGTTTAAAAAATTGCGCGTTTAGAGGCATGGGGATGTTTACAAATAAATAAAGTAGTTTAGGCAGTACAACCATTTTTGTAATGGCGATTCGCCCCATCAAGGACAGCGGCAGCCCCTTCCACCTTTGCACCTTACTTTCCAGCCAGTCTATCAATCGGCCATAATTCGATAGCCATAGTTCCTGCAGTGACCTGCTCATCCAAATACCTAAATATCTCGTCGCCTCATCCGCCCATTTAATCGGGAATTCCGTATCAAAGGGTATCGTATCATCAGTTAGCGGCATCAGAACCGATTTGGACCAATTGATCTGGATCCCAGTTAGGCCCCCGTATCTTATCAATTCCCTCATCACTGTAACAAAGTTATCCTTAGGGTTGGTCAGGTAGATCGTCATGTCGTCCGCATACATAGATACTACGAGCCCTCTAGTCGTGAAGCCTATGCCCTTCTGCGCATGATGTTGCCTAAGCTTAGCAGCCAACGGCTCTGTGGCAATGGCAAACAGCAGCGGCGATAGCGGGCAGCCCTGCCTTGTCCCCCTGGAGATCGCAAAGGGATCCGAAACCTGACCATTAACCCTGACTCGTGCTGTCGGATTTGTATATAATATTTGAATTTGTCTAATGAAGATAGAGCTGAGGCCCATACGGGTCAATAGAGTAAAGAGGAATTTCCATTCTAGCGAGTCAAACGCTTTCGTGGCGTCCAGCAGTGCCGCCACGGCCTGCACCTGGGGGGCTAAATAATGTAGTGTGCCAAAGAGCGTTCTCAAATTATGTGCAGTGGAGCGCCCTGGTATAAAACCTGATTGGTCTGGCAGCGCAATCTGGGGCAGCATGGGTTTCAGTCTATTTGCTATTAATTTAGCGTATATTTTGGCGTCCAGATTTATCAGTGACAACGGACGATACGAATCCGGATTAGTTGGGTCCTTGCCTGGTTTCAATATAGTTATAATCGTAGCCTCGCGGAGTGTTGGGGGAGTCTACCTGTGTCCATTGCCTCGAGAAAAACCTGGAGCAGTCTAGGTGCCACTATCTCCACATATTCTTTATAGAAGGCCGCCGTCAGGCCGTCGGCCCCTGGGGCCTTATCAGCCGGCATGCTATTTATTACTTGCCGTATATCTTCTGTCGTTATTGGCAGCTCCATATATTCCCTGGCTCCGTCATGAAACCATGCAAGTGCCACGTCATCTAGGTAGCCATCTATGTCCTCCTGGGTCGGCTCCGTGTGTGAGGTGTACAATTGCCCATAATACCTCGCCATTTCACGGAGAATATCTGGTGGTGCTCTCACCATTTCCCCGTCTTCCAGACATAGTTCAGTTATATAGTCAGAGCCTCTGGGCGTGCGCAATAGTCCCGCTAACGTTTTACCCGGTCTGTCACTTTCTCCATATCTCCTAGCTTGTGTATATTTGGAGAGATATTTCGTTTCCCTTTCCGCCTCCTCCTGGAATTCGGTCAGCTTAGTCCGTATCTGCGCTATAGTGTCCGGGGCTGGGTTTACACGTTGTGACTCCTCTAGGTCCCCTAACTCCCGCTCTAATCTCTGTAAGGTGTTGCGTATATCCTTCAGCACTCCAGATTTAAGCGACATGCATTGTCCCCTTAGTACTACTTTAAATGCCTCCCATAAGGTCCCCGGTGATTCTACCGTGCCCTCATTTAGTTCGAAGTATTCTGCAGCCTTGTCCCGCAGCTCCTCGCGAAATACCATGTCTAACAAAGCTGTTGATGGAAACCGCCATGTGAAAGGCTGGGCATATGCCGGGGGGACATTCAACCGCACCTGCACCGGCGCGTGGTCTGAAAAGGTACGGGGTAGATGTACGGCATCCACCAACCAGGCGTGCAGGTCCCTAGAGATCAACCAAAAATCTAGTCGCGACCACGCATTGCGGTGGTGTGTCACGCAGGTCCCCTCCCTCGCTATAGGGTGTAGTGTTCTCCAGGAGTCAACCAACTGGAGGTCTTCTACTATAGTATGCAACATTGCTGCCGCCTGTGGGTGATGTACCCGGGATACCCCCTGTCTGTCAACAGACGGCGATAGTACCACATTAAAATCTCCCCCCACATGATCGCCATTTGACCTAAGTTCTGTAACTGGTGTCCAATATGTTGAAAAATTCTGGGCTGTCAGTGTTTGGTCCGTAGGTGTTCACCAGCGCCACGGGAGTGTGGCACAGCGTTCCCTGTAGTATGATGTACCTACCGTCCCTGTCTTTTATCGTATGGTGTGTCTGCCAATGCAACCCCCTACGGATCAATATCGCCACCCCCTCGAGTAATTTGAATACCCAGCTTCTATTACCTCTCCCCATCTTCTATGCCGGAGCACCCCTGCCAGTGTATTCGTGAGATGCGTCTCCTGTAGAAAACAAATATCTACCTCATGCCTGGTAAGATAAGTGTGGATTAGCCTCATCTTCCTGCGGTCATTAAGGCCTCTTACATTCCACGTAAGGCATCTCAGTGAGGTCATACTAGGTGTGCGGGTCATTTGTGATCCATAACATGTCGATTCCATAGGGCCTGGCTGTCGAACAGTTCACCGCCATCCTGTGCTATGCCTGCAAGGTGCTTAGCAACGTCCCATGGCTTCAGTGTTGGATGCCCCTGAGCTTGCAGTGAATTGGCAGCTCCCTCGCCCTTCCGTGTTGTGTACAATACTTCTGCTTGGACGTTAAAACAAATAACTTTCCCCCACCACCCACACCAACCCCCCAATCAGGTTGTGCAATCCCCACCCCCTTCCCCACAACAAAAAACAACCAACATATTGCCTCTGAGCAAAGGGAATCATCCCATGGGGTACGCGGGTCCGCTGGCGTACTGCCCTGCACTCTAGGCAGGGTGGCCGAGCAAAATTTCCCCCCGCCCAAAGCCCCGGAATCACACAATATAAGTCCCCCGCAGTCCTTTACAGGGAAGGTCAACCGCTTACGCAAGCATAGAGTATGCACCCCATTTTATCAACATTGTTATTTTACTACTTAGCTCTCAGCCTGTAGACTGTAATTCGCCAGTCGGTCCACCCCAGCCTGTGGTAATGTCCACGTATTGCATGCTCAATCATTGTCACTTAGTCTGGTGTCCGGTTGCTCTTCTTCTGACATTCTCCGTTTCCTCTGGTCCGTCGCTAGTTGTTTGGCATATGTTAATGCTGCTTTGGCGTCCGTGAAGAACGTGGGCTTTCCAGGGCCTTGTAGTCGCAATTTAGCTGGGTATATCAATGCGTATTTCATTCCGATTTGTTGAAATATTTTCTTTGCTGGGATAAATTACCTGCGGGCAGCTTGTACTTGCAACGTAAAGTCTGGGTACAGTGCAATGTTGTTACCTTGGTACTGGATGTCGCCTTTCTCTCTAGCCAGCCGGAGTATTGTGTCCCGGTCCCTATAATTGAGCACTCGTGCTATAACAGGTCTCGCCGGGGCTCCCGGTCTCGGCCTCGGGCCCAACGATCTGTGCGCCCTTTCAATGAGGAACATCGTGGACAGTTCCGGCCCAAAGATATCTTTCATCATTATTTCTATGTATTTTTCCATGTTCTGGATATTTGTTGTTTCTGCAATTCCCATAATTCGCACATTATTTCTTCGCGACCTGGCTTCTAAATCTTCATTCTTTTGTCGTATCACCTCCAGCACTCTGTCCATGCCTTTCACTTTCTTTTCCAGCTCGGTCTGCCCTTCTTCCGTTTCTGTAACTCTTGTTTCGAGCACCCCCACTCTCCCTTCCTGTTTCTCGACCCTTTGCGTGATCCTGTCCATACGTTCTGCTAGGGTGTCGATCTTGGTGTCTATGCCCTGGAGACCGGTCTTCAGTTCCCTGAACATAGTGCGTATATCATCTTCTGGTAGCTGCAGCGAGCCTGCCTCTTCCGCAGGTTCTGGCTGGCCCCCATCGATCTCTGCCTGTTTGGCAAGTTTCTTTTCAAAGTTGAGGCGGGGCTGCCTTGTGTCTGGTATGCCCATGTTTTGTTCGTATTTGTCCGCGGCCCTCCACTAGTATTGTCTAGTTTGAATCTCCACCTTTCGTGGCGTCAGAAGCGGTATCTGTGCTCCTGGGTAGCACTCAGCTCTGTCCGCCTGCCAGCTATTCCTCCGCTTTTTCAGCCAAGAGGCTCTACATCCGTGGGCCCTTATCCTCCAGACCGCCGCGATTCACTCCAGCTCAGCCGCTCGCCTCCTGGCTCCCCGCTCCACACACCCCGCTACTCGGTCACAAGACGGATTCACTACTGCCCTCTCTGGTGGTTAGGGAGCGATCTGCGGGCCGGAGTGAGGGCCAGTGGTGCTGCGCAACACCGCACACTTCGTAGCTCGCCGACTACTCACGGTTTGGGGTTCGCGAAATGGCGGCCGTCTGGTCATCCGATTTATACAGCGGCGGCCATCTTCACCACTCGCCGCTCTACTGTTTCTGTAGGGCCCAGTTAGCCCATGTGTAGTTCAGCTGTCCGGAGCCCCCGCATCCAGGGGGGGGGTCCTCTCATGTATACCCACTCCAGCCTCTTTACTCTGCTCAACACCGCACACGCAGCGCTTCACCTCCAGACCGCGGTCACCGGTTCCCTGGCGCAGTGCTCCGTTCTTCCTTTTCTCAGTCGCCGCACCGCACTCCACCCTGATCTTGCCTTCTCAATGGCAGTTTCGCTCATCCAGCTGCGTCTGGGAGTGCACCATACAGGGGTTCTGCTGCAGTCTCGTCCGGTACACTCGTTCTCCGGCTACTATGTGCACCGCAATCAGCTCTGCTCCGCCATCGTCACCAGAGCCCCCGGCTTCAGCAGGCCTCCAGGCCGCAGCCCCGCCTCTCACCTTGCGTCCTCTGTATCTCGGCCAATTCGGGGTGGACACCGCCTAATTTCCTCCGTGGGGCACAGCAGCAGCTCCCACACCTTCCGCGATCCTTGATTCCCGGCTTCAGGTCCGGGTGTCGGATTATTGACGGATTTCTGTGCTCGGCCGGCGGAGCCGCGTTAGTCTGCGGCCATTTCGCTGCTCAGCGAAGCCACGCCCCCGGATCCCAGGGACATTCAGCCACTTTCCACCAGATGCTGGGCCTGGTGCCGACTGCTGCGTATGTTGAGAAGGGAATATTTGTACTCTCCTGCTCTCCCACTTGCTGATAATTGCTGGCTCCCCCCAAAGACTGAAATTGCAGTGAAACTCACGCTCAGTCGATACGCACTCCATACTATTAGCGACCTGTTTCCGGAGGGCCATGCTATCTCTCTTTGGTTGAGGACAGCCGCTTTGTTGACGCTGCTCGATAGGTTTATACTGCATCGCATTCAGGGCACTTTGAGGGCCCAAATCCCGACATACCCTCTTGCTCCTGATGATTTTACCCCCCTTACAACTCTTATTAATGATGATACTGGTGAGCACTTAGTATCTAAGCTTTACCATGCCTGTCTGAGCTTGTTACCCACCATGGACGAACGACTGCGGGAGGTGTGGCGGGAGGACCTGCGGCATCCTTTGCCGGATGACGCCTGGTCCTATTGCTTTTTACAGACTAAACTGGTATCCTCTAATCACCGACACAAACTTTTTAAGTTTCTCCGACAAGTTTACGTGACACGCCGTCTATTGGCTAGAATTGACCCCGCCCATTCATCGGCCTGCCTAAGATATAAAGAACCCGATGCCGACTTTCTTCACCTCACATGGACGTGCCCCTATATAGGCAACTATTGGACTGATATTTTCTCCACGATTTCCCATATGGTAGGATCAAAGTTGGCCCCTGACGTCGTTGCTTGGCTACGTACATGATGTTTCGGGGGAGGTACGCCGCTTTGTGGCAATTGCGCTCCTCTTGGCCAAACGTGAGATTGCTGTACACTGGGGTAGTGGACAGTGCCCCAACATGACACAGTGGCTTAAGAGCCTAACTTTTTGTGATACTACAAGTGAACTTTATGCACAGATGCAGCCACTGACATCTCGCCCTCGAGACATCTGGCAACCCCTTTGTACCTACTTATATCAAGCCACGTTGGTCACTTAGGACTGACTATGTGGAGGGGATCACCTCGTTGATAGTATCTACACTACATATACCGCTACAGGGGCTGTGTGTAGAACCATGCGTGTCCACATCTACCTCCGTGTCCATGACTTCACCGTAAATTACCACTCATGAAGTTACTGTAAGCTATTTGATGATCTGCGTACTGTGTTTTCAGATAAATGTCTGGACCGTTTTATATGTCTCGCCTTTTCTTTTTCCTTTTTAGGTCGAGCCTAGCGCAGCGCGCATGCGCTGCTCTATGGGAGACTTCTTGTGAGGGCTCAAAACTTCTCTGTGTGGGACGGGCTCCTCCCACACATCTGATTGGCCTTTGCGTTTGTCTTTCAGTAATGAAAGCACATAAATGGCCAAAGGCGGGTGCATGTCCCACCTCTTGTTCAAATGTTCACTCCCACGGCGTTTTGCTCTCGGGAGCGAGCAGCGGTGCGCAGGCTGGCAGCTGCATTCCTCCCTTGTCGTGGATCAGGTTACTAATTAAACACAGCGCGGTCGCTTTCACTTTAGCGGCCGCGCTTGGTGTTTTGTGTGGGCTTGTTTAACTGGTTAACTCACAGGACGTCCAGGGCTCTAATGGACATGTTAATGAGAGGCATTTGCCTCAGATCTCCCGCGGCATCAGGTGGTTGAGGGGACACCGCTCAGCAGGGGGCGGCCCTGATTACTTGCTTTCCGCAATCCTTGTACCCGCCACTAAAGCTCGGCGTGTTTCCTTTTCTTTCACATGAATATGCTATGTGCAACAACGGAAGACCTGACAGTACATCTCAAGACATGTGTGTCTCTATGAGAGGCACAAAGGGTCTGTGCTGGGAACGCGACAGCGTTTCTGATCAGGAACCCTTGATCTTACGCACTTTGCAGCACTGTTGCTTGGCGCTAGCCATATATACATACAGTTGCCGGAGCCTTGCTCGGTGGCAAGGGTCTCTCCTCGCCGTATCCTGTTTGAAGTGTAACGGCAGCTGCGGTGCACAGTTCTCCAAAGGTTGATCTAAGTCGGCTTGAAAATTGTGTGCAGAGCCCCTCCCAGCAGCGACTCCACTCGAGGGCATAGTAGGCTGCTTGTTCCTCGCTCTTTGCAGCCCATGTGGACACGTTCCGGTGTAAAAAAAAGTGGCAACAAAAGCGATCCTCAGTGCGAGAAAAGGTGATTACAGGAACCCCGTTCCCTCGTTCCCAGCTGCATCTCCCTTATTTACTTCGGTCCCTGAGCCGTCTAAAAGGAGGGAGAGTCCTGCGGGTAAACACCGGCAATCGTCAGCTGACGCTGCAATTTACTTAAGTAAATGCTGCATCACTTAAACCAATCTCTTCTGTTTTCGTCGTGTTCAGTAACACGAGCCCGTCAATGAATGAAGGTATTTTCCCTGGATGCCGCGGACCCGTATTTTGTGAGAATGCAGTGGAGTGTCTGTCGCACATTGAAGGAAACAACATTTGTTTGTACAGGTATGGGCAGTTTCGGATAAGAAGCATCCCTTACGCGTTCTCAAACAAACGTGGATGTGAAGGCATTAGAGCGCTCTACATGAGCACAAGATTCCATCACACATGTCATTTTTTTTTAACAGTTTCACAGTTGCATCTTCTAGAATAATCTTGGCCAATAGACTTCATTCCAGAGTACTCGCATTGCTAGGCAGTTGTATTTCTGGCAGGCGTGTGACAACGCTGTTTGCTTAACTAAGCACAAGTGTTTTTCGCAGTGCATTTGCTAACGTGTGACCGTGCGATTTGGGCTTAGAAGGAAGTTGTACTGAAGTAAAATCCAAATCCCAACCTGAGAGTCGAGGGATGGCTTTTGTCTGGTTCTTCCCTGAAAAATACAGTACTAACTTTTAAGCAATGCGCTACCTAGAACTTTCAGTGCGCAAATCCTCCATCTCGTTTTCCGAGCACACACAAGTGCCCAACAAACGAAAGTGAAACTGCGTGCTACATGGCAAAATACTTATAAGGTCCCAAAGGCGAGACCTATTGGCTATGCCAATGCTTGTTCTTATAATGCCACAACTTTACATGGCCAATTGTTGCTGAATGTGGTGTATTTTTTTGTTTTGTATTCAGAAAATGATAAATGAAAATGTAAAAAAAAAAAAACCCTGATGCAACAAGGAGACCTGATCCACACTGTTTGGTCCTGTGATAGGTGGGCCCGAATCTGGGATGGGATCCTGTCATGCTTGGGCCAGGTGCTGGGGTGGGCTTTCCCCAGGATCCCAAGCTGGTTCTTCTTCATGTCTCTGAGCGGATAGATGGGGGCAGGTACTATGCCACGCTGTTGTGGTTGGGCTTGGAGTTGGCAAAAAGGGACATTGCCATGGCTTGGAAAGACTGCAATCCTCTGACCTTGTAGTGCTGGAAGGCTGGGATGGGGTGGACCACTGTATGAGCCTGGGAATCCCTATCTATAAGGCCTGAGGCTGCCCTCGTAAACATTTTAAATATGGTCAGCATGGTGCCAGTAACGGGGCATCACTCTGGGTTAAAAATGCCGCCATTTCCTGGATGAAGAAATTCGGAGGTACATACCTAAGGCCTGAGACAGGGCCAGTGGGGAGCAGGAGACAAAGGAAGTTGGACACGTTGTGGGACACTGATCAGGCTGGGAGGGGTGTGGATATATGTCTATTATTGGTGTGTTGGAAAGTCTATATTGAGAGTTCAGTTGACTGAGAGATTCCTGTGCTGCATGATCTGATGTGTATTTGTCTGGTGCTTATTCCTTGTTTAAAATCAATAAAAAGATACCTTAATGCTGGGCAATCTTCCCTTTACTGGTCAGAGAGGAACTAGGAGTTTCTTAAGGGGTCCTCCACCCACAGGCTTTTGAGCTCAACAAAGCTGGACCCTCACCCATTCTACCTCAGAACACTTTCTTGACCTGCGGAAGATCAGAATACTAGACCTGCTGTTTCTGACCTTAGAGGAGCCCTGAAGGACTGGAGCTGATCCATCTAGAGCCAAGACAGAGAAGTGAACTTCAAGGGTCATCTGGCTGAACTCCTGTGTGACTACAGGGAGACAAGCTGCAAGAGGCATGTTCCTGGAAGTACTAAGTTGTCCAGTGGTAACTGGACCTGGACTGGACCCTTCTGTTGGCCCTAGAAGTGCACTTTTGTGGTTGGTTGGGACTTACAAGACTTAGGAACTCATTACAATAGAGGCAGTCGGACAGCCGACAGGCCGTCGGTGGTGGTCTAACCGCCGACAGCCCTTCTGTTGGACACAAGACTGCCGCCTCCGCCAGGATCAGAGATCCCGAAGGGGCAGCAGTGGAAGCTGCGTCCCTGAATGGCATCGGTGCTGAGGTAGGCACCGCTGACAGGATTACAATATCCCTTTCCAACAGCCTTTGGTGTCAGTAAGGAATAGGAGGGGGGCCCAACCAGGGCCCCCCTTCCATCGTGGGCCACTGAAAAGTGGCCCTGGGGGCACATGTAGTAGCCCCACTCACCTCCGTGCACAGTTTGCATGGCACATGGTGCACAGACGTGCAGGAGGTGCATGCACAGCGTCGGCATGTGCTGCGGCCTATTCCCAGGGTGCAGCATGCCCCCGCCGTGTTTCCAGCCGCCAGCCCCATGGTCGCATCCCAATACAGCAGTTGACCACCCACATGCTTGTCGGCGGTCTCCTGACCACCGTAATAGTGGCCGGAGGTCCGACCAACTGGCATCATAATGATGCCCTAAGTCAGGGACGACAGGGGCGAACTTGGTTGGTATATCCAACCTGCGCTCCATCACAGTCGGCCTCAAATTGCCAACATTGACTATCATTGGTGTTTTGTGATTTTTGGCACTATTTCTACTTCAAACTTTGAAAATTCATATCTCCGATTCCCCTGATTGGATTTTGGTGTCTGTTTATTTACAAAATGTAACTTTATTTTGTTAATTTGGTTTGGGATTTTTATTGCTTTGCATTTAGACATTATTACTGTTTAGGTACTGCATACATAATTTAAACATTGCCTCAAACTAAGCTTGTCTGCTCTGTGCCATTGCTCCAAGGAGGTTGAGCTCAGATTAATGTAGTGACTTTGAGGGTTCACCCTAACAAGAGTTGTGATTATTCCTTGATGTAGTAGTTACCCAGCTCAAATAAAAATCCAATTTCTTACACTAACCATGCATTTCAGCCAGTTGCAGAAGCTATGAAGGGACCCCCTGCATTGAGGCTGTTCACACTGTTCAGCCTTGAGTTGACTAAAGCAGAGAATACAGTCTGCAGATATTGATGGGAGATCACATTCAATAGCTTCCACAGAACAGAGAGCTAGAAGAAGATTTTGCAAACTACCTCTCCAATATGAACTGTGGTTTCAAGTTTGCTGTTTAATTTGACAAGGTTTATGAAAGTCTAAAGGGATTAGAAAAAAAACAAGTATAATAATATTAAAAGCTTGTAATTATCACATTTGCACTATTTCAAAGTACTGTAAATAAAATGTGGCACTAAAACCCAATTTGATGGCACCGGCACCTACTTGTCAACACCACACTTAGGGCAGTCTGCCACAAGGTGGCGCTGCTCATGTAATTTAGAGATGAGCAGTATAACAGTTGTTTAGGAAAACAATATACATTAAAAAAAATACTAATACCTGCCTCCCCAGCCATTCCTTTAGCTTTGGGGACCTGGAATAATCTGAACTGTCGCATTTCCATGCGATAGAGATGGTTAGTAGTTGTTTTGGCAGCGATGACAGGGGCGATGGGTGGTGCAAGCTGCAGTAGCCCCCTGGCACTTAATATTTTACAAATTAAGCACTGGGGGGGGTTCAATGGAAGTAAAGGTGGCAGACAGGCCAAGAAAAGGAGGAAGATGAGGGGAGAGAAACATCTGAGGAAAAATGAAGGAGAGAGAAGGTCCCAGTCAAGAGAACGGAAGCATAGGATGCCTTTTTTTTCTGTTAGCAACTCTTGTCTTTATTTTTTCAAGCTGCACATATTTGTTTGGTATATTTTGTTTTGAAAGCAAACAAACACTGACTTTAATTCAATTTATCTGATTTTTATGCATGTATTCAAAGAGTATTCTAGGAACTCCATATTTTTTTTTTTTTTATTATTTTATTTAGAAGTTTAACATTGAAACATTAGAACACACAGTGTGCAGTAGTATAAGCAGAATACATTATATACTCAAAGCAGTTACACAGACCCAGGGCATAACCACTAGGGGCGATGTTACAGTACAGACATGTGACCACTTGCGGCCAATTAGTAACATACAATGTTTAACGAGCATACATCACTGGGAAGCTGTTAGAAATGGGGGTCTCTAGTTGGCAGAGGTAGGTACCTTTGACCAAGATGGGGCCCTTGCTTCTAGTCATCCACGCACACAAGGCACTCCACAAGACTGGCCCAGCCTACCTCAACAGACGACTCCTCTTCTACGTCCCCAACCGCCAACTCTGCTCCGCCGACCTCTCCCTCGCCACCGTCCCCGCATTCGAAGAACTACCACCGGCGGCAGATCCTTCTCCCACCTCGCCGCCAAGACCTGGAACACCCTTCCACTAAGCCTACGACAGACCCAAGACCTGTTGACCTTCAGGAGGCTACTCAAGACCTGGTTGTTCGACCAGTAGCAGCACCCCCCTTTTCTTTTTTCCCTAGCGGCTTGAGACCCTCACGGGTAAGTAGTGCGCTTTACAAATTCTGTGATTGATTGATTGATTGAGTCAGGGTAAGGGGGCTACACTCCTAAAATAACCCCTGCTTACCCCCTTGGTAGCTTGGCACGAGCAGGCAGGCTTATCTAAGAGGCAGTGTGTAAAGCATTTGTGAACACATACAGTAATACAGTGAAAACACTACAAATGGACACCACACCAGTTTAGAAAATAGGTAATCTTTATCGAGATTTAACACAAGACCAAACGACAAAAATCCACAATACAGTATTCAAAAATATGACTTTCAAAATGGTAGAAATAGCTTAGTTCAATGTAGGTGGTAAATGCAACACTTTACTCTCAAAGTACCTTGGATGCATAACGCAATACAACAAAAGGGTCGCAGGGAAGGTGATGCGTCGGTTCCTTGCTTCGGGGGAGGTGATGTGTCGGTTCCTTACTGCAGCGCAGGGGAGGTGATGCGTCGGTTCCTTACCGGAGAGGAGGTGATGCGTCGGTTTCTTACTGCATTCCGGTTACGATGCGACAAGATGGCGCCTTGATGCGATGCGACGATCCAGTGCGATGAGACAACTTAGATACGATGCATGCACGCCCGACAGCCGTGCGGCGAACTCAGTGGATTCTTGAGCCGCAACAGGCCCTGCGACACGCTTCTCCGGTGATGCGACGGCAACCTCTGTGGCGGCGACACGCTTCTCTGGCGATGCGACAGGCTTCTTCAGCGATGCTTTGACAAACAGCTGCGGCGGTGGCACGCTTCTTCGGCAATTGTAAGAAACTGGCTCCATATATACTGCACCAAAGTGAGGTACAGTGTGTATAGAGTCCAAGAGTCCCCAAAGGTAGGCAGAGGTTAAAGTTAGATAGAACCTTACTCTCTAATAGTGGTAGCTTGGTCGAGCAGTAAGGCAGTATCAGAGGACAGTGTTAAGCATTTGATGTACACACTCAGTCAGCAAATGAATTCACACACTCAAGAACTGAACTCTAGGCCAATTGTTTTGTATAAAAAATATACTGTTGTTTTATTTTAGAACCAAGCAAGCTTGATACAGGTAAGCATTCAATTCTTTTCAGTAATAAGTTACTTGTTGTACACAGTTTTAAAAAGCAATGAAGATTGTACTTGATTTGATTTACAGGGGATGCAGTAGGTTGCAATACTTAGTAAATGCAGTACGTTGAAATGAATGGCTTTTTAAGGTAAATGCAGGTAAAATTACTTTTGCGTTACTTTTGTAATCCAGTGCTGGAGTCCTAGATTCAGCACTGGGACATTTACCTAAAACAGGTAAGTAATTACGTTTTTGTAGTTTGTACGATTTTTAGAGAATATTTTCAGATTTCAAAAGTCCACACTTAGAAACTTTTTGGACCAGTACATTGAAATACATAGGCTTTTCCTGTAAATTGCAGGCAAGTTACTTTTCGGATTACTTTTTCTAACACAGTGCTGGATCCTAGATTCAGCACTGGAACATTTCCTGAAAACAGTTGAGAAAATGCGTTTTAGTTAGATGTACGATTTTTAAAGAATATTCTTGTATTTCAAAAGTTGACAGCAAACGTTTTCACATAGAACCACCAATGTTATGCTATGGAAGGAAATTCAAGTCACAGGTAAGTTACTTTTACGTTACTTTTCCTACTCAGTGCTGGATACCTAGATTCAGCACTGGGACCTTTCCTGCAAATAGTTGAGAAAATTAGTTTAGGTTATTTGTGCGATTTTTAAGGAATAATCTTAGTTTTCAAAAGTCGACACTTAGAAACTTTTTGGGAGAAAAAAAGTGTCAATGTTATCCTATGAGGAAAAACAGGTTATCGGTTTCAAGGTAAGTATTCGGTCTTTGGAGTTAGGGTTCTGGGGTTAGACTCAGGGGTCTCCCAGGGTCAGTGATGCACTGTTGTTGCACCCTCAGCGGCACTAAGGCGGTCGGGTGCAGAGTGTTGAGGCCCAATGTTATCCTATGGAGGATAGGGGGTCTCCGGTTGGTGGCTGCTGGCAAGCAGGCCACTGGGTTGTGGGAGCAAAGCTCCTAGGGTTTAGGTCAGGGCAAAAGGGGAAACAAGTAGGCACCAAAGGTGCATCCTCAGCGGCACTGGGGCGGCCGGGTGCAGAGTGCTGTTTCGACGTCGGACGCCCTGTTGTTTTCTATGGAGAGCCTCCGGTTTGAAGAAGCACTGCAGGCTCGGGGACGAGGACCTTCTGGGTGCGACCACCACTTCGAGAGGTAAGTTGGGATGTCTTGGGTTGGTTAGGCACCGTTGGTTTGGGCACACAAGGCCGTGGGGCGTCGGGTGCAGGGGTGCCTTTTAGGGTCGGATTTTCTTACCCGCTCTGGTCGCGGTAGAGTGGGGCCTCTGGATTGAGGCTGCAGGCGTCGTCTGGAGGCTTGAGGCAGGTCCGGAGTCGCCGGATCTCGGGTCAGGATCGCCGGGGTGACCTTCTTGTGGTGTTTTTCCACTCGAGCTCGGGCCGGGTTTGGCGGGTGCAGAGTGGGCTGGATTCGCGGTGTCCGGCCGGAGCCAGAAGCTGCAGTTTAAACACGACCGGTGTTCACGGGAGAAACAGTCTTGGAAGTGAAGGCAGGCAGGTCCTCCGGGGTTTGTGAGGTTGCTGGCTGCTGGACATGCCGGGATTTCGCAGGAGCAGGTTCGAGGGGAGACAGGCCTGTAGGGCTGGGACCAAGTCAGTGGGCGTCGTCCTCTTGTTAGCTCTGCATGGCTCTTCGTTCTTCTTCTTCTTTTCTTCTTGTTGGTAGGCTGGATCTGCCTTCCTGGTTCAGGGCTGCCCCCTAAATACTGTATTTAGGGGGCGTTTTAGGGGTCTTGAGGTCAGTCGCCAATGGGCTACTGACCTTAGGGTGACTACACCCTTGGTGTGCTCACCCCACGTGGGGGAGTGAGCACAATCCCTAGTCCTGATTGGGGAGTGCCTGCCATCTGCAAGATGGCGAGCACTGGAGAGTGGGCTTCACCTCGCCTCCCCCACCTGAGGGGTGGAGTTGGCAGAGGTGGGCACACCTCCTGGGCTGACTAGTTTTTCCCGCCTGTCTTCAAGCCGAAAGGGAGGGGAGACAGGAAGGGGGCTTGCTCCTGATAGCAGGAGAGGCTGGGGGGTCGCATTACAAAGGCTGCCAGGCCTTTGAAGCTCCCCTACCACAGATGGCTCTTCCTGGCCTGGGGGAGGTGTGTACACCTCCGCCCAGGAAAGGCTTTGTTTCTGGGCTCAGGGAGCGTAGGCTCCCACCCTAGGGGTCCAGAAACATGTCTCGTGGTGGCAGGCTGGTGTGTACCAGTCAGGGAACCCACCAGAGGCTGGTTGTTTTTCAGGGGGCATCTCAAAGATGCCCTCTGTGTGCATTTTTCATTAAATCCCACACTGGCATCAGTGTGGGTTTAATGTGCTGAGAAGTTTGATACCAAACTTCTCAGTTTTCAGTGCAGCCATTATGGTGCTGTGGAGTTCGTAATGACAAACTCCCAGCACCATATACTCTTAATGGCAGCACTGCACTTACAATGTCTAAGAATGGACTTAGACACTGTAGGGGTACAGGGCTCATGCACCTGTACCCTCACCACTGGTATAGTGCACCCAGCTAGAGGGGTGACTGACCTATGCCAGGGCAGTGGGTTGTAGGCATGGCACACAGAGGTGTGTGCCATGTCGACTCTTCACTTTGTTCTGCACCAAAACACGCAGCCTGCAAAGGCAGTGTGTGTGTGTAAAGGTACAGGGCCTCTAAGGGTGGCACAATAAGTGCTGCAGCCCTTAGAGGTCTTCCCTGGTCACAGTGCCCTGGGTACCTGTGGTACCATTTACCAGGGGATGACCTGTGGCCAGAGATGCCAATTGGGTACAGTTTTGGGGAAAGAACACAGGCCCTGGGAACCTGATTGGCAGGGACCCAGGGCACATCAAGTCAAAGTGCATCAGTGGTCTGACTAAAAGTGGGGGTTACTGCAACAGAAACCCACTTCCTTACACAAGCCCCCCAGCCCAAAGGCCAGGAGACTCAGCCAAAGCTGGGAGAGTCTTCCTAGTCTTTCAGGCGAGGAAGAGCAGAGGAAGTGGTTTGGGAGTTGCAGGGCCTACTCTGCCTTACTTCCTCCTGTCCAGGTCCGCCCTTTAGGGAGCTGGCCTATCTCAACAGTTTCAGGACCTAATTCCCAATGCTCCTTTCCTATCTCTTTAGTGCCTTCACCCCATCTTTTAGTTTGGGTTCAGAGGTGCCTACCTCTGCAATTTCTAACTTAGCTAGGGCAAAGCCCAGCTTACCCACAGAGGTTACCCACAGCTTGAGCAACCCCACCATGACCAATAAGGTCAAGGAGGCCTAACTTGCTATTTGGCAGGGGGCTAGGCCACCATGCCACGGACAGTGCTGCCATGAAGGCTAACACCCAGCAGAGGCTACTGACAGCTGTATGTGCCCCGAACCACACCTTTAGCTCCTCACTGGTAGGTGAAGGGGCTACCTTACAGGCTTCTTTGGATTCTGGTTGCCTGCCTGCTGTTTTAGGGTGCGGGTGTCACTACACTTGGTAGGGAACACCCTTCTTCCCCCTCTGTTCTGCCAGCTGAGCAGCCACCAACTCAGGCTGGACAGTTGCCTGACTAGTCAGGGCATTTTGTTGGCTAGGGGGGACTTCACCAGTGCCAATTTTGGAGTTCTCCCTTACTGGGATGGAATCTCCCTGGCCCACTGGAACTGTGGATAACAGTTGCCCACCTTTCCTACACTGTTTCTTCTTTTCCTTTTGGGGCTTAGCTGCACTAGCTGCAGGTTGAGCCCCCCCCCCAGGTTTCTTGGGTGAGGTCTGGCATTGGACCAGTACCTCTCTTTGGCTCAGACCAACCTCTGGGTGGTCATTCCCAAGGAGACAATCAAGGGGAGGTCTTTACTGACTACCACCTTTCTCCATCTAAGGGACCCAGCTACTTCTAGGGGCACTGCAGCCACAGGCCTAACAGTGACACCCCCTGGGACAGTCCTTACTCTTTTTGTTTCCCCTGGGACATACTGGTTTGAGAGAACCAACCTGTCATGCACCACAGTGTGACTGGCACAGGTATCTCTCAGGGCAAGGGCTGGGATTCCATTCACCAGTAGGTGGTGGAAGTGTCTACTCCCCTCTGGAATCTCCAGCTTACCTTGTGGCCCCATTTTCCAGTTGAAGGCTGTGAGGGCTTCCTCATCTGAGGACCCTTCCTCCAAAGCTACACTGGCAACCCCTGGAGCTACACTAGTCACCCCTGGAGCTGTGCTAGGGACTTTGTTTTTAGGACAGCTAGGGTCCTTGGTGTGGTGTCCTGCCTTTTGGCAGGTGTGACACCATACTCTGTTGGGATCCCAATTCTTACCTTGGTACCCTGTCTTAGTTTGTGAGGTGTCTTTGGGCCCACCCTCCTGGACAGGTTTTTGGGGGCTACCTGGGACTCCTTACTTTTATCTTTAAGGGGTTCACTGTCTTTCTTCTGGGGAGGCTTTGTAACCCCTTTCTTTTGGTCACCCCCAGTGGACGTCCTAGTGACCCTTGTTTTGACCCAGTGGTCTGCCTTCTTTCCCAATTCTTGGGGAGAAAGTGGACCTAGGTCTACCAGGTACTGATGCAACTTTTCATCAATGCAATTACTTAATATGTGTTCCTTCATAAACAGGTTGTAAATTCCATTAAAGTCATGCACATTGTTTCCAGTTAACCAGCCACCTAGTGTTTTTACTGAGTAGTCTACAAAATCAATCCAGGACTGGTTTTGGGTTTTGTGAGCCCCCTGAATCTAATTCTGTACTCCTCAGTTGTGAGCCCAAATCCCTCAATCAGAGTTCTCTTCATGAGGTCATAAGACCCAGCATCTGCCCCAGAAAGGGTCAGGAGTCTGTCTCTGCAGTTACCAGAGAACAGTTCCCAAAGGAGTGCCCCCCAGAAAGTCTTATTCACCCTTCTGGCTTCACAAGCCCTCTCAAAGGCTGTGAACCACTTGGTGATATCATCACCCTCCTCATATTTAGGGACAATCCCTTTGGGGATTTTAGGATCATAAGATTGCTCTTCATCCTTATTATTTTGATTGCTGCCACCATTGATGGGTGCTAAACCCATCTCCTTTCTTTCTTTCTCTAGAGCCAGGAGTCTGGACTCTAGATCCAGTCTTTGGCCAACCTTGCTAAAAGGTTGTCCTCCTCATTGAGGCTGTCCTCAATGTCCCCACCAGAGCCTGAGCCACCTGTGTGGCCTCTAGGTCCCCAGAGGTTAACTCTTGGAAATAAGGGTGCAGGGACCCTTTTTTCCCTAGGAAGTGGTGGAGGTGGGTTCCTATCTCCATCCTCCTCACTCCTTTCCTCCTCTGACTGGTCATCACCATTTTCAGAGGGGTGGGCCTTTGACTACTCAGCCAATAGCTCCTGGAGCTTTTGTTTGGTTGGATGAGGGCCCATTGCTATGTTTTTGAGTTTACACAAGGACCTTACTTCCTTGAAAGGCAAGTGAAGGTAAGGGGTGAGGTCGAGCTCCTCAACCATGTCCTGCATGTCATTATTATCTTCACTAATAGCTGGGTTCTTTTCTTGAGACACTCTAACAAAAAGTTCTAACCCCTCTACCCTTGACTATAGTGACTTTTTATTTTCTAAAATTCTAAAGGGACTTAAGCAAGGCCCTAACAAGACTTTTAGTAGTTTGGAAAAAATGCCAATTTGAAAAAATCAGAATTCTAAAGGCAATTTAAGAGTTCTGTCGTGTGATCAGGTGGTAACCAAGTAGTCCAACAAATGCAAGTTGTATATCCCACCGCTGATCCACCAATGTAAGAAACTGGCTCTATATATACTGCACCAAAGTGAGGTACAGTGTGTATAGAGTCCAAGAGTCCCCAAAGGTAGGCAGAGGTTAAAGTTAGATAGAACCTTACTCTCTAATAGTGGTAGCTTGGTTGAGCAGTAAGGCAGTATCAGAGGACAGTGTTAAGCATTTGATGTACACACTCAGTCAGCAAATGAATTCACACACTCAAGAACTGAACTCTAGGCCAATTGTTTTGTATAAAAAATATACTGTTGTTTTATTTTAGAACCAAGCAGGCTTGATACAGGTAAGCATTCAATTCTTTTCAGTAATAAGTTACTTGTTGTACACAGTTTTAAAAAGCAATGAAGATTGTACTTGATTTGATTTACAGGGGATGCAGTAGGTTGCAATACTTAGTAAATGCAGTACGTTGAAATGAATGGCTTTTTAAGGTAAATGCAGGTAAAATTACTTTTGCGTTACTTTTGTAATCCAGTGCTGGACTCCTAGATTCAGCACTGGGACATTTACTTAAAACAGGTAAGTAATTACGTTTTTGTAGTTTGTACGAATTTTAGAGAATATTTTCAGATTTCAAAAGTCCACACTTAGAAACTTTTTGGACCAGTACATTGAAATACATAAGCTTTTCCTGTAAATTGCAGGTAAGTTACTTTCCGGATTACTTTTTCTAACACAGTGCTGGATCCTAGATTCAGCACTGGGACATTTCCTGAAAACAGTTGGCGTTTTAGTTAGATGTACGATTTTTAAAGAATATTCTTGTATTTCAAAAGTTGACACTTAGAAACTTTTTCACATAGAACCACCAATGTTATCCTATGGAAGGAAATTCAATTCACAGGTAAGTTACTTTTACGTTACTTTTCCTACTCAGTGCTGGATACCTAGATTCAGCACTGGGACCTTTCCTGCAAATAGTTGAGAAAATTAGTTTAGGTTATTTGTGTGATTTTTAAGGAATATTCTTAGTTTTCAAAAGTCGACACTTAGAAACGTTTTGGGAGAAAAAAAGTGTCAATGTTATCCTATGAGGAAAAACAGGTTATCGGTTTCGAGGTAAGTATTCGGTCTTTGGAGTTAGGGTTCTGGGGTCAGACTCAGGGGTCTCCCAGGGTCAGTGATGCACTGTTGTTGCACCCTCAGCGGCACTAGGGCGGCCGGGTGCAGAGTGTTGAGGCCCAATGTTATCCTATGGAGGATAGGGGGTCTCCGGTTGGTGGCTGCTGGCAAGCAGGCCACTGGGTTGTGGGAGCAAAGCTCCTAGGGTTTAGGTCAGGGCAAAAGGGAAACAAGTAGGCACCAAAGGTGCACCCTCAGCGGCACTGGGGCGGCCGGGTGCAGAGTGCTGTTTCGACATCGGACGCCCTGTTGTTTTCTATGGACAGCCTCCGGTTTGAAGAAGCACTGCAGGCTCGGGACGAGGACCTTCTGGGTGCGACCACCACTTCGAGGGGTAAGTTGGGATGTCTTGGGTTGGTTAGGCACCGTTGGTTGGGGCACACAAGGCCGTGGGGCGTCGGGTGCAGGGGTGCCTTTTAGGGTCGGATTTTCTTACCCGCTCTGGTCGCGGTAGAGGGGGGCCTCTGGATTGAGGCTGCAGGCGTCGTCTGGAGGCATGAGGCAGGACCGGAGTCGCCGGATCTCGGGTCAGGAGCTCTGGGGTGACCTTCTTGTGGTGTTTTTCCACTCGAGCTCGGGCCGGGTTTGGCGTGTGCAGAGTGGGCTGGATTCGCGGTGCCGGCCGGAGCCAGAAGCTGCAGTTTAAACACGACCGGTGTTCACGGGAGAAACAGTCTTGGAAGTGAAGGCAGGTAGGTCCTCCGGAGTTTGTGAGGTTGCTGGCTGCTGGACACGCCGGGATTTCGCAGGAGCAGGTTCGAGGGGAGACAGGCCTGTAGGGCTGGGGCCAAGTCAGTGGGCGTCGTCCTCTTGTTAGCTCTGCACGGCTCTTCGTTCTTCTTCTTCTTTTCATCTTGTTGGTAGGCTGGATCTGCCTTCCTGGTTCAGGGCTGCCCCTAAATACTGTATTTAGGGGCGTTTTAGAGTCTTGAGGTCAGTCGCCAATGGGCTACTGACCTTAGGGTGACTACACCCTTGGTGTGCTCACCCCACGTGGGGAGTGAGCACAATCCCTAGTCCTGATTGAGGAGTGCCTGCCATCTGCAAGATGGCGAGCACTGGAGAGTGGGCTTCACCTCGCCTCCCCCAACTGAGGGGTGGAGTTGGCAGAGGTGGGCACACCTCCTGGGCTGGCTAGTTTTCCCGCCTGTCTTCCCGCCGAAAGGAAGGGAGACAGGAAGAGGGCCTGCTCTTGATAGCAGGAGAGGCTGGGGGTCGCATTACAAAGGCTGCCAGGCCTTTGAAGCTCCCTGCCACAGATGGCTCTTCCTGGCCTGGGGGAGGTGTGTACACCTCCGCCCAGGAAAGGCTTTGTTTCTGGGCTCAGGGAGCGTAGGCTCCCACCCTAGGGGTCCAGAAACATGTCTCGTGGTGGCAGGCTGGTGTGTACCAGTCAGGGAACCCACCAGAGGCTGGTCGATTTTCAGGGGGCATCTCAAAGATGCCCTCTGTGTGCATTTTTCATTAAATCCCACACTGGCATCAGTGTGGGTTTAATGTAATGAGAAGTTTGATACCAAACTTCTCAGTTTTCAGTGCAGCCATTATGGTGCTGTGGAGTTCGTAATGACAAACTCCCAGCACCATATACTCTTAATGGCAGCACTGCACTTACAATGTCTAAGAATGGACTTAGACACTGTAGGGGTACAGGGCTCATGCACCTGTACCCTCACCACTGGTATAGTGCACCCAGCTAGAGGGTGACTGACCTATGCAAGGGCAGTGGGTTGTAGGCATGGCCCACAGAGGTGTGTGCCATGTCGACTCTTCACTTTGTTCTGCACCAAAACACGCAGCCTGCAAAGGCAGTGTGTGTGTGTAAAGGTACAGGGCCTCTAAGGGTGGCACAATAAGTGCTGCAGCCCTTAGGAGGTCTTCCCTGGTCACAGTGCCCTGGGTACCTGTGGTACCATTTACCAGGGGCTGACCTGTGGCCAGAGATGCCAATTGGGTACATTTTTGGGGAAAGAACACAGGCCCTGGGAACCTGATTGACAGGGACCCAGGGCACATCAAGTCAAAGTGCATCAGTGGTCTGGCAAAAAGTGGGGGGGTTACTGCAACAGAAACCCACTTCCTTACAGCGATGCGACGGCAACAGCTGCGGCGGCGACACGCTTCTTCTTCGTTGCGTCGCGCTTCCAGCTCCCAGTGACACACAGTCTCTAGAGGTCCCCAAAAACAGCAGCAGGCACCTCTCTGCAGGTAGAATTCCCAGCAAGGAAATTCAGGGGAGCTGGTGGTGAAGTCTTTGTGTCCCTGAGACTTCAGAACAGGAGGCAAGCTCAGCTTCAAGCCCTTGGAGATCTTCCTCAAGATGATAAAGTACACACAAAGTTCCTCTTCTCCTTTCCTTGGAAATAAGTAACCACTGCAGGCCAACCCCAAACAGTCACCAGCGCAGGGGCAGTCTCCTCCTTCAGCTTCCTTGGTTTCTCTCCTTGGCAAAGGTTCGTCTTGATTCCCAGAAGTGATCTAAAGTTCTGAGGTCGGGACCCCTCTTTTTATACACACAATTTCTTTGTTCTCTGAAGGCAGAGAGTGTCTGTACCTAGTCAAAACCAGTTCTGTCCTGCCTGGTGCAGCTTCCTGGCAGGAGGTGGAGACAGCATTGTTGAAAGCAGACCTGGCCCAGGTAGCTGAAAAGAAATCTCCTCCCCCTACTCTCTATTCTATGTAGGCTCAGGCAAGTGAAAGGAAATCACCTCCCCCTACTCTCTATTCAACCCAGGTCCTATTCAGCCCAGCCCTGACTCATCAGACTGCTGGAGCCAAAGCCCTCTCCAGCTCCCTGTCACTCACAAACCAGACATGGAATACACAAACCTAGCAGAGGCATACTGGATGGTTAGGCAAGAAAATACCTACTTTCTAAAAGTGGTATTTTCAAACACAGAATGTAAAAATCACCCACACTAAAAGATGTATTTTAACATTCTGAGTTCAGGCATACTAAACTTTATTTTTCTATCTTGTTCCTAGGGTCAGTTATGTTTATAAGAATTAAATCTTGTTCCTAGGGTCAGTTATGTTTATAAGATGTTATAAACTAACTCCCCATTCTGGCCTATGGGAACAGATAGCCTTGCAATAGTGAAAAACGAAATTGGCTGTAATTCACTATCAGGACATGCCACACACACCAGGGCATGTCCTACCTTTCACATACAATGCACCCTGCCCATAGGTGTACCTTGGGCCTACCTTAGGGGTGACTAACAGGTAGAAAAGGGAAGGTTTAGGGACTGGCAAGTGGGTGCACTTGCCAAGTCGACATGTCAGTCCCAGACTGCACACAGGCTCTGCAATGGCAGGCCTGAGCCATATTTTACAAGCTGCTTCTGTGGGTGGCACAATCAGTGCTGCAAGCCCACCAGCAGCATTTGATTTACAGGCCTTGGGCACTCATGGTGCACTGTACTCGGGTCTGACAAGTAAATCAAATAAGCCAATCATGGAGTCACTAATCCATTACAACAATTTACAATAGGGAGCACTTGCACTTTGGCACTGAACAGCAGTGGCAAAGTGCCCAAAGCATCTAGACCAGCAAAAACATAGCAAAAACATAGGAGGCAAAAGTGAAAAAATGGAAGGGAGACCCACCCCAATGGTGCCAGGTCTAACAGAAGCATAGACCCCCTAAAAATGCAGAGATGACGAGAAAGCCTGAATTGTTCAAAGATCAAACTAGCAACATCAGGCAGTATCATTCCCTTCCGCTTCACCAGTTTCTTTACCAATCAAATATTGCGATATAGCCCCCAGAAACGTTTGGGGCGATTTTGTGGGGGTAATAGTTTGTTATACAACTCTGACTGTGTATTACAATATAACATGTCTTTGGACCAGTCCGCAAACTTTCTGAAGTTTTCTAGTGTAGCCCAGTAAAGCCAGTAGTGGGTCAGGTGCAAGCGAAAGACCTGTGACATCATTTAAGGTTTGGAAAATCTGCCCCCAGAATTCCGCCACTCTCGGGCAGAACCAAGCAACATGCATGAACCCCGCCGCCTTAGCTCTGCAAGGTTCGCAGTTATGTTATGTTATAAATATTTCTAAAGCGCAGCGGTTACCCAAGGGTTTCCTGGCGCTAGTTACTTGTCCTTTGAGCAATGAACGTTATGGACAAAATTTTACCTGTCAAAGTGCCAGGTTTTTAATCCCTTCCCAAATGCCAAAAGATCGGTGGCATTCCTCAAGTGGAAAGGGAGGTAGTTCCAGGCTTTTGCCGCGCAGGCAACAAAGCTTCTCCCACCCCATGTTGCTTTTTTTGTGGGTGGTACTGTCACCAATTTGGCTCCACGCGAGCGAAGAGTTCTTTTGGGTGTATACCATTGAAATTGTTGTTTCAGATGGTCAGGTCCTGTTCCTTGAAGGGCCTTGTAAACGGTGCACAGGGATTTAAAACGCACCTGATTCCTCACAGGGAGCCAGTGCAGTCTTTTAATTTCTCTGGAAATTGATGTAAATTTGGACGTGCCAGTAAGCAGTCTGGCGGCCGCATTTTGCAACATTTGGAGTTAATTCAGAAAACGATCTTGAATGTTTAAGTAGAGACTTTTACAGTAATCCAGCTTTGACAGGACAAGTGCTGTAACCACTGTTCGCCGGCTATCAGGCGGTAGAAACGGTAGTATTTTCTTGATCGTTCTAAGAACGTACGCAGTAGCCGATGCCACTGCATTTACTTGGTCACCAAAGTTAAGCCTATCGTCCACTATAACTCTTAAGTTTTTAACTTTTTTGGAGGGAGTAGGAAGAGTGCCCATAGAGTCCGGCCACCAGTTTGGGGTCCAGAAATTGGCATCGTTTCCAAATAGGATGACCTCTGTTTTGCTTGAGTTGAGCTTCAGGCAGTTTTGCGACATCCACCTACCGACGGCTTCCATACAGTCTTGGAAGCGTTTGCCTATTCCCACTTCCTGTCCTGGTAGCAGACACCACAATTTGAGTGTCATCTGCATACGAGGTGAGACCAAAGCCAAAGGAGCTGATGAGGGGGGCCAACGACGAGACGTACACATTAAAAAGTGTAGGGCTTATAGATGATCCCTGCGGGACTCCACAGAGTAGAGAAAAAGGTTTGGAATAGTATTCGCCCAGAGACACAATTTGTGATCTGTCTGTTAGAAATGACTTCAAAAGCTCCCACGCTTTAGCCTGGATCCCGCATGCCTTCAAACGACCCATCAACAGGTCATGATGGACCGTATCAAAGGCCGCGGACAGATCCAGCATGATCAGGGCGGCCTTGCCACCCCAATCCACGGCTTCCCTAATCTTTTCTGTGGCTTTTATGAGAGCGGACTCTGTACTATGTCCTTCTCTGAAGCCATATTGGGTGGGATCCAAGGCTTGAGTTTCGCGTAGAAAGGCACTAAGTTGCAGATTCATTGTTTTCTCAACCAGTTTTGCTGGGAGAGGGAGACGCGAGATTGGGCGAAAATTGTTGGGGTCCTTAGGGTCCAGGCTGGGCTTCTTTAGTAGTGGCAGTATCGAGGCAACCTTGCAGAGTTTAGGGAAATGCCCTGTTTCAAACATAGCATTACAAATGGAGGTAAGTGACAGGGCAACCGGACCCGGGGCCAGTTTGAACCACAGAGACTGGACAGGGATCATACGGAGAGCCTGATCTTGCTGCCATGAGGAGCCTTTGAGTGTCACTCGTAGACAACGGCGCAAACTTGTCAAAGGTATGGAGGAGACCAACAACTGGCTTATGTTCCTCCGTTACGATGACCATCCCTGCTGCACTTGGGCCGTTAAACGCCGAGAAGATGATCTCCACTTTATTCAGAAAGAACCTGGCGATATCTTCGCATAATTCCTGGCTCGTCTGAATTTTAGCTGGGCACGGAGAGGCCAGGCTGGATACCGTTCAAAATAGCTCTTTAGCCGAATTTTTTGCTAAGTCAATTTGGTTTGCGTAGAACTTTTGTTTTGCAGTAAATAGGAGTTTTTTATAAATCAGGAGATTGTTTTTGTATAACTTTTTCTCAGTTTCTTTGTAATCTTTCCTCCAGCTCCGCTCAAGGCGTTTGCATTTAAGTTTTTGATTCCTAAGTTCCTCCGTATACCATGGGGCGGAGAGTTGTGATCTTTTAGGAAAAATAGTTTTTACTGGAGCTAGTTTATTACAGGCTAATTCCACCCAGTTAGTGTATGCGGTGGTAGCCTCCTCCACTCCTGATGGCATTTGGCCAGCCGTTGTGGTAAGCAATTCTTCTAAGACTGTGCCTTCAACTTTGTTCCAGGCTCTAATTTCTATCTGCCTCTTAGGGAGTTCTCCACCAGCGCGTTGGTCCATAAGAGCCAACTCAAATTGAACAGCAACATGGTCTGTCCAAACGAGAGGCAGCAAACCGGTGAACAAGAGGTAAGGGTGGTTAGAGAAGATACCATCTAGGGTGTGCCCTGCCACATGGGTAGGGCCTATTACCTGCTGCCTGAGGTCGGCGCTATTCATCATGTCAATGAGGGTCGCTGTATCTGGTTCCGTAAGTGCCTCCAGATAGTAGTTGAAGTCTCCCATAATTGTATAGGCATCAGTGCAGAGCCCTTCTTCCAGCAAGTTTCCAATTGATGCTATGAAGGGGCTCTTAGATCCCAGTGGCCTATATAATAGGATGCCTTTAAAGGTGTGATGATGGGATAGGCTAAGGTTAAAAGACAGTGCCTCATAGGCTGAGTGAAAGGCTGCCTTAATTTAGTTATGGTAGATTACTGCCAATCCGCCCCCTTTCCTGTTTGGCCTATTTAAAGTATGGCATAAAAACCCTGGTGGTGTGGCTTTCACTAGGTCTGGACCTGAGGCTTCGTCAGTCCACGCTTCTGTAATGAAAGCCATCTTTATGTCCCTTCCCTCCATTAGCGTTGCACACTCAGTGCTGTGCTTAACCAAGGATCTTGCATTAGGCAGTATGCATTTGAACACTGGGTTTTCATGCTCAGATTTAACTGTCCTTTAGCTATTAATGGGCCTGATGGTCTGGTATAGGAAATTGGGCAAAGTCATGTTGCAGTTAGGACAGGCCACTAAAAGTGATTAAGGCCTCGTATTGAAAGAGAGACACAAGCAGCCAGTACCCATGCCAGTCGTGTTCAGTCCTAAAAGGGATGTTCTGGAATACTTTAGAATGGTGGGCTTACCTGACATGAAAAGGGCAGGGGTGCTGGCGCTGAGCACGGGCCTAGCGTGGACGGGCGCAGACGGGCTTGCCTTTGGCGCGCCAGCGGCACGCCCGCTGCGCGCACGCGCCAGCCTGTCTAATTATAGCGTCAGAGAAGTGCCTAGTCCGCTGACCGCAATACCCCCAAAATGGCGGCCCCGCAAAGATGAATGCGGTCCCCCAGCGTGTGTTCGCCTTCTGAAGCGAGTTTCAGCAGCACAGATTCAATCACCAACGAGGAGCATAAAAACGAAAGGTATGGTAAAAACTGTTTTTTAAAACAGATTAGCTTTCAGGTGCCGTAAAACATACAAATTGTGCAAATAGAGCAAGGTGCAAGAGATGTCTTCCGGCTCAAGCCTCAGGAGAAGTATCCCGTAAGCCAAAACGGTGCAGTCTCTCCGGGGTGTAATAAATTCTATTGAGGAACTTGAAGTGTATGATGCTGTGCCTCCAGTTCAGCGATATATGCTGAGTGACTTCGCAGCAGTACCGCCAAGTGCTATCATCCAGGGCCACACCCAAGTCGTTCTGCCACTCCAACCTAGCCTTGGTGAATTGTGTCCTTCTGAATTCTTGTGACATGTCATAGATAGTGGATACCATCTTATTGGGAGAGGCAGTGCGCAAAAGAAAAGGAAACCAACTCAGGGGGCTCCTGCATATCATCACCGAGCAGATAGCGCAATGCGTGCCTCACCCTATAAAAGTGAAATCGTGCAAGCGGCGTGTAAACCAGGCCTTCATTATCGACCTCATCCCACCTACGGGCTCTACCCTCGAAAAATAAATCACCCATTTTAGTAATACCGAGCGTGGCGAGTGCCTGTAGTACTTCTTTTTCTGTGCTGACAGGGAGCCAGTGACACCACTCAACTGGGGTCAAAGGGAAATACAAGAGGGCGCGCCCGCCTGTCTTTTGAGTAAGTTCTGCCAAGCATGAACAGTGGAATTGATGGAGTCCAGAATACCGGACCGCCTAGTGGGAGGTTGAAACAGCATTAGGGGAAGAGGGGAGGGGGCAGCCGCTACCTTTTCTATCTACAGAAGTGGTAGATTCAGAGGGCCATGTAACCAGTAATGTGCATGGGAGGCCTGCGCCACTCTATAGTATAATTCCAGATCCGGGGCACTCAGGCTACCCATGGAGTATGGCAATGTAAGAGTTTCCCATTTGACTCGCAAATGTTTCCCAGCCCAGGCCAGTCGCACTAATAGAGAGCGAATGACTGTAAACATGTGCTTCGGAAGCACCATGGGAATGTTTAAGAACAAGAATAAAAATCTGGGAAGGACAACCATCTTCATAAGGGAAATACGCCCCCTTAATGACAACGGCAAAAGGATCCATCGGTTGACATCCTCTTCCAACCTGGTAACTGCTTTGCCGTAGTTCTCACTGAGCACCAGCTCCGAATCCGAATGGACCTGGATGCCTAAGTAGCGCACCGGGTCAGAGGACCACTTCAGGGGAATTCTAATTTTATGGGCATCATGGGGTCAAAGGAAAGATAATGGATTTAGCCCAAATAATTTTGAGACCAGAAATTCCACCAAAGCGCGTCACGTCCCTCAGTACAGGGGTTAAGTTGGTCCCCGGATCACGAACATATAATAACATATCGTCAGCGTATGCCGACACAATGAGGTTGTAATTAGGAAAACGGATCCCCCTATGTCCGTGATATTCCCTTAGGGCCACCGCCAGAGGCTCCACCACTAAGGCGTATAACAACGGGGATAAAGGGCAGCCCTGCCGGGTGCCCCTCGCGACCTCAATGGGTCCAGTGACTGCGTCTCCAATTCTGACCCTGGCGACTGGGTGTTGTAAAGAACTGAAACCAATTTAAGGAAAACCTCTCCCATGCCGAATCGTCTCAACACTGCTTTCATAAAGGCCCACTCTACAGAGTCGAAAGCCTTCTCGGCATCGAGAAAGACCCCGGCCGCCCGGACCTCTGGCTTAACATGCTGAATTGCCCAGAAGACTGTCCTCAGATTATATGACAAAGTGCGCCCCGGCACGAAGCCCGCCTGCTCCGGGCCGACCAAGAGTGGGACCAACGGAGCCAGCCTGTTTGCTAAAACTTTTGCAAATATTTTGGTATCCACGTTCAAAAGTGACAGTGGCCTATAAGACGAACACTCGTTTGGAGGCATTCCCGGCTTCAGTAATGTTACTATTAGGCCCTCCCTCATCGAGGGAGGCATCCTGCCACTCTCCCCCATCTCCTTAAACAGGGTGATCAAGTGAGAAATGAGCAGCTCTATGTATGCTTTATAAAAAGTCACGGTGAGACCATCCTGCCCCGGTGCACTACCATCACGCATGGAATAAAGCGCCGTACGTATTTCGTTAGGATCTAGTGGGCACATTAAGTGTTCCCTGTGCTCATTGGTAAGCCATGGCAATTGAATATGCTCTTAAGTAATCCAGAATTACCGAGTCATCAACCACCACCCAGGAACGATACAGATCCGCATAATATTGGCTAAATCTATCAGCTATCTTTATAGGGTCCCTCAGTGAACACCCCTCAGCGTCTCGCAATTCAGTCACCAAGCCAGATTCCCTACTGTACCGCAACAGAGATGCGAGAACCGAGCCCGGCTTCTCGCCCTCACCGTAAGTTTTAGCGACAGCCTTTTCCCCCATATGCTTCACCTCGCTGTCCGCTGTTTCATGGTATTCCTCCAGTATTTTTTTTAGGTCTTCTGCGGACCTAGGGTCGTCCCCGCTCAGGACCGCACTCGCCAAACTTGTCAACTGATTCTCTAAGGTCGACAGTCAATTCCTGATTGAGCGGAGAACACCAGCATGCTTGGATATGGTAACCCCTCTAATAAATACTTTAAAGGTTTTCCATACCGTAGAGAAATGCTGGACTGTGCCTATGTTTATCTCTAAAAAACCCTCTATGGCTACCCCCAACTCGGACTTGAAGACTGTGTCTAGAAGGGAGTATGGAGGGAACCTCCAAGTAAAGGGGGCTGGCTTCCCTGAGGGAATCTCCACCTCCAGCAGTATCGGAGAGTGATCAGAAAAGGAGCGAGGCAGAATCGAGCAATAGCGCACACGAGAAAACAAAGATCTGGAGATAAGCCAATAATCAATTCTGGTGTGGAGGTCGTGCGGAGCTGAGTAATGGGTGAAACCACTTGTGCCTGGGGAACGCGTGCGCCAAACATCCAAGAGGTCTAACTGGGTAGCAGCATCGCTTATGGCTCTAGCAGCAGACGAGGGGCGACAAGGAGTGCCGCCAGAGCGATCCACAACGGATCGAGGATGCAGTTGAGATCACCCCCCCATATTTGTGGTAAGGAGGACACTTTCCGCATGCGCTCGAGTAATGCATAAAAGAATTTGGGGTCATCGTAGTTGGGACCATAAATGTTGACTACGTGCGTGTCCACCCCTTTCCCATAACATCTCGATAGCACATATCTACCGCTGGGATCCGTGTCAAGTGCCTCCAATGTAATCCCTGATTTCGGGTTAACCAAGGTGAGCACCCCCCTGGCATGAGTGGTAAACCCTGCGGTGTGAAATTGGCCATGTAAATGCTTGCGTGCAATCATATTGCTATCCGGGGGCAAGTGTGTCTCCTGGAGTAGAGCCACATCAACCTTGTGATGTTTAAGGTAAGCTACAACTTTACATAGTTTTCTAAAATCATTGAGGCCTCTCACATTCCAAGTTAAAAAACAAACTTTGTTACTGTGAACCCGCATTAGTCCCAACTGTGTCCAGCTGTATGCACCCCTCCCTCCCAGAAGAGCGAGGTAAATGCCTGAGTCTCCTGAATGTAACACATGCACACTCTGAGTTTAAAAATAAAATCATAACCCCCCCTCCCATGCCATGCAAACCCCAACTTGGCATGGACGATAAAATGCTCTCCCTTACGCTACCCCCTCCCAATTTGAAACTCTTTGATAACTGTAACCCAAACGTTCCCCCCACGCTATGAGTCACCCCAACAACCATAGCTGCAATGGTTCCCTCCACCCACCCATAGATGCATCCCAATTCAGTACATTCTGAGAAGTGTGTAACACTTGGGGGCAGATGTTACCTATTCTCTCCGGCCTCTTATGCCACCTTTCCATCATGTATACACCCCTGTTCAGGTGTTCCAGTTGCCAGCTACTATCTAATGACAGACGCGCTGCCGTGGAAGAATATCTCATTACATGCCTTATTCTACCACATCTCTAATAGAGACTTTACCAATAACAGTTCAGCATGCAGTAGTCGCGCAAGCAGGGTTTGTTATACTTATCGGAGTTGGTCAAGTGTACATCAGTCCCAGAACCAGCGTAACAGCCACTCTGCAGAAGCTTTGTTTACCCCCACCCATAGACAAAGACATGGAGTTTTCAAAGAAAAGGGAGAGTTTTACTGTGTCCGCAACTGCTTCATTCGTCCTCAGCGTTTTGTGCCTCTCCTGCTCCTTGGCGAGGACTGTCCTGGGAGCTTCTGCGCCTGGTTGCCAGATCCCTGAGCTTGAGGAATTGCATAACTGCCTTTGGGGCCATGAAGTAGTGTACCTTGCCGTCCTGTTTATCCTCAACTTAGCTGGATATTGCATGCTGTATTCGAGATTCAGCTCTCTGAGCCGCTTTTTGGCAGGGAGAAACCTTCGTCTCGCTTCCTGTACTTGCATAGTACAGTCTGGAAAGAGGGATACCTCCGAGCCTTCCAGTCTCAATGACCCCACTTCTCTTGCCTTCCTTAGGGCCGCATCACAATCCCTGTAGTTCAACAACCTCGCTATTATCGATCTCTGAGGTGCCCCCGGGATTGGCCTGGGTGCCAAACAACGATGGGCGCGTTCCACGATAAAAATTTCCGAGAAAGTGTCTCTCCCTAGGAGGTCGATCAAAACTTTTTCTACATATTGCTCCATATTTCCAGTATTTGTCAACTACACAATTCCCAGGATGCGGATATTATTCCGTCTCGATCTTGCTTCAAGATCTTCGGCTTTGGATTGAAGCATCTGTAAGAGTTTGACTATTACGTTGCGTGCTTCTACTTCTGTGTTTAACGTGTCCACAGCATCTGAGACTCTTTGTTCCACCGTATCTAGTCTATCACTGTGCTTGTCGAGGCGCTCCGACATCCTGTCCATGCGAAACGATAGAGCATCGATTTTGCTGTCTATTTTCGATAGGCTCTGCTGCATGGTGCGCAAGATTTGTTTGAGGTCTTGGTCAGTGGCTACCTCATGTTCTTCAGATGTTGCCTCCGGATCTGTGGGGGTATTTTCTCACGACCTGGGGGTTTTACGCAAATCGAATTGCAATTTTGATTGAGCCTTGTCTGCTTTTCCCATTTTGTCTTTTTGGGACACAGTGGTTAAGGCTCCCACCGCTGCCAGCATAACACCGGGTGTACGCGTCACTGGAATCCTCCGTGTCATAACGTAACGGTAAAGGAAACAGTTTGCTTATTGGAGGATCTAAGTCGTGTGAACTTACTTGACGTGTATTATACCTCACCAGCCAGCTGCGCCTTTCGATTTATGCTAGGTGAAGTGTCAACTGTGGGGCGTGGGCACATTCAGGGAGCATTTGCATCAACCAAATGCCATTCCACAGGGGTATGGCTGTAGGCGCCTGTTTTGCAAGTGGGAGGACCGTGGTGCCTAGTGGTTACGTATTGAATACTTAGAGCTCCTTACCATCCCTGTGCTGCCTACAGGGCCCCTCCGCCTCAGCATACGCCTGCCTGCCTTACTCTGCCAGTCCGGCCGATGTGGACTAGTGTTTGAGTCCCACTGAGCATTTTCTGTTTGGGGCACCTCTCTTCATCGCAAGGTGGTGGATCGGTTGAATTCTGGATTCGGTCTCAGTGGGTCACACCAACAGCTTCACCGCTGCTGCCACTGCTGTTATGTTTCATATAGATGCCCTAATATAGGCATGGTTTGAGATGCCCTAATATAGGCATAATCTTTCACCTACATTAGTTCCCTATTCTCCACAATAACGGGCGCTGAGGGCTGAACCTTATCTAGACTGTGGTTTGGGTACAGAAGGAGGGTTTTTCCCGAACAATGGCCTCCTATACCATCTTCGATGTGCTCATCCAGTATGATTAATTATTCATAAGAGTTCTAGGAAACCAGGCAGGGGCTAGGATCCACCTGCATAAACATCTACGTAACCGGTTCATCCCATACGTCATCTTCATACCCAACAATGGCTAACACAAGACACAAGGGACAAAGGGACTCTATACTTTTCTGTATAAATACAGCACCTCTTGCTATCAGTAGTTAGAGGGAACCGAGACTTCCAGGCCGACACACTGACCAGAGACGCTGGGGCTCCTGCATGCAGTCGCTCCAGCTGACAGTGGTCTAATCATCCCTTGTGGGGTGTCCAACTTGAGACCAGGACGAGGTCCCACACTCTCATTATTCATGTAAGGGGGTTTGACTAAATCCTAGCGGGATTCTTGGCTTCTTTCGCACCTACTCACATGCTAGGTACACTTAGGTACATCTAGACAGGCATCGTAGGAGTATGCGCTTTATTTTATAAATGCATTTTATATTCATGTATATGTTCATGACTATTGCAAAATGGTAGAACTGTACTATCCTTTTTAATTCACTGTACTGCTGATCATATATCTCTGCTACTGTTTAACAGTTGTCGCAGCACATATATTTTATACTAGAAGAACAACTGTGCAATAAATTCATATTGTAAACACGCTCAACTGTTTCTTCTGTGTAACTCTCTGAGACCAAATGAGCAAGCACGAGTGACTGAGCGAAAAGTAGTACATTGTTTCCACGAGTCTGAGGAATCAGGGTTGTTGTGTTCTGAGGTTGCCAAAAACTAATCTCTCTGATAAAAAGGAGATTCTAGTGGCACTGTGAGCTAGCTAATGCAAACCAGGCTAACATAGGCGGTGGGGGTGCTCAGAATCAGTCTGCCACAAGGCCCACAGTGTATGTTATCCAAAAGCGCAGGTCCTGCAGGGGTACTATAGGAACTACACTACATGGCGCCACCAACGTTGGTTTGGTACTTATTTAACAGTAGAATCTCAGTAGTTCAGTCGTGCTTATTCTCAGAGCCCCTACTCACAAAAAACCAAAGACGTCTGGAGTGGGTGGGCACAAACTCCGCCACAGCTGAGTCGGCGAGTTATCCTATTTATTGGCTGTTGGTTAATCAAGCTTGAAGGACATTTTTCCCAAAATTGTGCAAAACACCTTATTTCATTTCCTTGGAAAGTTATTCTGTGTCTTTACATACAATGACTGAGAGGGCTTTTGACCCGGTAAATATGCCATTACCTCTCTCAGACGAGGAGTAAGATGCCAATGCAATACAGATTGCACCCAATGTAAGACACACACTCACAGTTAAACTCCTCAAAAATGGTGAACCAGCCAGAGGAGGTGTAGTAATATTCGTGATAGAGGCACACGAAGATTTCCAAACAGAGGTGTTCTATTCATGGGTTACATTCCCAGCAGCAAATGCTAAAACACAAACTTTTCATTATTATTTACATGAAGAAGTCCCAGGAGTCTACACTCCGTTTGAGGAGATTGAGATTCCACTTACCTACCAGGAACATAATTTCTGGTTTAATGGCGCCCTACCCCACTCAAGAAGAAGAGCAAGACTCGGTCCATTAGGAAGACCAGGAGCAACATGGCCGATATTAGCGACCTATACACCACATCCTGACATTGACACAATGCCAAATGATGAATTGCTTTTCCAACACAAAGAGTTGATAAAACTTTACAGAAACATGACACAATTCGTCATGAGGACACTTGCGGTCCAACCAACAGTAATTACACCAAATACAGCTCCTACACAGAGCACAACTACTAAAATTACTCCACAAACATTACACGCGGTAATGGGTAAATTGCCCACAAAACTGGAACAAATTCCTTTCTGGGTAGCTCAGAAAATAACCCAGTTAGAAGCAGTATTCCCAAATACCACATCATTTGAAAAACACAGAAATTTAACAATCTGCTTGTCCATGGGGATTACACCACAGTTAGAGGATTGTACCTCTTGGGGTACAGTCTTTGCTGCCATATATACCAGAATTCATGGTATTCCTTCATTAGCAGTGATACCAGATGTATTTAGACAAATACAAAATGAGTACGGAGCAGAGCCTGCTCTGAACTTAGGGATGAAGTTATTAAATAACTACGACCAGGTATCAGCCATAATACTAGCTAACATTAAAGGGGAAGCGGCATCAGTGGCAATCCGCAAACGCCTACGGGAGTTCTCTCCATTAGAACAGGAGAATGACCTACCCAAAATAATTGAAACTGCGTATGCAGAGTTAGGCAGGGATAGTTTGGGGGGAAAAGCTGTAAAACCTCAACTAATGGGCAGTCCCGAGAAGGACACTTCTAAGCAGACACCGACTTCTTCTAAAAAGAAGTGGGATAATAAAAAACAACAAAAGTTTAAAGACAACAGATCTCAGTCCCGAGGTAGGTCTCCTCCACAGGAGCCCTCTGAAAAGAGGTACAACCTTAGGAATAGGGATAATATTAGGAAACCTGACAGGTATCAGGATACTGATACACGTTCCTCTCGTTCCTTTCAGGGCTCGAAGAAAAACTCAGAGAAAGAAGGACGGTCAGAACACAGAGAGGAGCGCACACAGTCCAGAGACAAGCAGCGCGCTCAAGACTTTACTTTCAAAAAAGAAGATAAGCCAAAATCAAAACCTCAATTTAAGAAAAAGAAAGTTGCTGGTCTGAAAATCAGACATGCCCAGAATTCTGAGGACACAAGTTCTGAACGGGGAATGGGCTCTGACGATGCTAGACAATGCGGCAGACGTAACAATAGCTCGCCAGAACCTGAAGGAATTTCTGGTGACAGCGGACTTGAATGATTACATCATGGTGGAAACACCAGACAAAAGGGTGAGCGTCCCACATAAGTTACATGAAATAACACTCCGGATGGAGGGGGACAAGCCCAGGAAAGTAAAAGGTCTCTTTTGGAAGAACTTATCATCTGGATATGACATCCTGTTAGCTGAACAAGATTGGCCGCCAGCATTCGTAATGGAGTGCCCCTGGGGAGAAAGTATAATTTTTCCTGCATTTTCCGACCATGTTCCCGTTCACCTTAAACATACATATGCACAGGAGTGGGCAGTGGTCCAAGCTCCAGCACTGTACAAAAATCACGCTGGGTGGGATGAGGATTCAACCTACCACGTGATCCCGTTAAAAGTTTCACCTAATGCTCAGAGGCAATACCCAATAAAGCAAGAAGCTAAAAAACAGGTCAGGGAGATCTTAGATCAACTTGAGTACCAGGGGGTCATTGAAAAATGTACCTCTCCAATGAACAATCCTTTGTTTCCCGTCTCTAAACCCGACAATACATATCGTCTAGTTTTAGATTATAGACATTTAAACTCATGCACAAAGACATTTGCTGTCCAAAATGCACATAGTGCCGCATTAATGAATAACATTGTGCGGAAAAAATACAAAACAACACTTGATATCTCAAATGGATTTTTTTGCCAAAATATAGCGCCTGAGAGCAGGTATCTGTCCGCATTCTCCCCCAAGGGTATAAGAAAAGCCCCGGGGTATTTTCAGAAAGGGTAACAGAGTTACTTCAAAAATTTGATGAAGCGGTTACTGCTTGATCCTATTGCGGGAAAGCCCACATCCACGATTTACCGGAAGCTGCTCAATAACAGCCCGGACCCATTGGTCTCTCTAAGAACAGTGTGGTCTATTGACCTGGGCAGTATCAATGATGAAAGTTGGCAAGAGGCGCTACAAAGCCCCAGAGAGGTAGCAATACGAGCCAGATTCCGACTGGTACAGTTGAAAATCCTGCATCGCACATACTATCCCCGCACACTCCTCCACAAATGGGGTAGAACTCAATCGGGGCTTTGCCTGAGGGGGTGCCACCAAGAGGGACCCTTCTTCCATATCCTGTGGGAATGCCCTGAGATTGCATCATTCTGGGCTGGGGTTACAGACACTCTGTCCAGAGTGATGGGGCAAGTGGTCCCAATCGACCCGAAGTGGCTGCTTTTAATGATCAAGGGCGAAGAAGCCTGGCCCAGGCACGCGGAAATCTGGCTGGTCCTGGCGGCGGGGGTGGCAAAACGTAACATTGCCCGATGCTGGGGGAAGCAGGCACCCCCGCAATTAGAAGATTGGAAGCGAGACCTAGACTGGTGCCAAAGGGCCGAAGCAGTTGTGTACAAAAGCAGGGGTGTGCCAAAAAATGGGGAAAGGTCTGGGCGCCCTGGAAGCGGTATAGAAATCCTGGGGCAACCGGAGATGAGTGAGAGGAAATGTCATTGGTACTCCCAGAGCGGGTCTCCCATGCTTCTATCCCCTGTTGATATATGTATTTGGCGTAATAATGAACTGTTGCTGCAAGTACATGTTGTATGGTCTCATGAGCTGTGTTAATAAAAAGAGTTTAAAAAAAAAAAAAATTTGATGACGAAGCGTTGTCCTATGTGGATGATATTTATCTAACGGACGACGACTTAGAGAGGCACTTGACCAGGGTAAGCACCATTATTATGGGATTTGCCACTGAGGGCTACAAATTTAACTTTAAAAAATCAAAAATAGCCCAGCTCAATGTCCTATTTTTGGGATATGAGCTGTCAAGTGAAGGGAAAAGTCTAGCGGCAAACTTTTTAGAAAAATGTGCGCTGCTCCAGCCTCCAAAATCATAAAAAAATTACAATCAATACTGGGATTCCTAAATTTCGGCAGAACATACATTTTAGATTACGCACAAAGGGTAAAACCTTTCTACGACCTAATAAAACCTGACTTTTCAGCCAGAAATTGGACACAAGAACATACTAATATTCTTCGTTCACTCCAGGAAGACATGATAGCTTCCAAACACTTGCAAACACGCGTAAACGTACGCCACTTGGTGATCCGTATAATTGCAGGTCAATGCGGGTACACTTACTTAACCTTCAATGAAGGAGAAACAGTACCAATCGCATACAAATCACACCTGTACACATATGCAGAAATGCGTTTCACTTCAACAGAAAAAATCCTGACAGCTGTTCAGACTGCTGTAGCAAGAGAAAGAGCACTAGCACAGGGGAAACACATTATTGTCGTAACCCCGGTACTGGCCTTAGAGGCTGTTACAAAGGCTAGCATTCCTAATGCTAAAGCCTTACATCCGAGATGGATACAATGGGCTAATTCTCTTACTGCAACGGACGTTGAATACAGATTTGATCCAAGTTTAAAAACACAGGCATTCCTGCAATATGAACACGAATATCCTCTACCAAATGAAATCTTGCCTCTCGATCAGTATGAATATATTATTTATACTGACGGATCTGCGCAACCGGCCATAGGAAGTAAGCAGCAATACAGCGCAGCGTGTGCTATCGTTAAAGGTCGCATGCAGGATGGAAAGTTCTTTCCGAGTTGCACAAAAACGCAATCGCTAGGAGACTGCACAGCACAGTTGGCAGAGTTAAAAGCACTGATACTGGCACCTGTAAATACGGATCACGAATTCCCCACACTAATCGTGTGTGATTCGTTTTACTGTGTTCAGTCATATAATGAATACCTATACCATTGGGAGCAAAACGGGTTTAAAGATGCGAAAGGTGGCACAATTATCAAATAAGAGAGAAAGGTACCCCCTATTTACTTTTAGGTCCAAGAGGAGGGGGAAACAACAACAATTATAAGGAACCTCTATACTGACCTATCTCATTTCAACATTGGCCGTTAGGCTCAAATATAAGACAAATCCCCATATACAAAAACTTCTCACTTATATTTTCTTCACAAAATGTAATTTTATTTTATATCAAAAAACATATTTTTCATTTTTATGTATATATTTTCATTTTTGTTATATTCACAAGAGCATAAAATCACACATATCCTTACAAATTCATATATTTTGAAATATGTACATATGAAACACAATGTTACAAATAACCCCACATCCAATCGTCATACCTACATTCTCACCTATCAACCTGTTCACTCATACTATCATACATACTAGCAACACAAATGATGACAATAAAATGCAATGTATGCATCGGATCCCATATACTTTTAAGTTCAAAACATAGACATTCAAGAATTAAATTTTTCTTCTCGGCTGGCTCTTTCCTTGTCTGTGTCTCTTGTAGGATTCCCAATATCTGTAAGTGGTCTACGCACGTTTCGGTGAAAGTTAGTTCATATCACCTTCATCAGGACCAATTATAAATTAACTTGGTTAAACCAATGCAACTGGGTGGGGGGTTATATAGTTCTCGTAGACAACATCGGTGTCTATGGCTAAGATATCTTCACTGTGCCAATAGGTCGGAGTCAGCAGTAGAAGGTTTATTGTAAAGCCCACTGGTTCCCAATAGGAAAGATCCTTAACAGGGGATAATATATATTCTTCAGATCCAGTATCGGTATATGTATTCAACTGTACACATGTATCAAGATTTTTCTTTCCATATGCTTCTCACATTCGAGTATTTTGATTTACATATTTAATTCATTTCTAAGGTCACGAAAGGCGTAACTAACGTCTATTCATGATTGCCCACAGGACAAGCAACACCAATACTTTTAGTGATCCAAATTGTCCCTATGGATTGTTCAGGCGTCTTTATCTCTTCTCGGCTAATTTCATCCGCGTTGTGCCAATATTAATTTATAATTGGTCCTGATGAAGGTGATATGAACTAACTTTCACCGAAACGTGCGTAGACCACTTACAGATATTGGGAATCGTGGTCTCCACAGTAGTAGACGCCCTCCTCTAGCTACAATCCAAGAAGTTCAAACAGAAAGACTCATCACGTTTGAAGAGCCACCTGTAAGGAATGAAGGACTAAGCAACAATGCTATGGAACTTGTTCCACTTGAACCAAACATTCAAATTCAAAATGAACATCAGATTGATTCACAAGTTGCAATTAGACCTAATACAGAAGTCTACGTCAACATGCCTCATCAAGAGCAAAATAACATTCCAACTAATCCTAATGCAATTCCTACAATTGATCGAACTGCCTCTGGCTATTTCATGAACTTTGATACGTTTTCTCTGGATCCAAGCGAGCCGGAAACGACGCCAGCCAAAACACCATTCAAGCAGCAAATAAAGAACTTTCTTCTCTTTCTAAAAAAGACATACCTGGTATCGCCTTGGATTGAACTCTGGGTAATTTCTGGGATATTTTCTTTTCTTTTCTGGCTTGGCTTAGTACTAACTTTTAGTATGCTTATTAATGGACGCTATCTTCAACACAGCTCCACAGCCCAAAAGGTCAACATACTACTGAAGCCACATCCGTCATCACATCGTGAGCAAAGAGACTTGTCATCAGTGAACATTACAGCAGTTCCTATTCCGGATGGTATAGTATGGGACAAGGTTGATTTTAACATATTCGGTCCGACCGAGCTTTTAAAAATTAATCATATATTTAAAATTTCATTAAGTGATATCATTACCTCAAGTACATTTTCTGATGATTGGGACTCTGATACAGTTAATAACATGCTGTCTGATTTAGAGAAAACTGCTGCATTTTCTAATAATGAAATGTTAGAGTGTTCTTCAGATGATGACACATTGTACTGTTACCAACATTATGGTCATCATTCCTGCACAAATCCATTTCACCTAGGAATGTTTTTGAGTACCATCAGTGGGAACATTGCCCAATACCACCAAAAGGTAGTTCACAAACGTTTGCACAGAAATTTTTATACTTTTCAGGGTTTAACACCACAGATCCAGCCTCATATTACTATAGGGTTGCACCACCATCAGCACTGAAAATTATGTTGACAAACACTAAACAGATTTACTCTGCTTCCTTTTTGGCCCAATTGTCTGAACAGGGTTTCGACCTATGGAAAGACGAAATTGACTTAAAATCAGTTTGGGGTTCAAGGGACTGGCAAGTCTAGGGTACAGAGGCACTATTTAGAGCATGCCTCATTCCACAGCAGATGATCTTTTTAAATGATACTGTGCAACAGACATCCTGTCTTGGACTAGCCAAGAGCAAGGACCTGAACACCCCTAGGTTTCCAACACCGACATATGGGGGGTGGGAGAATTCAACTACAAAAGAAGGGGCAACAGTGGATGACATCTTAAAGTACAATAGAACAGACCCAAATTGGAAACAGTGGGTGGTTTGGCCCTTAGACACAAATAGCTGTCATAAGCGATTCCTGAACATCACCGAGGGACTCAGTATCCATAGGCCAGACCCACGTTATGTACAGAGAGAACATCCAGGGGTAGTGACATCCTATAGTGTTGGGAAGTTGTGCCTCGGTTGGCTAGAAACCTCAACACTTGCAGAAGTGAAACAACACTTATCTTTACTCTCACTTGACATGGATCTTAGGGACTTTTACTAGGGCCCAGGAAAACACGTCAAAACGTTTCATATATGCAGGCATTTATGCTGCCTATAATGAAAACTGGAAGATTTCCCAACAAGAGGCCGCAGAGAGAATACGGGAAATAGACCGTATACACTTAGAAAAAGCTTTAGCTGTGGTAGATAATGGGTTAACAACTTTGACCTCCAGGATACATTCATTGGGCAACATTGTATCTTCTGCTATCGACATACTGGAACAGGATTTAGCCATATTACAACACGGCCAATCTCAGTTACATTCTATTATGTTATTAAGCTGGACGCTGCAATCTTTGCGTGCAGGCTTTGTGCCTTGGCGTTTTATAAACAGTACGTCTCTGTTTTCTGAATACAATCTAACAGATACACAGATAGAAATGGCACAAAGGGGAGCTAAATATACAATGCTGCGTATTGAAAAACTGGACAGGCTACCATTCACAGTGGCGGAATCACCATCAACAGAATGGCTAATCCACGGCCATATCACTCTCCCGGTCACGACCTTTCAGTTTCAGTATTGCCTTGAGCAAAGGCAGGCAGATATGAAATATTGGGTAAAGAATACATTAAGGAATCCTAGGGAATTACCATATAGATTTCGATGCCGGAGTGGGGATCGTGAAGTGTTTCTGAGTGGTACAAACTGCAAGAACGCTTTAAGCTGCTCTTTCATGTGTCAAGACATTATTTTACACGGAGCTTGTAATGGTTCGGTGGCGAATCTGTCTTGCCACATGAAAGGAACTCCAGCTGCTGTGCACACCAGTTTTTGAGTTACTCTCAAATGGGAGTTACTTGATGCTGAATGATCAAGGTTGCTGTGGCATGCTTCCGGGCATCGCCTATCTGGTCACCGTGAACGCCAGGGTTACTTGCTGTATGCAAGTATTGTTTCCCCCAACAAGTACAGTCAGGGAGGTGCCTTTGTGGCCTTCGTTAGAGATATCTTTTATAAAATTTGACACTTTGAGCAGAATGAAAGCCATGCTTTTACAGCAAACTGTACCCTTAACCTCCGCTCGAGAGACCTTTGATCTTCAAGTTGCAAGGACCTCGACCGAGATACAGGCACTTATTCGTACAAACTGCCCCTTTCATTTCATAGAAATGGTGGGTCGTATCTTTAACATGTCTGATACGAGTGGTATTGTACACCTATTTAAGACCATAGGGTCAGGTTTCCTAAGCACCTTCCAAACAGTCCTCGGAGTTATCCCAAATTTTATACACTCCGTATTTGGAAGCATCTTTGGAGGTTTACCTCTGATACTGCTTTTAATAGCTGGAATCCTGATCATCATTTTCCTGATACGCAATGGACGGCCCAATCACAAACGAAATGGCGAAAGCTCTTCTGGAACGTAGCTACCGTGAACGCATGGTACAACATCTGGGCGCGCCTCGCCTACGAGAACTGAGTGCTTCTTGGTTCTTATCGTTTAGACCAGTCTGGATGGACTGCATCTTACCTGTTCTTCGATGCCTGTTTTGCGGTGAAGAATGCGTGTTGGACATTTGTCTGACACTCGAGTCGGAAACGCCTGCAGACTTGAACACGAGGCTGGAACCGTTGAGGTCCCACGCTCGGCTGTGTCCCCAGCGTATTCCTATCCTGACGAATGCATTCCTTGAAAACCCGCAGGTGCCTTTTGCTACAACTGAGGTGAGCATCATCTCCGCCACCACTAGCGCTGACACCATCACATGCGCTACAACTAGCACCACGGGCACTGAGGTATAGACTACAGCACCGACTGCAGATATGCCAACTATGGGCAGTACTGAATATCATCTGTGCTCCATCGACGTACTGTGTGAAATATTACAATTCCCGTCCCCTACAGCAAGTGACTGTGATGTTGCGTCTCCCAGCCAGGACACTTAATCTTCAATTGGCTCATCATGTGCTGGGAAAGAATTCGGAGTTTCCTTTTTCATTTCAACTCTGATTAAATTTGGAACATTTCCTACTAAATTGACACTATCGCTAGAGAAAGCATGGCCTTCTAAAACGCTTGTAACAGTTTTAAATTCTATAAATGGACTCAGCTAGACCTTTAGCTTAAGTACAAATTCAAAAACTGACTCTACACATTTTTCCCCTCTTAGAAATGTTTTGAATATGCTTTTAAAATTTTTTAAATGTTTTTATGTGGCTCACTGACAATTATATGCGCTACCACCTAGTATGAATTAGTAGTTTGCTGTCATTGTTTATTATTGTTGACTATTAAGAGGAGTGGGTGTTATGTTTCATATAGATGCCCTAATATAGGCATGGTTCGAGATGCCCTAATATAGGCATAATCTTTCACCTACATTAGTTCCCTATTCTCCACAATAACGGGCGCTGAGGGCTGAACCTTATCTAGACTGTGGTTTGGGTTCAGAAGGAGGGTTTTTTCCGAACAATGGCCTCCGATACCATCTTCGATGTGCTCATCCAGTATGATTAATTATTCACTGTACTGCTGATCATATATCTCTGCTACTGTTTAACAGTTGTCGCAGCACATATATTTTATACTAGAAGAACAACTGTGCAATAAATTCTTATTGTAAACACGCTCGACTGTTTCTTCTGTGTAACTCTTTGAGACCAAATGAGCAAGCACGAGTGACTGAGCGAAAAGTAGTACATTGTTTCCACGAGTCTGAGGAATCAGGGTTGTTGTGTTCTGAGGTTGCCAAAAACTAATCTCTCTGATAAAAAGGAGATTCTAGTGGCACTGTGAGCTAGCTAATGCAAACCAGGCTAACATACGCGGTGGGGGTGCTCAGTATCAGTCTGCCACAAGGCCCACAGTGTATGTTATCCAAAAGCGCAGGTCCTGCAGGGGTACTATAGAAACTACACTACACCGCTGCTTTTCACTTTCAAATACATGGGGTCTAGATGGGGCCCCGAGGTACACGCATGACTGCCAGGCCAAGTTCCGCTGAAATGCCCATGCACACCAGGCCTCACCGTGGCTGATCGCTGCGGATCTGTGCAGTAGTCCGCTATGCGCCGCAGTTCCGATTGTCCAGACTCGCCCGCCCCTTATGGCGGGGCACTATGTCTTCACCTCGCTCTCCAGGGATAGCAGGGATAGCAGGGCAGGCGCGCCTCGGGCTTCAATCATGCAGCTACTCCATAACCTGGGGTGCGCCTCGTCCCAACTCGACCACCGGCACGCACAGGCCGAGTCAGGTGCACCTCTCGCGGCAGCAGGAGGACAATCTATTCCGCGGCGCGCGTCCTAGTGTACCACGCAGCACAGCCACCTGCCGAGCTCCTCAGACGCTCCGGAGCGGGCCTTTCGATCCCTCTGGGTGGTCCTGGGAGTCTGTAGATGTCACCCGCACTGCCGCATCCACACACCATGCTGCTGCTTACTTGGGGAGTAGTTCTGAGAGTTGCGTGCCGCCGGTCACAGCCGATAAGTGCTCCTCAGCGACCCCGCATGCTGACTGCTCCTACACGTGGTGCCGGTGTCCGCTCGTCTTTCTGCAGGTCTGCACTCGCGGGGGCCGCGTTTCCTCACACTGGATCAGCTCACCACAATCGCTCGCAGCCCACCGTAATCATGATATTTTATCTGCAAAGTATATCTTAACCTCCGCAGCGTTAGTTGTTTTCTGCTTTCCAGGCCGCGAACTGTCCCCCGCAGGCCCCTGTCGTCCCGCAGCAACCGTGCCAGAGGCTGCCCACAGAACGCGGAAATTCTGGGTTCTAGTGCCAGCACTACCTGTCTCCGCAACGTACAGCTTGTTTCGGGGAGATCAGTGCATAATCTGCTTTAGGATTTTGTTGGATATTTGTGGCGGCCGCCGGAGCTTTCTCAGTTAGCTGCCATCTTGTTTCTAGGCAAGCTCCGCCCCCCAAGCATAGGATGACTTAATGGAGATAAAGAGATGACAAGAGAAGGATACAGTGAAGAAGAAGAATTGAGGAGTGACTGACTAAATTTGTTATGTTATTATTTTTCATTTGTGGTTTCACAAGGTGTAAACAAAGTCCAGAGGTGTCAGAGTACTTTACATGGTAACAGAGATAAAATATTAAGATTCAAATATTAAACACAAAAAGTGTATTTATACTATATATAGAAAAATACAATGATAAATAAAAAACAGTTAACAATGGAGAATAAAGACCAATTCAGAAAAACACTAATTAGGAATCTATAGCAATATTTTCAAGAATACTTCCCTGAGGTTCAACAACCTCACAATTAAGACAGTAGGTAAGTTAATTTGAATCTAATGGAGAGGGAACATAGGGGAGCAGTATTCAGGTGCTGGGAGGAGGTTGGGGTGCAAGAAATAGTAGAGTGATCCAGCATAGAAATGTCTGAAAAGAAGAGTTTTATGTCTGTCTAGAAAATGCTATGAGAGGAAGTAGTGCTGAGTAAGAGTGGGATAGAGGTTCATATTTTAAGAAAACATCCATACAAAGATTACAGATTGGGATATTACACAGCATTTCTTAAATGCTGGAGCTTCATGGTCAAGGGACTTGGTGTGCGAAAGATGTGAAATTTTCTGCTTCGTCTCCCAAAAATGGGGGGAGCAATTGTGTAGAATTTTGTGAGTTAGGGAGGTCATTTCTGTACATACATCTGGCTTCAACTGATAACCGCTGAAGTGAAAGAAAAATAGAGGTGACATTATCAAGAAATTATTCCTAAAGACTAGTCGCACCACAGAAACACATTTGGACAGTTGATCTTGTTCCAGATTTAATGGGTTTTTTTCAAGCATATTTTTGAACTAAATGTTATGTGAGTGCAGGGGCTTAGTCTTTTAACAAGAGTGAGGGAATGAACATGATTGTTCCCTGGGAGGGGGTGTGTGGGGGCTAGTAGCAGATAGGAGAAATATTATTTTAAGTGAGTAAAGTTTTTAGGTGGCAATAGATCATCAAATTCCTGGTTGACCTCAACAGTGTAGGAAGCTGGCTCTGTATATACAATACCAAAGTAAGGTATAGTGTGCACAGAGTCCAGTGGATCCACAAATGCTTACAGAGGTGACAGTAGATAATACCTTACTCTCTATTTGTGGTAGTTTGGGCGAGCAGTAAGGCTTTATCAGAGGGTAGTGTTAAGCATTTTTGTACACACTCAGGCAAGAAATGATGTCACACACACATTGACTGAACTCAGACCAATTGTTTGTATCAAAAGTATTTCTTTTGTTGTATTCTATTTTTAGAACCAAGTAGGATTTGGTACAGGTAAATAAATAAAATTTTACTTTTCAAGGCAGGTTGATCAAAACAAGCAAGTTGAATGAAAATGATTTTGTTACAGGGTTTTAAAATATTTAAAAACAATAGATACTTGTAATTACTTTGTGATTACTTTTCAGATTACTCTTTAAAGTACTTTTTGGATTACTTTTTCTACTCAGTGTGATATGCCTAGATATCACATTGGGACATTTCCTAGACAAAGGTAAGTAAAACAGTTTTTCATTAAAACACAGTTGCTTAGGTTTCCATACACAACACAACTCCACACTTAGAACTTTTACAGAGGAAAACAGTAAATGCAATCCTATGGAGAAAAATGAGTTTATGGGTTTGCAGGTATGCAATCGGTCTTTGGGGTTGAGTTTCTGAGGTTAGAACAAGGCTTCCCCCAGGGTCAAGGATGCACTCAAAAAGCAACCTCAGCGGCACTAGGGCGGCCGTGTGCAGATGCTGAGGCCCAATGTTAGCCTATGGGGCTAGGTGGGTGTTGGTTGGTGGCTGCTTTCGGGCAAGCCACAGGGTTGAGGGAGCAAAGCTCCTAAGGTTAAGCTCAGGGCAAAGGGGGATCTGAGTAAGCACACAAGGTGCACCCACAGCGGCACATGGTCGGCTGGGTGCAGAGTGCTGATTTGGCGTCGAGTGCCCTGTTGTTTTCAATGGGAGTTGCTGGTTTTGGATTTTGGCTGCAGGAAGTCTTCCGGGAGGAACCAACAGCTGGGTAAGTTGGAGGGCTCAGGGACGTAGGTGCACCTTAGGTCCTCTTCTCCAGGGCGCAGGGTGGCTGGATGCAGGGGTGCCTTTTGAGGTCGGATTTCACCTTACCGGGCCACTCGCGGTTGGGGGGGTCTCCGCGCAGAGGCTGCAGGAGACATCAGGGAGTCCTGGAGGGGTCAACCCACGGTGGACTCAGACTCTGGAGCGCTAGGGGATCTCGCTGGGACCAGTGGGCCACTCAGACTCAGGCCGTAGGCGTCGGGTTCAGTGGTGCTTTCAGGCATCAGGTTTCTTTGTCTTCTGCAGGCTCGGAGTCTTTCTTTGGTGATTCTTTTGATCAGAGTTGCTGTTCACAGGAGATCCGGTCTTTGTTGAAGGCAGTCAGTCCTCCCAAGGGTTCTGGAGGTTGCTGGCTGCAGGACAAGGCAATTTTCGGCGCAGGATCTCTGGAAACTGAAGATGGGCCGGTAGGGCTGAGGACAAGTCAGTTCTTCTCTGCAGTCTCCTTTGCTGGGCGTCTTCTTTTGTCTTTCTTCTTCGTTGGTTGCGGGAATCTGCCTTCTTGGTTCAGGGCTGCTCCCTAAATACTGTATTTAGGGGGAGTTTAAGGGGTCTCGAGGTCAGTAGCTAATGAGCTACTGACCTTAGGGTGACTACACCCTTGGTGTGCTCACCACACGTGGGGGAGTGGGCACAATCCCAAACCCTGATTGGAGAGTGCCTGCCTTCTGCAAGATGGCGGGCACTGAAGAGTGGGCTTCACCTGGCCTCCTCCACCTGAGGGGTGGGGTTGGCAGAGGGTGGGCACACCTTCTGGGCTGTTCTAATTTTTCCCACCTGTCTTGCTTGCTGAAAAGGAGGGGAGATAGGAAGGGGGCCTTCTCCTGATTGCAGGAGAGGCTGGGGGTCGCGTTACAAAGGTGGCAAGGCCTTTGAAGCTCCCCTACCACAGATGGCTCTTCCTGACCTGGGTGAGGTATGACCACCTTCGCCCAGGAAAGGCTTTGTTTCTGGGCCCAGGGAGCGAAGGCTCCCACCCCAGGGGTCCAGAAACATGTCTCGTGGTGGCAGGCTGGTGTTTACCAGTCAGGGAACCCACCAGAGGCTGGCTGTTTTTTCAGGGTGCACCTCTAAGATGCCCTCTGAGTGCATTGTATAATAAATCCCACACTGGCATCAGTTTGGGTTTATTATGCTGAGAAGTTTGCTACCAAACTCCCCAGAATTCAGTACAGCCATTATGGTGCTGTGGAGTTCATAGTGACAAACTCCCAGACCATATACTCTTTTATGGCTCTACTGCACTTACAATGTCTACGAATGGACTCATGCAACTGTACCCTCACCAGTGGTATAGTGCACCCAGCTAGAGGGGTGTCTTACCTATACTATAGGCAATGGGTGGCAGGCATGGAACACAAGTATGTGTGCCATGCCGACTCTTCACTTTTCTCTGCACCAAAACACGCAGCCTGCAATGGCCGTTTGTGGGTGTTAAGGTACAGGACCTCTAAGGGTGGCCCAATATGTGCTGTAGCGCTTAGAGGCCTTCCCTGGTCACAGCGCCCTTGGTACCCATGGTACCTTTTATAAGGGACTTACATGTGGCCAGAGAGGTGCCAATTGGGGGTACAAAGATACAGTTTTGGGAAAGAACACAGGCTCTGGGAACTTGATTGGCTGGGACCCAGGACACATCAAGTCAAAGTGCATCAGAATTCTGGCAAAAAGTGTGGGGGGGGCCAGCAACAGAAAGCCACTGTCCTACAAACATCCAAAGCTTGATGAAAGATATCCTCTTACAAAGAGATTTTCAGATGCAACTGAGTATCTTCAGTGCTTCTAAGAGGTTTAAGATGTAGGTTTAACAGTGAAAGCAAGGATGGATCCTTGTGGGGCCCAATGCAAGAGGGGCACAGAGCAGTTTCCTATTTTTATCTCCTGAATGAATGGTAGGCGGTAACTCAGTTCAGGTTCAGCACTATTCCTCAGATGTCTAAGACTGGATGAGAATGAGAGCAGCAAGGAAGGGTCGACAATGGAAGTTGATGAGAGTTAAAGGTCTGTGGGGAAGATAAGCAGTGTGGACGTTGGAGCAATAAAATGATGAGCTATAAAGAAAAGGAAGTGCTGATAAAGGAGATGAAGGGGAAAAGCATAAATCAGTGGCAGTAAAAATGGCTACTGTAGACCCAAGTATTTATATTTATGAAATATAATTTTTTCTGAAATAAATATTTAGATTTTCACACATTTTGAAGTAATTGGAAACTGGCTCAAATGTAGTTACAAACGTGGCTCCTAACAGACAGAGCTAAAAGCAGAGCTCTACACTCTGTGACTGAGTGTGGAGTTAGAAGGAAACAGATGGACCAGTCTCCCCTGGTTGGAGGAAAGGCAGTTAATAAGAGGGAATAGCTGGAGGGATGAATTTGGACTGAGACATAGGCAAAAATGAGACATAATAATTACCATAGCAGCCACATATAGGATTAAGCTACCACAAGCAATATATCACCAAACAGTAATTATAAATCAAGAAACAGAGTATGAAATAGATGTCCGATGTGTAGAGACAATGACCACTCCAAAGAAGCAAAGCATAGCAGAACAGGATCGGGTGTTCCGTATTTAGTAGGTGATTGCAAGTTCAAGGACTATGATATTTGTCTTTGTAGACATGAAGGGGATAAAGATAATTTAGAAAGGAGCTTGTAGGAACCCTTACAGGATGTTAATATTCGTGGCTGGATCAGCGGAGCAACAGAACAACAAAACTATGAAATAATTAAATAACTGCTTACCCTAAAACATATGTTGGGAGATCTTTGGGTTCCTGCCAAATGCTCAACTTGTTGGACACTCAAGTTTGAGAGTGAATGCATTTATTTATGAATGGGGGGAGGGGAGGGGTTGATTGCCTCCCCTGGAATATGGTAACACTTGAATCTTTCCTCCTCTGATTGGGATACTACTTCATATCCCTTGATTTCTTCCATAGTCTGTTTCCTCCTTTACTATGAAATTAAAAGTTCCATTATTTACCAGGAGAAGGCACCACAAGGTAACATATTATGCACTTATCCTATATTTAAAAGTCAGACAAAACCTCCATCTCCTCTGAGAAGGTACATGTTGAAACAGGAAATGAAGAGAATGTAGGAATGTCGAATCAAAGTGACCATTCTAAACGGCACTTACCTCCCAAGGAATTTAGCTCTTAAGAAGAAGTATCTCAAACCAAGCAACAAAAAGAAAAGCAAACAAGAATGTTATACTCCAAAGCACTAATAAAAGGGCCGAGATTGAGTCCGAATGGTCAGAGATGGTGGATCCTGTTCCCCAGTTACCCAGAAGGAAATAAGCAACCCTTGGGAATCAATATTATCCCAGAATTAAACAACTCAGATAACCTAATAAGTGGTGAAAATGTACCCAAAGTTGCCAAAGACAGTGAACATCTTAGCAGGCTGAAAATTAATAAGGAATAAGTGCAGCTCAGTGAGGCCAGATGTGCAGACTCTATCTAGTGCAAAAGTGAAGAATTAGGAAATTTAAAGGAGTCTTCCCATAAGGGACCGCGTATATCCCAGTTGCATATAAAATGCCCCAAGTGAGGTATTTAAATGAGCATTGTTCATAACGAGCACAAGCAAATCACTTTGCGTGATAGATATCTGGATCCTCAAATCCTGGCTATGCACACGACATATATGTCAAAAAGCCCTCATGATCAAATAAATAAAAGTAACATATTAAGTCTCCTAGCGTTCCCAACTCTCAGCACAATAAAGACAAATAATATTAGCATTTTGGTGTTTGAGGCCAATTTAAATGATAAGAATAAGGAGACCACCACTGTAAAACGTGACTCAGAAGAAATGTGCAATCTTGCCTATAGTGAGATGATCATTGTCGGACATCAATTTGTTTAGACTACTGTCCCTCAGTCTTTACAGGGAAAATATAGAGTCCACAAGACACACTGCACAGAAGGAAAATAACAAGCTGCTGAAGGGTGCAAAGGTGGTGCTGGATACAAATTGGTTGTCTTTGCATCTGGAGGTACAGGAAGATTTTGCAGAGATGCACAAATGGCATACCTGAGTTAAACGATTGGCCCTGGGTTGGTTTGGCCTTGTGTAAGCACCAAAGCAATACTGTATTGTATGGTATTGTAATTGCATTTATATAGCGCTTACTACCGCTGACGAGGCATCAAGGCGCTTTTTTGGCGAGTAGCACGCTATTCCGGAACCCATAAAGGATTAGTGGTGAATTAGTACAGTGGAATATGAAAGTAATTTGAGTGGTGGAAAGGTTAGTCAGTTATTTGGATTCAGAAGGATAGCGGAAGGATAGAAGAGGGAAAGAGGTTTGCATTTATATAGCGCTTGCTACCCCTGATGAGGTGTTGAGGCGCTTTTTTGGCGAGTAGTACATTACTCTGGAACCCATAAAGGATTAGTGTTGAATTAGTATAGTGAAATATGAAAGTAATTTGAGTGGTGGATATGTTAGTCAGATATTTGGATTGAGAAGGGTAGGGGAGTGATAGGAGAGGGAAAAAGGTTTGCATTTATATAGCGCTTGCTACCCCTGATGGGGCGTTGAAGCACTTTTTTGGCGAGTAGCACGCTACTCCGGAACCCATAAAGGATTAGAGTTGAAAATTAATATAGTGACATATGAAAGTAATTTGAGTGGTGGATATGTTATTCAGTTATTTGGATAGAGAGGGGTAGCGGAGGAATAGAAGAGGGAAAAAGGTTTGCATTTATATAGTGCTTGCTACCCCTGATGAGGTGTTGAAGCTCTTTTTCAGCGAGTAGCACGCTACTCTGGAACCCATAAAGGATTAGTGGTGAATTAGTATAGTGAAATATGAAATTTGAGAAGTGGACATGTTAGTCTGTTATTTTGATTGAAAAGGATAGTGGAGGGATAGAAGAGTGAAGGATTTAGACTTTTTTTTGTTTTTTTGTTTTGGAGCTCACAGCAGTAGGAGGAGGCTTGGGATGAGTAAAAAGAGATGTGGAGGGGAAGAGTTTAGAAAGGCTTGTTTTGGGGGATCGGTATAGTAAAAGAGGTGTCAGATGATGCAAGGAGGGGTAGAGTAGGGGAGAGTCTAGAAAGGGTTATTTTGGGGATCATAGTAGTGGTATGGGGTTTGGGATAAATGAGAGAGTGTATGTAGAGGATATATTGATAGAGGTATAGGATGAGAAATAGGGTAGTGCATTGGATATAGCATGAACAGAGGAAAATGGCTGACTATATAAATTCATCTTTTGGAATGTAGCTGGCCTAATCCATCTGCTAGCAAATGATGACCGGCTTTTAGACCTATGATATTTTATGCATGCAAGAGAGCTGGTCAGAGATATCTAGTAGCATTGCGCCTTCCAGGCTGTGGAATCTCTGGCCAGGAGGGTTTTCAAGAATGGACAAGCAAGAGGTGCTTTGTTGAGTAGATTTCAACACAACTTGATTGCTTAGTTACAAAATTATTATACAGTGATGCCTCAGTATTAGCAGTAAACATTAAGATTAATAGGCGTAGAAAGTTGAGAAGTATTTTAATAATTTGTAACATATACTTTAACCCAGGATGTATGTGCATACAGGGACTCATGGGACTACTGGAGACTGGTGGTGACTGGAGATTTTAACCCAGACCTGCTGCAGAACCCTAGGTGTGATGATGCTGTAATGGAACAGATAAATGCATGTTGCGAGATCTATGTCTATGATTTGGGGAACAAGTCTGGAGATAAATAGGGTTTAGAATAATAATGTGCATCTCTGGGTTGGTCCTAATGCTCTTAAAGTGTCAGTCACAAATGGAGTGTTCAGCATGCTGCACTTTTAACTCAAAAAGATGGCAATCAATAATAGATTATAAACTATTTCCTGAAATGTGTACATGTGTACATGTTTTCATATTGAAACACAGGTTGGAAGTTATCATTCCCTACAAACATTTATTATGCAAAGTCCTTTCCCAAAATTGAAGGATAAACAAGAATTTGGGAACCAGGATGATTTCTCTGATTTGAAGAAAAAGTAAGATGGGGGTCACACTTTGTTAGAGAAGCTGGGCCTATGGATGAACTCCCAAGAACATAGGGTCTTGGTGGAAGACTGGCCTAGTAGAAGTTAAGCCTTTGATTTACACAGGCTGTGGGATGAGGCCCTAACTTCCTTGAAAAATGCTTTAAGCTTGCTAAACACTTACAGGGTGAGGAAATTCCAAAATTAATAATTAAAATGGTATTATAAGGCATTAAGATTTAGGGGGAAATAAATAGGAAAATGAGAAAATTGTTGACCGCTCCTAAAGATCATCTATTGCAAAATTAAATTCCGAAGCTAAAGCTAAATATCGTAAGGCATTTTGGGAAGCAAAACATTGTTATTTTGAAGCAGAACGGTTTAAGATCCTTGAATCTGCAATGGGAAAAAACAGAGAAATTCTGGATATATGTAAATAGGTTTAAAGAATTGTATACAATGAAACAAGAAAGGGATATTTCTCATCTATCTTGGAGGGCATACAGAAAATATATATGTCAGCAAAGAGCATAATTATCGTCTAAACAGTGGAGGACAGCAGGTCCTTAGTGAGGCCATGGAAAGAGTATGTACAGAAAAAATGGCATCATCCTGTATTCAAAAGGTAAACAAGGATGCTGCTCCCTAGCCAAACGAGATCCCTGCAAGTGTTGTTAAGTCTAATGTCGACTTCTGAACAACACATTTAAACTCCCGGTACTACGCCTCCTGGTTGTGGCATTGAATCCCTGACGACTGAAGGGTTATCATAAAACCCCCGATTGACAAACAAAGCTCCAGCAGTGACTCACCGAACCAAATTCTAGTCTCCCTTTTAGGTCACATAGCAAAATGGTATGCCAGTGTTCTTCTGACAGACCAGGAGACTTGGGCTGAAGATAAACAATTGATTACAATATGTCAAGCTGCTTTACCCCCGGAGGTTTATACTAAATAACAGAATGGCTCTTTCACTTTTGGTAAATAAATGACTGAATAAGTGACAGTATAGATTACAGACCTGTTCTATAGATTTTAAAATGGCATTTGATGAGCGCTACAGAAGGTCACTATGGCATAAATTAAATATGTGAGGGATCCTAGAGGGGGGAGTACTAGAGTCTGGGGATTCGAGGCCTACACTGGTAGCGACAACTCTGACCTGCGGCCATTGTTGGAATTGACTTCCCAGAAGGCCTCCCTCCTTTATTGATCTGCTGGCCCGCCATTTCGTGCTGGAGGTATTTTGGGTCCGTGATCTGGGTCCATCATCTGGGCGACTTTGACTGGTTGCTTTGATTGCTCTGGGCTGCCGGTATACGTCTTGGTATTGCCAATCCTGTTCTAGTTCTTCGAGTCGGCCCCCCCTCCCCTCGGGACGCTTAACTCCTCCTTCCGATAATGTTTGCCACTGTGCGACACCCCCTTCCGACCTATGGTGCTCCGGTGCAGAGAGTGAAACTGGCCCCAGATGATGTGTTTTTCTATGACACTAATCCGGACCGTGGGCTCGTGGACTGCGAATTTGAGATCCCACTGATGTACTATCTTCCTTTGCCGGTTTGACTGACTTCTGTCCGTTGTTCCTGCTGCTGGACTCCATTCCCACCAGAAAAACTGTTTGTTATTAACACGGAGCCTGAGCAACCTTGGCCGATGCCCGGTGGAGCTGTCCTATGCAGCTATAGAGGAGTCTGGCTCAGGTTCACCCCCTTGGCCGTCGCCTACCCAGCCGGACATCTGACATTGTTTTCCCCGTCTCCTTGTTGTGTCTCCTTCCCTCCCCAACCTCCTCCTTCCTTGATTCTTTGACTTTCCGCCTGACTCAATCTGCATCCCTCCCTCCTGTTCACCATTCCCCCCCTACCCTCCTTTGCCTGTTAAGATGTGTTCGCCTGGCTATTTTACACGCTAATAACTCATATTATTGTATAACCTCTTGTTTTCTCTCATATGTCTACTCTTGGAATAATGTGCAACTTCTAACTGATGTAACTTCGCAACAATGTAACCTCATGTAAAGCGCTCTGATACCTCTGGGTCTAGCCAGCGCTATATAAAACTCATCAAATAATCAAATAAATAAAATAAATCCTATGCTCTCTTTTGTCAGCTATCATTAGTTTATACGGACACGTGGGTTAAGATTAAATTGCGCATGAGACATCAACTTTCCTTCAAGATTTGAACCAACACAGGCCCTTAAGCCAGAGAGCATTTTTGTATCCCTGCTTTTTAACTTATATTTTGCAGACATGGGCAGATCAATTTTGACCGAACAATTGTACACACCCAACATTACCCAGCTCCCAGTGGGTATATTACAATACACAGACAAGACAGTCTTGGATGATCAAACTATGGTCAATTTGCAGGGGTCAATGATGGCTTTGGGCATATATAACAAGATCTATGGCTTGATAGTTAATCTATCAAAAACTGGAATAGCATTGTTTGCTAACGTGAATCGATGGGAGAGAACCAGGCAATGGAGCCTTATAAGTGTCACCCCAGCTACTGTTATCTGGGAGTCTGGTTTGGGGAAAAAGGAGATGTTAGGCAACATGCTTCATTGATAGAGACTAAGGCAGGTAAACTGATATATTCACTAAAAAAAGATAGTGGTTTCCAAGCCCAACCATTGCCCCAAATATCAATCTATTAAAAGCAAAGTTTTACCATCATTAGCATATGAAATGGAGGCACAGGTTGGCTCAGCAGACAAAATATTAGAATTAGCTTAATGTAATCCTACAATGATGTTTATTATGGAGGGTGGTAAAGCATCTGAAATCGCAGAACCTGATGACCTGGCACATTTCCTGAACAGCATAGACTCTACAAATTTGGAAGTATCGACTTGATAGCAGAGTTCTCTATGATGATGGGCTGTGATGCCCTGCAAGCTGCACACACCATGCACACTCTACCATCGCCTTTCTTTTATCTTTTAAACTGATCCACCCTGCCCCCAAGAAGGTTCCTATAACTGATGATTTACTATGAGGGTTCAGTGCCCTAACGTTTGCAACGGCCCTTACTGACTGTTGGCCTGAACTAGAGTTTGGAAGATGGATTACTCTGTCACAAACGTGATGGATATCCAGCACGCCTTATTACAAGTGCATTATATGCTATGGAACTTGTAGGTAAGCTTGTGGTTCCCATGGGTTCTAAAAAGTACTTGGAGGAGGCTTCCATGAACCGGGTCCCTGTGACTGCACTGTGGGCTACCTGTCCCCATCAGACCATAGTAGTAGAATGGTTGGTTTCCTCAGAGTCTTACCTGGAGTGTCAGATCTGTAGGGCAAAGAATGTCCTTTGGGGGAGAAAGGACCACCCTATGGCCACGACCACCCTAGACTGGAGGGGTGGTTTCCCAGAGGAGGGTGCGTAGGCCCATGTTTACCTGCACACTGTATCCCAGGCAATGAGCAGCTACAGGTAGAGAGGGAGCCTAATGGTGGGAGCACCATGGTTGGTCCGCTTCAGGTCTTTGAGTGCAACAACCCTGGAGTTAGAGTTCAGGGAACCAGGAGAATAGTAAGGAGTAGGAGGCAAGTGTAATCCATGGTGAGACCCATAGCTCAGGGGTTACCTTCTACGAGGAGTGATCCCTGAGACTAGCTCGATAGAAGTCACTCTTGATCTGGAGGCACTGCTGGTGGTGTCAGAGACACAGATAACAGAAGAGTTGGACGAGGAAGACACATGTCCTTCACAGAGTGTCTCCCACAAGGTTCTGGACTGCCTGGCAAGTTGTCATTCATTGGCTAAAGTACCAGTCTAAGAGTGTGACCCCTGAGATGGCACAGGCGGGGTTAAAAAAGGTAGAAAGCAGCTTTGGTTCATCCCTCCTCTCTCCCTCCTCCCCAACACTAATTGCACCAGGAGTACAGAGAAGCTTCAGAAGGGTCCTTTACCCAGTGAGTTATGATCAGAAGAGTTCCTTAGGAAGGTACACTAGGCCCTGACCTGTCAGAGAAGAGGCAGGATGATGTACAATGAGGGGTGTATGCCTTAAGGTGTGACACTCGTTGACACGCACTGGGTTGTGGAGCTCAGGTCCCAGTAACTGGCCTCAGAGCAAACCTTTAGGGTACACTAGAACCCAGAGGCAAGGAGGAGACTGGCGATGCCTCCTTACATAAGGGCAAGAATGGCCTAAGAGGCACAAAAGCTAAGACAGAACTGAAGTTGAAGGTAGGTACTCTACCCATAAAGCCCAAAGAATAAGATACAGGAACTGAAGTACTAAAGGGACTACAAACCGGTATACTAAAAACATTATGAAGTACAGAAGACACTATGAACTGGAATACTGAAGACACTAACAACTAGACAACTAAAGGTACAAGAAACTGAAATATTAAAGGAACTGGGTCGAGAAGGAAAGACAGGGCAATGAGAAACAAGCAATGGCAAAGCCAATCAGTAGCACTTTTTAAACTAGGGGAACATGTAATTGGAATGAACAAAAGAGCCAACCAATCACGTGCAAGGGGCAGAGATCCAAAATCCACTCTAAGCCTATATTAAAATATAGAAAACAATGCTGCACATCAAGTGATAAACAGTGCTTACTCTTTGATCTTGTGGGGTTGCCAACGTCGTCAGGCATAGACCATCTACATTCAGAGGAGGAGATGTAAGGAATGGGGCCCTGGCCCCTGATGTGGCAGGCACAAGATCACAATGTCGAGACTGTCTGCAGCTATCAAGTAGGCCCCTCTTTCCTTCCCAGACATGAACTGGGGGGTTCCTACAGAATAAATGTACTATTTTGTCATCCAGACACACTTGGTTATTACTTTTAGTATAAATTAGAAGAGGCAGTACTGAGAGGGTCGGAGAGAAGAGAGAGATAGGAGTAAAATAGAGAGCAAATTGAAGAGTGAAATTCAGAGCAAATCGGGAGAGAGGAGAGAGAGGGAGGGAGGGAGAAAGACGAAGACATGTGTCTGAAGAATGACAGAGCACAAAATGAAGACAGAGAAAACAAGCATTTGCAATGCAATAGGTCTCACATTTACTTGAGTTTGAGCTATTGGCATTGTAAATGACAATGCCTTTTATTTATGATTTGGTTTTTAAAAAATAAATAGAAAGGCATTGTCATTTACAATGCCAATAGCTTAAACTCGCGTAAAGGCGAGAAGTATTGCATTGCAAATGCTTGTTCAATCCGGTATCAGGCACTCCTCTCCTGTGAGCTGGGAGTAGTTTTCGATACAGAGATGGCGCTCTTGTCTCCTGTGAGTTGTGTGGAATGTTATTTCAGGGGGGAATGGAGGACTTGTGTCCTGTGAGCTGGGCTGTGCTCTTACAGGGAGGGCTGGAGGACTTGCCTCCTGGGAGCTGACATATGATCTTAGAGAGGGAGATGGTGAGGTTGTCTCTTGTGAGCTGTGTTGTGTGAGTCAAGAGAGGTATGGGGTCCTGGTAACAGTGTTGTAGCCTTAGTACCCAGCCTCCAGCGCTGCGGGAATAGGAACACAGAACCACGTTTGGCAATGCTAGACGTCCCCTTCTATGCTTCCGGAGTCTGTGGCGCTCTCTAACAGAGGAGGGGAAGGGGGAATAGAAGACACCGAGATGAAGGCGACTAAGGGATATGTGTGAAGCGGATATGTGTGAAGCGGTGCCTTTGGAGTCAGGAGATAAGTCCACGTAACAGCCCACCCCCCTACTAAATATTACACGTCATCGGGGACTCAATACTCCAGTTCTGGACTTTTGCATAAGTGTAAGGAACCCCATGCATTCCGAGTGGTATGGTCCGTGTCACCTTAATAGAACTCATTGGTCTAAAGTCCCACATAACAATGTTTTGTAGAAGGAAAAACTGAACTGGAAAGTTGTGATCTGGAGACCTTAATCCATGCACCCCTTACCCTTCTCTGTGGGAGTGATGACCTCTGATTAGGCAGTTCATGACTGCAGAGACAGACTGGTCTTGTGCCCTGGGAGAGGTCCATTAGTGACCATTAATGCCCTATCTCTACGGCAAAAGGCGCTTATTGCCACAGACAAGGTCATGATGAGGCCACCTCTGACACACAAGCTCTTAAAAGACTTTGAGCGCCGCATCTTACCTATAGTGCTAATGTCGAGACATGCCCACTAACTTAAGGATCTGCAATGAGTGCCACTTAATGACTCACAAACCAGTTAAAGTATTCCTTGAAGTCAATATTTAATACTGATGAAATTTACTCAAGAAAATCAATAAGTTGGACTTCGTTACTCCATTAATCAGAAAACATTTTGGTTGAAGCATCCACCACAGAATCAAATTTCTAATTAACAAAGTTTAGGGCCTATACTTAGATTGGATGCACAACCCCGTACTACCTCCAAATAAGGCTGTGTAGCACTTTGACCAACAGCCCATTTAATGTTCTCACCTTTCATAGACAGAGATATTGTGCCAACCAAGGACAGAGACAATGGGGAGGCAAACCCTTTGTTGCACATGGACATGCGCTCTGGGATGCATTCTTTTATTTATGAGGGCACAGCTGAAGTACTTATGTTTCAGAAGACTGCTGACAACTGAAATGTGCTGGCAACCTTCTAACTATCAAAAGACTCTGAAACACTGCACTGACTAAAAACATAGAGGAAGACTTTAGCTATGTCCTACTTTACAAACTGCCCACATGTAATGTTACTCTACCCGTGCAAAATGCCCTACCGAACTAAACTTCCACATCTACCTGCCCCACTGCTGTCAATTACAATCCGAATCATATGTATATTTGAAATCATACTCTGTGCTGAATGCTAATGCTGGCTGGATAGCAGACCGGACTGTACTAAACCACTGAAAATAATGTAAAGCTACCAAACCGCACCCACTACTTTTACGCTGTAGTACTGCAAGGCACGTTGATGTGGACAAAAGGCGGTCTTCTTCACAAAATATGAAACACCAAATAAGAAATAAATAATATTTAATGATTGTCTATAAGCGTGGAATCACGATGGGCCTCGTTTTTTTAAATTATACACAAACGCACACAAATACGTCTTCTAATACTGATTAGCTTTTACGCCTTTTGATTTTATGCTCTCACCCTTGCCCCCAAAGCTTATTCTAGATGACACTTTAACTTTAAGCCCCTCAGGAGCTCTGCAGCCTCTAAAGAAATAAACCTAAAACTGTGCTGCAGTCCAGGTCCTATTCGGAGTCAGACACTGGGGCTTTATGAGCGGCACCAAGAATGCAACGATGAAAATGCACATCACAGCCAACATAAACCGGTCATCATGTCTGCTCTAGGTTCTCCTCTGTGGACTATATCTTTAATATTTATTAAAAGGAGCGCAAGAACACAGGTGCAATATAAGGGTGCGCTGTGTATGCAGGCGATAATTTATCAGACAGTCTTTTATAACGTCTCCGAGCCAGATGACTGAATCAAAGGAGAAAATGTGCATGCAAGGTAACGGTAATTTAGCAGCGGATGTTACTCCGGCGGGCCCGTCTTCGGTATAGCTGTGTGCAATTGACAGGATGCGGCCTAACAGCCAGACCTGCCGACTCTGGAGCTGGGGAACTAGGTTCGAGCCTCGGCATTGGCTCAACATCCTGTGATTCTGGGCAAATCCATTCACCTCCCGAAGCCTACCAAAAATAACTGTGTCCTTGTGTAACTAACGTGAGTGGTGGTCCTGTAACGCGCTCCGATACCTTCGGGTCGAGTTCGCGCTATATAAATCTGCAGGCAAAAAAGAAATACTGCTCAGCGATCTCAAACAACCGATTGTAAGGTGAAGAGCTCCGTCTTGTTAATGCTGTCATGAAGTTTTTATTTTGCAATCTACTTTCCAATTCACTGCACACTCGCAAATGGACGTGCCTGTATTTTTGTGTACAATTTTCACAACTTCCTTCATACTGTTTGAAAATGCCTGTAACATGAAAAACATCGGGGAAAGTTTGTGGAGTCACCAGATGTCATAGAAGAGTATTTTAATTAAATATACATAAAGGTGGGCGCCGTGCTTAAATAAAGCGCAACGCAACTTCATAAGTGATTAAACAAAGAAAGCGAACGCGGGGAGTAAAGAAAGTGAAAGAACGCTATGCGCGCGTTCTGCTAAGACGCTGTCATTACACGCGTACAACATACGCGTGCATATGTCCAGTCCGGGCGCGTGCACATGCCATGTCCGGGCAGGCACGCCAAAGGAAGACAAACCAAACATGCTTCCCTCCCAATAGAAAGCACGGATTTGGCAAGCGCGCCAGTCTCCTGTCCGCGCAGCCACAGCGAGCAGGAGACAGGGAGGGACAGGCGATGTGCACGCGTACACATGACCCGTACGCGTGCACGGAGCGCGGTGTCCTTAAAGCGGGTGCCGCGCTCGAATTAAAGTAAAAAATAAATAAATGGAGTGCAGTGTCCCTAAAGCGGGCGCCGTACTCCAAAATAAAGTAAAAATAAATAGAAAGTGTGCAGGAGAAGCCCGTAATTGCCCGAGAAGTTTGTGTGTGTGTCTCCTGTCCGAGGAGGCACGGAGCTTCGGGCTCTGAGCAGCACAATGGAAGAGGGAGGGGCCTGATGGGGGGGGAGAGAAAGTGAAAGCGTTGTGCTGAAACGCCGGGACCCATAGCGTGGACATCGCCTGTCTGGGCGCGTGCCCAGACAGTGAGCGTGCACATCTGCTGTCCCGGCGCCAGAGAAGACACGCAGTGAGCGTGCACATCGGCTGTCCCCCTTCGGACGCCAAACCGACAACAATAGGTCTCGCCAAGGCGAGCAGCGCATGCGCTGCGTCGCTAGGCGACACCTAAAAAACCACAAGCCAGAAAGGCAAAGTAAAACAAGCATTGGCATAGCCAATAGGTCTCGCTTTTGGGACCTTATAAGTATTTAGTTATGCAGCATAATATCCTTGGTGCAACAACATTAACTGTTGCATGGTTAAACACTTATATGGCCCCAAAGGCGAGACCTATTGGCTATGCTAATGCTTGAGGTGGTGTTGAGTGGTGTTGAGGTCGTGCTTAGTGATGCTGTGGTGGTGCTGAGTGGTGTTGTGGTGGTGCTTAGTGATGCTGTTGTGGTACTTAGTGGTGCTGTGGTGGTGGTGCTTAGTGATGCTGAGGTCGTGTTTAGTGGTGCTGAGTGATGCTGTGGTGGTGGTGTGGTGGTGCTGAGTGGTGCTGTGGTGTGCTTAGTGATGCTGTTGTGGTACTTAGTGATGCTGTGGTGGTGGTGCTTATTGATGGTGAGGTGGTGTTGAGTTGTGTTGTGGTGGTGCTTGGTGATGCTGAGGTGGTGTTTAGTGGTGCTGTGGTGGTGCTGAGTGATTCTGTGGTGGTGCTGAGTGATTCTGTGGTGGTGCTGAGTGATGCTGTGGTGGTGCTGAGTTGTGTTGTGGTGCTTAGTGATGCTGAGGCTGTGTTGAGTTGTGTTGAGGTGGTGCTGAGTGATGCTGTGGTGGTGCTTTAGTGATGTTGTGGTGCTTAGTGATGCTGAGGTGGTGTTTAGTGGTGTTGAGGTTGTGCTTAGTGATGCTGTGGTGGTGCTGAGTGGTGTTGTGGTGGTGCTTAGTGATGCTGTTGTGGTACTTAGTGATGCTGTGGTGGTGGTGCTTATTGATAGTGAGGTGGTGTTGAGTTGTGTTGTGGTGGTGCTTGGTGATGCTGAGGTGGTGTTTAGTGGTGTTGAGGTGGTGCTTAGTGATTTTGTGGTGGTGCTGAGTGATGCTGTGGTGGTGCTGAGTGATGCTGTGGTGGTGCAGAGTGATGCTGTGGTGGTGCTGAGTGATGCTTAGACGAGTTATAAATTTAATCTGTACATCCCGCTGTGTAGATAATTACACTCTAGGCACAGATAGATATGCATTATGCTGCCTTCTGCACAGCGACAAGCATGTGCAAGGCTGAGCGAGAAGGGGAAGATGTTTGACAGACTATGTACTTAGCGAGACTTTAAAATGAATGCATTTAAGCAGAGACAAACCTAGCCCATTGTATTGGCTTGTTGACTGTTTAACTCTTTGCTGTAAGCATCCGTGGTGGCCTCCTCGTCTGCTGACAAAACACAGGCAAATGCAGATGCAGTGGTGACGTGATGTGTGGTGGGGGAGGGGGCATTAAAGCGCTTGTCCGAGCGAGAGGAAAGCCCAGATGGCGCCTCTGAGAAGGGAGGGGGTAGTGCTCGCAGTGTCTGTAAAACAGGAACATGTGTGGACTCTGCTTCGGCTTCCTTTAATTCAAAAGATACATTGCCTTTTGCACCATTGCGCTTCTCTAATGCAAAGAAAGAAAATGAGCAATGTAAAAACTCCTCGTCTGCTGACAAAACACAGGCAAATGCAGATGCAATGGTGACGTGATCTGTGGTGGGGGAGGGGGCATTAAAGCGCTTGTCCAAGCGAGAGGAAAGCCAGATGGCGCCTCTGAGAAGGGAGGGGGTAGTGTGCGCAGAGGAGCCATTAGAGAACACCCAGATGGCAGCTGCGCGCGTGCACGCCATCGTGAACGCAAGCTGGAGGCCAGCAAAAGCCTCTCTGGTAGCACTTCAAAAACCCACTTACTAAATGTCTCGGCCAGAGCAACGCTAAGCGCTGGCTCAGGCGAGACCTAAACAGTGGGAGCTGTGGGAAAATGGCGAAGTAATTGATATAGAGGGGGAGACAGCAAGCCAAAGAAAAACAGTGGAAGCTTTAGGAACATTTTGAATGAGTGGTAGAGAGGGGGCGAGGAGAGAGTGAAAAGAGGAAATAAAGAAAGAGGTATAGAGGGAAGTAAGGGGAGGAGGAAAAGAAGACATAGAAAAGGGAAGGAATTCCTAATGTGTGGTGAAAGAACGAGAGCTTGGACAAACAACTGTTTTAATTCTTGTGCTGATAAATACATGTCAAACTTTCTGTTCCCGTCCGTGTTTCATTTAGGCATACGGGAAAGTGTTTGTGGTCACTAAGATATCAAATAAAAGTAACTTTACACAGGCAGCAGAATCGTAAACATCAACTTTTTTGCTGTTATAGGGCTTCGAGGAACGAATGACTCTGGGGTTGGCACTACTGTGAAAGGGCCTCCCTGGAATGGGAATGTGCTTTAGTCACGTTTCTAGTGCAACAGCAAATGAGGGCAATTAACATGTACACATGTAGAGCCCCTGACCAGCCCCGCCTAGGAGAGCAGCATGCAGGGGGATCTCCCACTGTATCCAAGCACTGTTTTCATGTTAGCACCTCCTGCCCTTGCACTCCTACCCCCTAGCGTATTTGACGGGCAAGTTAATACTCTGGTTAACTACTAGTAATCTTCCTTATCCTTATTCCCAAATGTCACAGTCATTGTATTTGTGGAGCCCACCTCAGACAGGAGAAAGGAACAGGACGTGACGTCAAACTCTGCCCACTCTCTGGGTGCTATGACCCATAGTCTAACCAAAGAACTTCCTGATTATGCTGTGCTGAAGGAAGGCAATTTATCGAACTATTGGGATGAAGGATAACACTGCATTTCAAATACCTTTACCAAAAGAATGCCCTTCTAACAGTACTCACTCAATTCTGTAATGTTTGACAAAAGTATTAGATGAAGCGCCTTGAGACCCTAATGGGTTAGAAGTCGCACTTTAAAAGAATCTCGATTGAATGACTGAAGCCCAGTGTGGCCGCTGGGCAATTCTCATTCAAAGTCACCTCTTGAACTTCAGCCCAAAAATCTGCAACTGCTTTTGTGGATCTAACCAGCACCCCCAGAGAACATGCCATTAGGATTGCCATTTGCTTAATTACATATTGGAAGATCTCTGTCCTTGGTTTGCATTTCCACAGGTCACAAACAAGTGTTCAGATTTTCGTAAGCTATTAAAATGCTCAAGATATATACGTAATACACATTTCATATCCAATAACTGTAACGTTCTTCTTCCTTAGATGCAGGAGAAGCAAGAAGAAAATCTCCTGTTCTCTATAAATTCCGGATATTATATTTTGCGAAGACAAGAAAGGTTAGGTTTCAACAACACAGCATCATCCAACATTTAAACAAGCATTTGCAATGCAATAGGTCTTGCATTTGCGAGAGTTTTTTTTTTTTTTTGTTTTCTAAAACCTTTATTGAGCAAATCAAATAAACAGGTTACATTCTCGAGTTGTATCAGAGCACCACATACAACGGAAACATTGATGGCAACCGTAAACATTAATAGCACAGTGCACCAGAGAGCAGCAGCATGGCAGACGTTGTTACCTCGACTAACCAGTGACAGCAATTTACAGAGGGCACGCAATCTCTAAATGAAAGGGCAGGCCCAGCAGAAAGGAAGAAGGGGCGGGGGAAGGCCGATTATTGGCCCACCTCGGCGGCCGCCACGGGCAGAGAGCCGGCGGGGAGCGCAGGGGAGGCAACCGGACTCGGGGGAGTGCGGGTTAGGAGATAGGACACTAGGGGGCCCCAGATATCGAGTGGGCGAGATCTAGTTGGCATGAGGTCCCAGAATTCTGACAATATGGTCTGGCAACGCGATGCATCCTCGAGCCATTGGGCGAACTTGGGTGCAGGTCTACGACCCCAGCACATGGAGACCCTACGCCGCACGAGGACAAGCAGCATAGCAATAAGACAACGCGACGCATCCGAGCAGAATTTGACGAATCCCAGTAGACAAAGTGAGGGAGTGGGCTGAACTGGCGAGGAGACCATCTCTGAAATGGCTGCACAGACCTCACGCCAATAAGCAGAGACCCCAGGGCATAGCCAGGCATGGTGAGAGAAGTCCGCCGCAGATGCAGAGCAGCGCATGCAACTATCACTTGGAATGAGTCCCAGCTTGTGCAGCTGGACTGGAGTACGATATAGCCTGTGTAAATATTTAAAATGAATAAGGCGCAGGCGGTAGTTTGGGGACAAACGCTTTGTCTGTTTACAACAGTAGAGCCAGTCAGCCTGTGGGATGTCGATACCAAGGTCCGCACTCCACGCCGCACGGGCGCGGTCTGTGGATATGGATGAGGCCGTCAGCGTGAGAGCGTAGAGTTTGGTCACCAATTTCTGAGGGGAGGAAGACGAGTAAATAAAATCCAGCGTGCCCATCGAGGGAGGAGGCTGGGGAAACGTGGAATGCAGTTCTCGACAGATTGCGCGTAGCTGATAGAACAGTAAAGTATCCATAGGACCGGAATCGGCCGCGAGAGAGTAAAAAGTGTTCCCCGGGTAGAGATCCGCAACTGTGGTCAACCCCAAACAGGCGGCGCGTTTGGGCATTCCAGACGGCTGTAGAGGAGGGAAAGACGGATGCCGAACGATTGGCATAGTTGTTGCTGAGAGCATGGGGGCATTGGAGAGGCGGCGAAGGCCCTCCCAAGCCCAGCGCAAAGTTTCGACCGTGTTTATCTCAGAGCGCCGGAGTCTGGCCGGGGCGAATAGGGCCGTCGAAAGTGGCCATGGGGCAGCGAGATCGGCCTCGACCGCCACGTGCGGTTGAAAAGGAGTGGGGTGAAGCCAAAAATGCAAGAAGCTGGCCTGAGCACACAGTGCATAGAGCCTAATGTTAGGGGCACCGAGGCCGCCACACTCCATTGGAAGCGTGAGAGTGTCATAAGCGATCCTAGGCTGTTTGCCAGCCCAGATGAGGGAGATGATCAAAGAGCGGACCCTGCGAAAAAAGTGGGCAGTGAGAGGAAGAGGCACGTTTAGGAATAAATATAAAAATTTCGGGAGAACTACCATCTTGACGACAGCCACCCGACCGGCCAATGACAAGGGCAGTCGGTTCCATATAGGGATCTTCGTCTCCAGCCAGTCCACCGCGCGACCAAAGTTAGCTCGCCAAAGTTCGTCCGCGTCTCTGCTCAGCCAGACACCCAGATAGCGAGTGGGGCCATTCGCCCACACAAAGGGATAGTCCGGGGTAAAGGGAGTAGTAGCATCAGTGAGCGGAAAGAGGACCGATTTAGTCCAGTTCACCTGGACACCTGAATAGCCTCCGAACCGGATGACTTCGCGCACCAGGGGACTCAAATTTTCCTGGGGGTTGCGGACATATAAAGTGACGTCGTCCGCATACATAGAGACCAGGAGGGCGCGGGCCGCGAATCCAATGCCCTTCTGAGTATGGTGTTGACGAAGTCTAGCCGCCAGTGGCTCCATAGCGATGGCAAAGAGTAGAGGCGAAAGCGGGCACCCCTGTCGGGTCCCACGTCCAATGGGGATGGGATCAGTAATAAGGCCGTTGACCCGGAGCCGGGCAGTAGGGAGAGTATACAGGAGCGAGATCTTTCGTATAAACACTGGACTAAAGCCTAGACGTGCAAGAAGAGGGAAGAGGAAGGACCATTCCAGGGTGTCGAACGCCTTGGTGGCGTCTAGCAAGGCGGCTACGGTAGGAAGCGTTGGGTTAATCTGATGAAGGACAGAAAAAGAGTCCGTAGATTATGGGATGTTGCACGGCCAGGGATGAAGCCGGACTGATCCGGGCGGGCAATATGCGGCATGAGAGGGAGAAGACGGGAAGCAAGTAACTTGGCAAAGATTTTATTGTCCATATTTATAAGGGACAGAGGGCGATAAGAATCTCGGAGATCGGGGGCTTATCCGGCTTGAGCAGCAGAGTTAGCATAGCCTCGCGAAGTGAAGGCGGGAGCTGACCGCTCTCGAAAGAGTCATTATACATGGCAGCCAGATGTGGCACAAGTAGCGGGGCGAAAGCCTTGTAGAAGGAGGCGGGCAGGCCGTCCAGACCAGGGGCCTTGTCACCCGGCATACTATTTATGGCGGCGAGTATCTCTTCTTTAGAGAAGGGCTCGTCCAGGTATTCCCGGTGATGGTGCTCGAGCCATAGCAGCTCGAGGGTATCGAAATATTGGTCAATGACCTCGCGCGGGGGAGTAGACCCGGAGGAATAAAGTTGCGTGTAAAAATCAGTAAATCTCGTCTTGATCTCTTCAGCGGAGGTAGTCCTGACAGGGCCGCCATCCTGAAGCGCTGTTATGTAGGATGCTGCTCGAGGTGGACGAAGGAGGGTGGCCAAAGTTTTACCGGGTCGGTCCCCTTCGCCAAAGCGGCGCGCCCGTGCCTCCCTACCCAGAAAGGAGAGCTCTCTATCGGCCTCCGCGGCGAATTCGGTATGTTTCTCGCGAAGGCGAGCGAGTGTGTCCGGGTTTGGATCAAGCACGTGGGAGGAGTCCAGGGATTTAAGTTCTGCTTTCAATTTGCCAAGGGCGCCACGAATGGAGCGCAAGACCCCCGCTTGCTTAGAGATACACTCACCGCGGATAACGACTTTGAACCCCTCCCAAAGAGTGGAGGGGGAGTCCACAGAGCCCTCATTGAGCTCGAAATAATTAGTGATCGCGGTCCGGATCTCATCACAGAATACAGTGTCTCGTAGTGCATTAGATGGAAGCCGCCATGAGAAAGCGCGTCGATGAGAGTGGGGTAGCCTAAGGCTTAGCCGGACTGGCGCGTGGTCTGAGAGGGTACGCGCCATATGGTCAACAGAGTTGAGCCAGGCGAGAATGTCAGGAGAGGTGACCCAGAGATCCAGACGAGACCAACAACCACGGGTGACACATGTGCCCTCCCGGGCCGCAGGGTGCATGTGGCGCCAGGCGTCATACAACGAGTTCTCAATAAGAATAGAGTTAAGGCGCGCCGTGGCACGTGGGTGAGAAGCGTGGGGGCCGGAGCGATCCAACACCGCAGACAATGTGACATTGAAGTCCCCACCCCAAAGGAGCGCAGCAGGACCGAGGGAGGAGATGTGATGCCATATCTGAGTAAAGAATTCTGGGTCGTCAGCATTGGGACCATATAATGCAGCTACCGTCAGAGGATGGCCTTGAAGTGAGCCGTGTAGGATAACGAAACGCCCAGCGGGGTCCGTGATTACCTGGGATGTGTGCCATGGGAGTCCCCTGCGAATTAGGATAGACACCCCCGGGAATAATTGGAATAGAAAGAGGAATGTGATTCTCCCCAGTGTCTGGAACAGAGTCTGGCAGCAGATGCTGGGAGTAGGTGGGTTTCCTGCAGCAGACAGATGTCCACTTTGTGTCGGATGAGGTGTGCGTGTACCAGTCGAGCCTTACGAAAGTCGTTTAGGCCGCGAACGTTCCACGTCCAGAAATTAATGTCCGTCATGCTGTCTCATTATGGGATATGGTAAGAGTGGCCAATGGCCGCGTGTAGGTGCATATGATGGTGCTAACCTTATGAGGAACAGGTGCAAAAGACAATACCAACAGTGGTGCATAAGAACGAACAATGGCCTGCCAAGACGTGGAGCCGAATTAAAACAACTAGCCCCAAACGTGGGAGTGAGGTTGACCTTGGGCGCTGTGCGCAGGAGTAAGAGTGTAGGAACATGCGTGATACAACGCGACATGGCATTACATATCGAATGTTGAGCGGCGGACCAAAGCCAGCTAAGGAGCAATGCAACGCCAGGCCTGGCAGGGAACACTAACATTGCAGGGAGCAACACTGAAATAGGGCCATCTTGTACGGACAGTAAAAGAACACAGTGATAGCTGCGTTGCAGGCAAAAGCCGGAAGCAAGAAACATTGCCAAAACAAACAACAGAGCCCCAGGAGGAGGCCACCAACCCCAAAACCCCCCAACCCAACCACCCCACCACCCTATCCCCAGAAACAGTACCGAAAGACCCGTCCCTCCCACACCCACTCCAACCCCCCAATCAGGCTGAGATACCACCCATTCCCACCCCAGGAGCCCACAACTTGGAAGGTGGAAAATCGTGACAGATAAGGGAATTATCCCGTGGGGGCATGGCAGAGCTCAGCATACGCCCCTGCAGTGAAGCAGGGTGGCCAAGCTACAGACAAGACAGACAACGATCAGATGGATACAATTGAAATACCAACAGGAGTCACAATATGATAGTTGGAAGCAACTGGGCTAGGGAGGCTGCAGCAACAGGGGAAGCCAGAGTGACGCAAACAGAATAATTAACAGTTAAAACTCAGCCAGTCAATCATTGTCACTTAAGTGGCCAGCTGCAGCGGCCTGAGAGCCGGTAGGTGAGGAGCGAGGTGATTTATCCAGTTTCTTTGCAAAGGCGAGAGCGTCTTTAGGATCTGGGAAAACAAGCGTTTTTGCGCCTTGCCGGACCCTCAGTCTCGCCGGGTAGGCCAATGAGTACGAGACTTTGTGCTTTTGGAGGATTCGCTTTGCTGGAAGGAATTCACGGCGGGCGGCCTGAACAGTGGGAGTATAGTCAGGGTAAAAGGAAAGTGTGTTACCCTGATGAGTTATTTTGCCCCTTTCTCGTGCTGCGTGGAGAATGGCGTCGCGGTCCCTGAAGTTTAGGATTTTTGCAATGATGGGGCGAGCTGGTAGACCGGGGGCAGGACGAGGGCCAAGGGAGCGGTGCGCCCGTTCCACAATGAAGACGGAGGAGAGGACTTCACCAAAGAGGTCCCGGACGAGCTGCTCCACGTAATCCTCCATACGGGAGATGTTGGCAGATTCGGGTACTCCCGTGATGCGGAGGTTGCTCCTCCGGGAGCACGCCTCCAAATCTTCATTTTTGTTCCGGATGATGTCAAGGATTTTGTCCATTTGCAATAATTTTTGCCGATCTTGAGTGGCAGCGTCCTCGGCGTCGGAAACCCTGGATTCAACATGAAGTAGACAAGCGTCGTGTGAATCTACTCGGGTCTTCACGGAGTCCAAACGAGCGGACAGTTGATCGAGTTGCGCTGCGATGCCCGTGACCGTGGATTTAACATCAAGCATAATCGACTTCAGGTCATCCTCACGCGCAGGGGTTGTCTCCATAGTGGTCGCTGGGTCGCCACCATCCGATCCCGCACCGTCCTGCCGCGTCGATCTACGCAGATCAAAGGCAATCTTGGGCTGTTTAGGATCAGTCTTCCCCATGGCGGGCAGAGGTAGGCGAGTAGTACCACCGTGGGATCAGGAACAGCGACCGAGCGCACGGCAGGCAGCTCGCAGACATACAGCAGCAGTCAGTGACCCAGGCGAAATGTCAGGCCCGCCAGACCAGGGGAGCAGCACCGGCCGGCCGCCGCGAAGGCCGGGCACAGTGAGGCGGCAGCAGGGTGTCGAAAGAGGTGGATGCGCCAGTCCAGCGGCCCAGCAAATGGGCGGAAGCGGTCCCTATGGACACAGCGGAGGCGCAGGAGGAACACACCACCGCAGGCTGATGGAACAAGAATCTTGCGTCAGGCCACAGGACTTCAAGAGTGGTTGATTGCGGGAGTAGTCAACAGCAGGCACTGGGCAGACGTAAGGGCCGGCGCAGGCACAGTATGCGCCGAAGGAGATCAGGCCCAGGGTTCGGTGCAGCAGCAGCTAGGGCCCAAAGCCAGACACTCCCAAGGAGCGGGATGTGATGCAGCCACCAGTGGGTCATAGGAGCGGGCCGCAGGAAAGCAGGCGGCGATCAGCCACCCCGCACCGCTCGTCGAGGGGAAGCCGGGAGGGCAAGCCAAGCCGGGACAGTCACAGCGGGGAGACGCGGGGGGCCCGCCGCCCCCGTCACCAGGCCCTGGGCACACAGAGCCGCCTCTGCCGGCGCCAAAAGGAAAGGGAGGCGACGTCAATGCCTCAGAGAGGCCCGGGCCGGGTGGTGCAGCCCGCGGGCCCCCAACCCCGCCGCAAACAAACCCCAGCGGCAACAGCACTCACCGGGCGAAGCAGGTCCGGACCCCACGCAGCCCCTCAGGCGATCCGCAGCTCCAGGTAGCTGGCCCAGCGGCAAGGCAGGGAGGCCGGGCCCCGTCGGTCGCGGGATCTGGGCCCAACGCAGCAGTCGGGCGGCGGATCTCGGCCCTCACAAGCCGCCGAGGGACGGGAGCAGCACAGATCGACGCCGCAAGTGAAGCCGCAGCCGGAAAAGCAGGTACTGTGCAGCGTTCGCGTCGTTGTCTGCAGGATTTTGTCGGATATGTTTGCTTGGCCGGCAGAGCCCACTAAAGTGCGGCCATCTTGCAGCCGGCCAAGCCACGCCCCCCCCATTTGCGAGAGTTTAAGCTATTGGCATAGTAAATTACAATGCCTTTTATTTATCTGTTTTGCAAATTAACACATAAATAAAAGGCATTGTCTTTTACAATGCCAATAGCTCAAAGTCTTGTAAATACGAGACCAATATCCTTGCAAAGAAGCGGCCGCCATTGTCCTGGGCTGGTTGGAAAGTGAAAGCGCGCATTGCGCGCTGAATGTTGCAGGAAAGCATGTCGTGCCTGCAGTAGGAGAAACTCATTTGAAAACCAGCATTAGATTGTGCTGTGCAGCGAGGGGCATGAGCGTGCACCAGGATCCGTGCGCGAAAACCAGCTGTGTGGGAAACCAGCATTAGAGTGTGCTGTGCAGCATGAGACAGGAGCGCGCACCATGGCCCGTGCATTAAAAACAGCATTATGGAAAACCAGCTTTAGAGTGTGCTGTGCCCCGTGAGACACGAGCGTGCACCAGGGTCCATGTATGTGTGCTGTGCAGCGTGAGGCATAAGCGTTCACCAGGATCCGTGCGCAACAACCAGCCGTGTGGGAAACCAGCATTTGAGAGTGCTGTGCAGCACGAGACACGAGCGTTCACCATGACCAGTGCATTAAAAACATCCCTATGGAAAACCAGCATTAGAGTGTGCTGTGCCCCGTGAGACACGAGCGTGCACCAGGTTCCGTGTATGAAAACATCATTAGTGTGTGCTGTGCAGCGTGAGGCTTAAGCGTGCACCAGGATCCGTGCGCAACAACCAGCCCTGTGGAAAACCGGCATTAGTGTGTGCTGTGCAACATGAGACGTGTGGGAAACCAGCATTAAAATGTGCTGTGAAGCGTGAGACACGAGTGTGCACCAGGATCAGTGTATGAAAACCAGCATCAAAATATGTGCAGTGCCGCGCTAGACACGAGCGTGCACCAGGATAAGGGCATGAAAAATACCCCTGTGGAAAACCAGCATTAGAGTGTGCTGTGATGCGTGCGACACAAGCGTGCACCAGGATTTGTGAAGGAAAACCTGCCCGGCCATGTGGAAAACCAGCATTAGAGTGTGCTGTGCAGCGTGAGACATGAGCATGCACCAGAATCCCTTCACGAAAATCTGCCACGTAGAAAGCCAGCACCAGAATGTGTGCCGTGAGCTACCAGCGTGCACCAGGATCTGTGTACGAACAAAGGCAGTAAGGGAACTAGTGCCAGAACGTGTGCTGTGCAGCCTGAGACACGAGCGAGCACCAGTATCTGCGTACGAAAACCAGCCATGTGAGAAACGAACATCAGAATGTGCGCCACCAGCATGCACCAAGAGCCATTTATGACAAGCATTTGCAATGCAATAGGTGTCGCATTTGCGGGAGTTTAAGCTATTGGCATTGTAAATGACAATGCCTTTTATTTATCTGTTTTGCTAATTAACACATAAATAAAAGGCATTGTAATTTACAATGCCAATCGCTCAAACTTTTGTAAATGCGAGACCTACTCAAAGAAGCGGCCGCCATTGTCCCGGGCGGCTCGGAAAGTGAAAGCACAAATGGCTCGCAGAATGTTGCAGGAAAGCATGTCGTGCCTGCAGTAGGAGAAACTCATTAAAGAAAATAGTGCTTACAGACTGAAAAAGACGTACTGTGTAACAAACTAAGTAAAAGGGCCAGTCCTAATGGGAGGTTACAAATGAAGACAAGGGGTACTAAAGAGGGACCAACAAGCATATTAACGAATCAGAAGCCAGCATTTACGAAGGACAATGACACAAGCCAATGGCAAATATGGGCGAAGAGTGGGCGGGGCTTCTATTCCATACTAAAAAAATAGAGGGCTACATAAGAGTGCTCCTAGCTCTGCAATCTTCCTGGCTCAAGCTATTGCTACCAGGAACTCCACTTTCATGGTTAAATATTTGATATTAACTGTAGTAAAAGAGTCAAATGGGACCCCTCTTAACATTCTCAACACTATAGGAAGATCTGAGGGTGGTACAGTAAGTCTAGAGACAAGCCTGAAAATAAAGATCTCATCACCAGTATTCCCAAGGTTATCTAAAAGATTTAATTGCAGACCACTGTTCCTTCAAAGTGGTCACAGCCAGATACTTCAGGAAAACATCTAAAAACTGGAGGATAGAGGCTATATCACATGGGACAAGAGAAAGAGTTAGTTCTACTCCACAGGTGAAAAATTCCCCAATATTTAGTGGAAGATTTCAGGGTAGCTGGACGCCTTGATCTTTGAATTATCTCTGCTAAATGCTAAGGAATCTCTCTACTCGGAAGCCTGACACTTTCAACTCCAAAAAAAAGGGGGAGTTTCAACAGAGGAAGACATCCCAGTGCTCGAAGAGGACAAGGTGATAATGGAAGTTTCCAAGGAGGAGCCAAAGCCATTGAGTTCAGGAGAAGAAATCAAGAAAGATGGAGCTAATAAAGCAGAACTATTATCACCTCTGGTCTTCTAGCTGAATCTTTAGAAGCACCTGAGGGATTCGAGGATTAGGTGGGAAAGCGTACAGCAACTGAGGAAAACCATGGTAGAGTGTCCACTCCTGAAGCTCCTGGAACAGGAATGCGTGAGAAGAACCTCTGAAACTGAGCGTCTTCCCAGGAGGCAAAAAGGTCTAGAAACGCCTACCCAAACTTTTGCCATTTTATATATTAAACATCAGTGATGTGAAAGAAGGATTTTGAGAAGATAGAAATATTCTGCTTAAGTGGTATGCTGCCACATTCTCTTCCCCTCGATATAGACTGCTTTTAGAGGTAATAGGTGTTGTTCCGCTCATGACCCGATCTGTTGCGCCACTAGATTTAGAGATCAGGATTTCTTGCCATCTTGTCTTCTTAGGACATTGATACTGTATTGTTCATTCAAATCAACACATGCTGATTGCAAATGTACTCCTGAAAGTGTAGCAATGCCTGCTGGAATGATGTTAATTCTCTTCTGCTTGATTTTTGACTCTCTCTGAGTGGCCACTTTTCCTGGATCTTTCTGTTCACTAACTTTGCTCCTTATCCCTTATCGCAGGCGTACGTTGTTACTGCTTCTGCAGGTGAGGGATGAAGAGGAAATCCATTTTTGAGAGTTTCTTGACTCATTGAAGAAGGTTTTCAATATTTTAGGAGATGGACAAGAATCTGTTTAAAATGAAGTCTGACCCAAGGCATCAGAAACACATATAAGGCCATTTGTCCCGTACCTTAAGCCACAGCCGTCCTGGAGCATATGCACGACGTAAGAGTGATGACATGTTGCCCTTCATCTGACTGCTCTCTCCTCCAGTAGAAATACCATTCCTATTTCCTTTATAAAGTGGCCACCGATATACATTTTGCTCTGTTCTGGCTCCTGATTGCCCTTTCCACGGGTGATCATAAGACCATGAAATTCCAGTCGGCGCTTCATCATTTCACATCTTTCCAATGCTTTTTTATTCTGGAAGGTGCATGAAGTAGCCAATCATCCAAATATGGGTAGGAATATATGTTCCAGGCTTGGAAATGTAATCTTACAAACAGAGAGGTGTCATCATTTTGGTAAATATTCTATGGGCAGACCTGATGCCAAATGGCAATATCTTGAACTGATAACGCTGCTTTATAACACAAAATCTTAGGTATTTCTGATGTTCTGATATGCAGCCATGCATCCATTAGGTCCTTTGTTATCATGAATGATTTCTCTGGTATAAATGGAATGATTCTCTGAAGTGTTCCTATTTTGAACAGAATTTTCTATATCCAATCATTTACATTGTGAAGGTCGATTACCAACCTGAATTCCTCAGATGGCTTGGGTACCAGGAATACAACAGAATATATTCCCCTGCCTCTCTCCTCCATCGGAATTGGATGAATTGCCTTCTTAAAAATCAATTTGTGATTTGGCAATCTTGTTGCTTGTTTCTTGAAGTTGTTACTCAGGCAAAGCATAATTATGGCCTCAAACCCGGGTGAGAAAGCAAAAACCTCTATCCGGTAACCCACCTTCACAATGTGTCAGACCCAGGAATAGGAGGTAGACTCTTCTCATACTATTTTGAAGTGCTTTATCCTCCAACCTACTGGCCACTCTTGGCCATCTTCAGCATCGTCAGAATCGCTGCTTCTTTGATTGAGTAGCATCCTTACTGTTCTGGTCTCCTTGATTTATGCATCCGTTTCCTTTCTAATTCCTGGTAAATCAAACCTCTTTCAGCTGACCAGCTCTTCTTTATGGTTGTTGAAACTAAGACCTTTAGGAAGAGTAAGAACCTGAAATACCTGCAGAATGGCAAAATGCCTTTTAATAGCCTGTGAAACATTTCCTCTAATTATGCCCCAAATAGTTCGACTACTCCGAAAGGCATTCTTAAGGTAGTTGCCCTCTGTGCTAAATCAGTATGCCACTCCTTCAGGTATTAGCTCCTTCTGGCATTTTATTGCCCCTTCTGCCAAAGCTGTTGCCCTTACAACGTCAAAGGAGATGTCCTCCATCTAGTAGAGCTTTGAAAAGACTTTTTTAATCCGAAAAATACTGGGTCTAAGAGGCACCATATGTGCTGTGTCAAACTTTTATCAACTTGATCTTTTAAGACAATTTCCTTGGCTATAGATGTAGGGCCTTCCAGTCTGGCTTCCAAAGAACCCACCAAAATTGACTCTCACATTGTCTTGTCCATTTCCTCTAGAGGGTTTAGTTTAGACATAGATCTGGGCAAAGAGATCTTGTCTGGGACTTTCCATTCTCGGAATACCACCTTGATGGATCGGAAGACCCAGCAACTGAGCTTTCTCAAATTGCCTCAGAGTAAATGCTTGGCAATTCTTCCAATAGGAAGAATACATTTAGGGCAGACAGGATTCACTGTCACAAATGTGGTGGATGTCCCGTCCACTGTACTAAAAGTGCATTTTAGGCTAAGGCACTTGTGATACGGCTGACAGGAATTCCACCACGTTTTGATAGAGTATGCCGTCTGCCAAACTCTAAATAAGGCCCTTCATAATATTCTGCCCAGAATCTCTGATAAAAAATTCTATATCACTATATTTCCCCCTCAGGTTAGAGAAAATAATTTCCATTCCTTTTTATTCCCCATTGGGCCAGAGGAAGAAGCCACAAGAACTACAACTGTGACTTTAAACATTTTTGAAGACTATAATGATTTCATGGACTAATGAACTAGCTCTACTGTTATGTTTATGAGCCCTTCATAATTTGGAGAAGGATTGCTAACCCGAGATAGTACATCCTTCAATTAATTTCGTAACCCTTGAGAAAGAGAGTTGACCGCTTTTCCTCTGGCCAACCCGTCAAAACTAGTAAATGATTGTGAGGATGTGGGTGTATTATATTGTATGGCTGTGCGGCCTTTCCTTGTAATAAACTCACAAAAACTGTCTTGGGTCCAAATAGGCTTGTTTGTAAAACCTACGTTCAACCCTGGGCAGCTATGGCTTTGAGCAGCAAGGCTTAAACAAAGGATGTAGTGTAAAGCATTTAACAGCACCAAACAACGAAATAAGAAAACCACACAACACGAAAGAAATCCAACACCAATTTATAAAAATACATTCGATTTTTATGAATGAGTCCAAGGTGAGCAAAATCCACCGGAGGGTTCCTGAGATACAGATTTAGAAAAAACCTTTAATCTCAGTTTAACTGCAAACAAACATTGGTAACCGTAAAGTTTGCACACTTATGAAAAGTTTGTAATAGTTGAGTTTGACTACTCCGGCCAGACTTGGGTGACCAAATCTGACAGGGAGTAGGTCTGGGCGACCAATCAGGAGTATTCGTACCGTTACCTGGCTACCAAAGCATTTTCCAGTCCAGTTCCAAACTTTACAGCACGATCGCCATAGACTTCAAAGGAGTGGTCCTGATGCTGCAGATGCAGGAGATGCTCAAGGATGCTCTGGGTGCTGTGTGGTCAACGGGAATGCCTTTTCAGTTATTCCTCGGTCCATGGGTCAGGTGGGGTGACTTCAGCCACAGAGGTCTGAGTCCCTCGCAGTCTTCTTTAAGACAATAGAAGACCAGCTGCGGCTGGGCTACCGGTCTCCATCCACATCGGTCCTAGCAATTTACTTTGGTGGAGGCTGGTGTCCCTTTTGGGTGACCAATCTGGGCTCAGATGACACTTCAGGATACAGCAGACATGGGTGCAACTTTTGGCTGTCTAAGATAGGTCTCTTGGGGCTCCCAGCGGCAGTCAGCATTGATTCTCTTGAAGTGGCTACTGACTTGTCAAGTTGGGCTACTTCATCTTTGTTGGCACAGGTGCTGGCTCCAGGGGGTCAGGCGACTGACCCTTGGAGTCACTTTTTGGGTCAGAGGCTGAGGAGTGACTTTTTCCCCACGCCAGGAGCCAGCGGACAGTCCTAGTCTCTCTTTGCCAAGTCTAGGGATCAGCTGGGGGTCCTTCTTCAGTCTGTTCCCCAGTTCTGGCATGATCTGAGGTTCAGAGTACGTGGGGTGCCATATTTATGCACAGAAAGTGCTCTGGGGGGATGATGTGGTCACTAGCCAATGGGCTATAAGGTCCCCTCCCTCTTGGTGATGACTTTCCAGCTATGTGTGGCATACATTCTGCCCACTCTCAAGATGTCTTAACCCTTCCTCAGATGTTAGGAGCTTCGTAGCCCACCCTAGTTGTGTGGCTACCTGGGGGCTACACGCCCATGGAAAAACTGGTTTGGGCACTGGTCCCCCCTCTCTTTTCCCTTCAACAGCCTGTCTAACTGAACAAATCGGCATTTGCCCAGAGTGGCTTCCTGTGTAGGGGTGGCAAAACCTCACCCTATAGCAAGCTGCTATTGTTAATAAGCCTAGGAGTTGTTCACACTACTTTCCAGGAGTACAGAAAGATGTCTGGTGGCCAGTGACCATGTGACGCCACTGGACAAATGGGGTCACAGAGTGGCAGCTTTCTAAAAGGTTTATTTTTCATAGTAGTGATATTAAATTCGACTTGAGGATCAAGTCTCGTTTAATGCCACAATTAATTTGATATCTTATGTAGGAAAGTGCCCCTTTTTAGGTCTCGCCTGAGCCAGCGCATGCGCTGCTCTGGCGAGACATTTAGTGAGTGGGCTTTAAAAAGCCGACCACAGCTTTTTGTGTGGCCTAGAGCGTGCGGTTACGCGCACAATTACGAGCAGAGGCGCCATCTGGCTTTACTCTCTCGTCATGGTGCGCGCACACCACTCGCCAGACGTGCCTCCTTTTTTTTTTTAACTTGCAGCGCGAGACGCGCTTGCTTGTTTTTTTAAACTTTCAGCGCGTGGCGCACGCGCTTGTCTCTTTGAGCTTCTGTTTCACCCCTCTCACTCTCGTCCTCTTTCATTTTCCCTCTCTATTTCTTTCGTCTCTGCATATGTCTTCTTCCTGTCTCTTTCTCTCTGGGATGCTTTCAGTGATAATTGTATTTTTAATCAATATTAAACTAGAAACCTGTGTCAAATAACAGTCGTGTCAGCAGATCCTGCATGATTCTAAGCAGCTGTACAGTGAAACACAAAACAATATCACTGCATGTGTTTAAATACAGTTTCATGTGTTACAAAATCGCTGTAGCATGCACGCTATATGAAATAATGTCTCAATTTAAACTACTGTGTCTTGTAGCTAGTGATTTGTATTCCCTGGTGACTTTTAAGCGGACTAATGGTTTATAATATTTACAAAAACTATTAAGGAACATTTTCAGATGTACTCCTCTTCTATAGCCACCTTCAATTATTGCAGACCTAAGCAAATGAATAGACAAATGCTGTGCCATCGCCGAGTCAATGTCTCAAACGCCATCTGCCCTCTTATCTACTGTTAAACATATATTTTTAAAAAATCAGTCTCCGGCAATTTTCTCACATTAAGGTATACATTCAGGGAACTAAAACATGAAGGGTGAGAGTTCTAAAGAGGTAAAATCTAATTTCTTTAAACGACACGATGTTTACAGATTCTAAATATTTGGAGAAAATTATAAGCCTATATATTGCATCTATCACTAAATGGATCCCTGACAGTAGAAAAAAAAATCACAACAACGCATTAGAACTGTAGGCTGAAAATATCCTTACATGGCTTCCAAAATGGTTTAAATATTAGTGTCTGGATCTTAGGCCACGAGACACCACTTCCTGGGATGTCATCATTTGTGTGGCCAGTGGGTCATCTGATGCCAATTACTGAGGCACCGCCAGATGGCTGAAGTGTGTGGGGCGAGGGGTGGTGCCGCGACTTCTGCTACACCTAACATATTATTGCTGATGTGAGGTCATGCCGCCCTAAATGAGGACATTTTGGAAAACAGGGGCAGGCGTTGCATTTTTTACATCCGATTCTGCATAGTACCAAAGACAATTATTGTTCACTAGCAGCAAAACCATCCTACATGGTAGAAAGACACTAGGAAACCATTTCCCTCACTCATCATGCACACCCCTGCCTCCCATACCTATCCATGATATCTCACACAGACCCTTTCCCTCACATGCACCGCTACCCGTCACACATCCTTGATTCTCACATACATCCCTGTTTCTCACACAGCCCCTTTGCCTAAAAAAACATCCTCAACCATCAGGAAGATCCCAGACTCACACATATCCCTTTTCCCTCACACAGTTATTTAGCCTCACACACACGGCTTGTTTGCACTTACATTACACTGCGAAATTCACACGTGTTAGCAGGAAACAGACCAGAGGCGCCACTGGGGCACAAGCCAGACAGAGCCATCCTCCTTGATTGATGTTTCCCCTCAGCGGAGACTTTGTTTGCGAATCCTTCCAAACATTGCTATCCCCCGTAAGCCTGTACTTTCTAATGGTTAATCTTTTCTACAGGGTTGTTAGCGGGACGTAATTTTATCCACAGTATGGGTAAATGCGTGAAAAATGAATCATAGAATAAAATGAGGGATTAAAAAAGACAAAAAACAGGTAGAAAGGATTCGTTTTTAAAATGGGCACGGCTATTACTTAATTTGGACATTTGGATTTACTGTGACACTTTTTACAATATGTTTTAGCTGGTTCTCTCTCTAGTTTTTGGGGCTGGTTAGAAATATTGCTTCGGTGGGTTGATTTCACCTTATATCACTATTTTTCTTACATTAACAGTCACAGCCTAATTAACTGAATTTTGGTCTGGCTCTGTTTTTTTTTTTTAAATTTAATCGCGCACAGGACAAAGCAATATTGGATGTTACTTATTACGCTTCACTTCACTCTATTTAAACCACACACCCCCACTCTCATTGTTTCTCTTCTTCTTTCTCTCCACCCTTTCTAATTCTCTCTCTCTCCTCTCTTGCTCCACCCTTTATTCTCTGTACACCCTTTCTCTCTCTTTCTCTCTCTCCACCCTCTCTAATTCTTTCTCTCTCCTCTCTCGCTCCACCCTTTATTTTTGAGTGTGGGCGAACATTATATGCTCCTTATGTGGGTACATATGCAATATGTGGCATTCAGTTGGTGTACATTGTGTGTATATGTGTGTTCCTTCTAGACCTGTTTATGCCTGTGTACCTTGTGTGCGTCTACAGCGTTTTTGTGCCTACAAAAAAAAATATGTTCTTTTATAATGCAACTGCTGGTCACCTGAAGCACTTCGGGTAAACTTGAAAACCTCCGGCCCAATGTTTTCCACGTGTTTGTTTTCGGCTCACAAGCGGGGGTGTTCACATTTATCACGTTTTTTCGCAAGCCCATCACAAGTCAACAGCAATCTAAAGCCCACCAAGATCACATGGACAATATAGCCAACTGATGCAGGCTGCTTCCTGCACTCAGCTGGCTTAAGAAGACAAGCAATCAACTCTACATAATTCAAAAACACCGCCACACAATTAACTGCTATGCAATACCACAACATACAAATGCACACTGCATAATTCCACTACATAACACATTCAGCATCACCACAGCATCACTCAGCGCAACCACAGCATCAATCTGAGCCAGCACAGCATCACTCAGCGCCACCACAGCATCACTCAGCGCCACCACAGCATCACTCAATGCCTCCACAGCATCACTCAGCACAACCACAGCATTACTCAGCACAACCACAGCATCACTCAGCATCACCACAGCATCACTCAGCGCAACCACAGCATCAATCAGAGCCAGCACAGATTCAATAAGCGCCACCACAGCATCACTCAGTGCCACCACAGCATCACTCAACGCCACCACAGCAACACTCAGCGCAACCACAGCATTACTCAGCACAACCACAGCATCACTCAGCGCCACAACAGCATCACTCAGCACCACCACAGCATCACTCAGCACCACCAAAACATCACTCAGCGCCACCACAGCATCACTCAGCAACACCACAGTGTCACTCAGCACCACCACAGCATCACTCAGCACCACCACAGCTTCATTCAGCACCACCACATCATCACTCAGCACCACCACAGCATCACTATGCGCTACCACTGCATCAATCTGCTGCGCCACAGCAACAATCAGCATCACCACAGCATCAGTCTGCACCACCACATCATCACTCAGGGCCACCACAGCATCACTCAGGGGCAGCACAGCATCACTCAACGCCACCAATGCATAACTCAGGGCCAGTACAGCATCACTCAACCACACCACAGCATCACTCAGTGCTTCTTACACTTTTTAATTACAACTTCTCAGCATGCTGCACAGCAGCCACACTTCTCTACAGCACAGCTTAGAAACATTGGCAAAGTCAATAGCTCTACCTAAACACTTATAAGGCCCCCACAATGCATAGCCAATAGGTCTCGCCTTTGGGACATTATAAGTGTTTAGTTATCCAGCACAATATCCTTCATTAAACAACATCACGTGTTGCATGGCTAATCACTTATAAGGTCCCAAAAGCGAGACCTATTGGCTATGCCAATGCTTGTTTATATGTTCACCAGCACTTTTTGCCTGGCACTTGATGCAATTTTTACTGAAGGTCACTGGGTTCCTGCTAACCAGCTCCCCAGTGCCAGTGCTCTTTCCCTAAAACAAGGTAAATGTTCGATTGTTCCCCAATTGACAAGACCTTTAGGTACGAAAGGGCTACAGCATGTATTGTGCCACCCTAAGGGACCCACCACCAAACTCATGAAGACTGCCATTGCAGGCTGTGTGAAATAGTGCAAACAAAGGTGAAAACACGACATGGCACACACCCTGTGTGACATATATGTAAGTCATGCCCACAGACACTGCATGACATATATGTAAGTCACCCCAATATCAGGCCTTTAAAGCCTTAAGGTGCATTATATTACATGTGAGGACATATCTGCATGAGCAGATATGCCCCTGTGCTGTTTAGTTCAATTGCTGGATAGTGCAAGTGAACAGGGAAGCCATCTTAGGTACATGTACTGGGCACTGGTCATTACGAGTTCCCCAGCTACATGATAGCTTCACTGAAACACATGGTGTTTGATATCAAACACTTTGTCTTAATAAATACATAGTGATGCCAGTAGTGGATTTATTAAAACATGCACCCAGAGGGCACCTTGGAGGTGCCCCCTGAAAACCTACCAGCCTCTTAGTGTGCTGGCTGACTGGTCTCGTCCAGCCTGCCACCACAGACATGTTTCTGACCCCCTGCATGTGACAGCCCACGCTCTCTGAGGCCAGAAACAATGCCTGCTTTGGAGAAAGATGTTCACACCCCTCCAGCAGGATGGCTAGTGATTTAGCATATCAAGGTCAGGGGCTTCTAAGCCCCTGATGCCTTTGATATGCGAACCCGGCTTCACCCAGACCTGGAAGATGCCAATCTCCACCCTGATGGCCATTTGGCACCAGGACAGGTGGGAAATTAGCTATGCAAGTATTCGTGTTGCACCACCAGGCTAGTCACACCCCTAAGGTGGGCTGCCTGACTTGCTCCACGAAAAAAGGGTTTCACCCAGGAGGAGGTCACAATGCTCTAGTGGGTCAGATTTGTCTCCCCACCAAGTCTGGAGATGCCAGGACCCCCAAGGGCCAGCCTGAACCAATACCCAGGGTACCGGACCCCTTGCAGCAACTAAGGCTTGTTTAGTGTCCAGCCCGTACTCCAACATCGCGAAGACCGATCGACCAAAGTGGGACTCCCCGACCAGAGAGGCCATCACTGAGAGTGGCCCTGCTGTCCTGTGTTGTCCCCCTCTGCAGGTCTGACCAAGATCCGTGAGTGCCTTCAACGCACTGGAACAGCCGACCAAAATCCTCTGCAACCGAGCTCCCTGGCCCAGGGTCGATGAACACTGGCTGCACCCCCCTGTTCCCAAGATCCTCACAAACTGAGCCCTCCATTGGAAGCTCCTGGACTTGTCACCAAGTCCCCCTCTGTAGCCTATTTCTAGGTGCCCCCCTTTCATTGCCAACGGTGTAGCGCGCAAGGCAACCACCCGTCCAGCACCTCTGCACCCGGACACTCCAGGGCAGGTAAACCTAAACTGCTGGTGGACTTTGTGACCTTGACCCCCCTAACACCTTTAGTCCAAAAGTGGTCCCCCGAAATACCATAGGAAAGCATTACCACATAAGAGCACATTTGTGTGACATTCTTGCTTTACTGTAAAAATTGATAACCCAAAAAGTACTTACCTAATTCTGAAGATTTTGGTGTCTAAAATAATGTAAAAATCTGTGCTATTTTTCTAAATTAGTCCTGAGTTTCTTCTTGAGTGTGCGTGTTCAACAAATGCTTAACACTACCCTCTGATTAGACTAAACGGTTCGCCCACACCACTACAGAAGAGAGCATTTGGGATTATTAATTTAAGCCCTGTAAGCCAATAAGGGTCATCTGGATTTTCTACGCATCTCATTTTGGTACATTACATAAAAAGCCAGCTTTCTACACCTTACAGTACCCATCTCATTAGTCCCATTCAGAAGTTAGCTGGGCTGAGTGGTCAGCCAGTAACTCTGTGTTAGCCAATGGGGCTACTAACTCTCCCACGGCAAAACAACATTTTAGAAGTGTTGCTGTCAGGACATACATATAAGATACATGTCCTACTTAGTAATATATAGCTCCCTGCCTTAGGGCTTGATAGGCCTTCTTTAGGGGAGACTTACATATTAGGTTAAGGGAATTGGGGGCTTTGCCATTGGTTTGAATGGCAAAGTCGAACTAGCAGTGTTTTTTTTTGCCATAGTTCTTTATTTATTTTCACAAAACATCCCCAAACAATATTTCAGCACCATACATGTAACATTATTTACAGTTCCAGCCCTGTCTGCTTCCAGTAGCTAGCGGCTACTTTGGTCAAACAGCCACAGCAGTATTGTGTACAGTTTTGGTAGCTATAAGAAAACCACGGCTCAACATGAAAACCAACAAGAGAAACAAGAAAAGGACCCTTCGAGTGTATTTTACTGCAGGAGTAGTGAGCCTGTGAATGAGGGCAGTGTGGGGCCAGTATGATGTCCAGCACCCTAATGTGGTCTGTTTCGTAGTATTCCCCTACAACCCATGAAAGTATATGGCCGGGTACGAACCCACTTTCCACCCAATATTCACGCTCACAATCCACCGCCCCAGAGTGCATAGTGCTCATGGGAATGTTCATCCTGGCTAGGACTGAATGTATTGAGGTAAGTATCCCAATCCATGTAGCGCACACCCCTGCCCCCCGTCCCCGAGAGCTCAACATCATGTCTGCCTCAGCAAGGGCCCATTTCCACAGGTCTGCCAACCAGTCTCCCAGAGCTGGCGCCATTGTGGACTTACACTGCATTACAACTCGTTGTTTATCAAGCACTAACACTAAGTTAATGAACTGTCACGTGCTTTATACTTTTTGGTACGAGTCAATCGCCAGTAAGCACGGTGAGGTGTCTTTGGGTAGAAGTCTGCCCATGAGGTCGGCTAGATTGTGCAATATTGTGTCTCAAAATCCCGATATAACCGTGCAGTGCCACACCATATGCAGGAAGTAGGCATCATCTTCACCACATCTGGGACACGCTGAATCAGTTCCCGGGAACATGCGGCCTATCCTGTGGTGGGGTTAACTAAGTGTGATGAAGATAATTTTACTGGACATATCGCATCTGAGCATTCCTGCAGACCCCCTAACCATCGCCAGGCATTTCTCCCATTGTTGGTCTGATAATTCCACCCCTAGTGCTCGTTGCCACCATTCCCTGAGGCACAACGAGCGTTGCGCCACATGATGCAGCAGTGCAGTGTAAAATACCTTGATGGTATGTCTATCAGATCCATACGTTAGTAAGAATTGTAATGTCCCATATCGTCGGAAGAGGTTGTCCATGCCCGCGTAAAGAAGGAAAGCACCTGGCCCCAGAGTAGTGGACTCCCGCAGAATCTGGAACAGCTGCCACGTGCCATCATGGAACAGACCTCCCCACACCGTGACATCTGCTTCCGTCCAGGGGCATGTGTCATGTATCGCCGTAAACTACGCACTCCCAGGTAGGTACCAAAGGGGCAATTTTGGCACGTATGCTGGTTTTCTGGGAGCACCCATTACATACTTTTTACAACACCAGCGAGCTGCCCTGAACAGTGCGTTAGTGGTTGAATGCTTTTCATCAGTTCCCCTCAGGCCCAGCAGCAGCGGCAATCCATCTAGATGATCCTGTATGGTTCGGGTGTCCGGGTCCGTAGGCCTCGCAAAGCCTCGCAGCGGCCATGGTAATTGCGCCACTGCATAATAGTATACAGCTCATAATCGGAAGGAGCCAGGCCCCCTTCGTCCACAGGGAGATAGAGATCAGCCAGCCCACCCTGTGGCTCCCATTAGCCCATATGACCGTAGATAATAAAGAGTGCAGTTCGTTCAAAAGGGTTGCTGCAGAACAAGTGGTAGTGCTGCGATGAAATACAAGAGCCTGGGAAGGATCAACATCTTAGTAATGTCCACACGACCCAATGTAGACAGCGGCAAGTCGCTCCAGAACGGGAGGGAGCTCCAGATGGAAACAAATGCCTTCCCCAAATTACCATCAAAAAGATTCTTCTCAGCATGACAAATGTGTATTCCTAGGTTCTTAAACAATTTGGTTGCTAAGTGAAGGGCAGTGCTTGGCCAAACCCCATGCCCGTTAGGGTCCCTGTCAGTCAACGGGAATAGGCAGGATTTATCCTAAATTCACTCTCTCCCGAGGTCCTGCCGAAATCCTCCAGAGCTGTCATCACCAGGGCAAGGTTGCTAGCAGTAGCCATGTCTTCTCGAAGATATATCAGAGCGTCATCGGTATATAGTGATACTCTGTGCCACCCGCTACCCATCAGGATCCCCCAGTCCCGTGCCAGGGCTCACTTGGCACAAGCAAGCAGCTCCATAGCCAAGGCAAAGATCAAAAGGGAGAGCAGGTAACCTTCTTTTGTTCCCCTCCCCATCTTAACAGGGGAGGATATCTGTCCCCCCCATGCGTAACCTTGCCACCAGATCCCTGTAAAGCAGGACAACCCATTGAAGGAATTCATCCCCTATTCCATACCACTGCAGCACCTGCAGCAGATAGGGACAACTGATGGTATCAAAGGTCTTTTCAATGTTTAACAAGGCCACCCAGTGGTGCTCTTGACACTGTCGGGCTCACTCCAAGTCCATAATCAAAAAAATGCACCAAACATTTTGGAAGCTATTAAGGCCCGGTATAAAACCATTACGGTCAGTGTGGACCAACGACTGGACCAATGGTAACAACTAGTTGGCCAATACTTTAACCAGGATATTGTAGTCAAGATTCAACAGCGACAATGGCTAGTACGTACGAGGCCACCGTCAGGGGATCCCTGTTGGGCTTCAACAAAACCACAATTAATGCCTCCCTCATTGACTGGGGAAATTGACCGGTGTCCCTAGCCGCCTCATAAGTGCTTATAAGACAGTTGCCCCAGTCGATAAGCAGCATAAAATTTCAAGGGGAGCCAATCGGGCCTGGTGTCTTGCCCTTGGCTATCTGTGTTATTGCCTCCTGTAACTCCTCCGATTGGAGTGGGGCGTCCAGAGCAGCTCTTTGTGTCGGGTTGAGCTGAGGAAGGGGAATGGTGCTCATATAAGGTTCCGCAGCCTGGTCGGTCAGCTTGCCCCAGGGTGTAGAGGGATGCGTAGTAGCTGCGAAACACCCCATCTTAGACACCCCATTAAACACCATTCAGCTGCCTTCCAGATCGCAACCACTGGCGTCCTGGGGGACTCACTGCGCAGGAACCACGCTAATGTTCGACCTGCCTTGTCACCCTCCCCATGTTGTCTGGCTATGTGGGGCTCCCTGCGTTCACGTTTGCCTAGTCTGTGGAGTGTCTCATTATAAGTTTTTCACGCAGCTGGTGGATCCGATCAGGCTCGATCCGCTCCTATGGCCTTGCGTTTGAGGGAGCGTATGTGATCCTCTAGGGGGACCAGGTCCCTTTTGAATGTGCATTTCGTTCTCATAAAGTGTTTTATTGCACATACCCTGTAAAACCACTTTGAAGGCGTCCCATTCAATCAAGCGGTCTGAAGTTGTCCCCTCATTCTCTGTAAACCACTGTTCTATGTGGTCCCTGATTTCGGTCACCGCTCATTGGTCGTGAAGTAATTCTAGTGGCAGTCTCCATGTCGGGATATAGGTAATTGTGTACCCCCTCGCTATGGATACCATCAGGGGATTATGATCGGTATTCAGCTGCTACTACCTTACCCATCAATGGCTTATTGTAGTAGAACATGTCTATGAATGTGTGTAAAGTGTGCACCCATGGATAAAAGGAATATTCCCGTCATTTGGGTACATGGCTCTTCATACATCTATGAATGCCATGTTTGTCGCCCACTGGGAGACAGACTTCGACCCTACCTCTGCATAAGCCCCAGAAATGGGGGGTCGGGTGATAAACATCCGTGACCGGCACCGAATTGAAGTACCCCCCCTAGACACATGGCAGGGTGGTGTCCAAGAGCAGTAAGGGAGTGAGTGCGGTGAGGAAAGAGGCCACCTGTGCATTGGGAGCATATACCGCAATCAGTGCTATACGTTCCCCAAGAAGCATACCGTCCAGAGTGACGTAGCTCCCCCTTCGGTCAGCTTGAGAGTGTAGCATTTGGTAGGGGACCCCAGGTGCGACCCAAATGAGTACCCCTCTGGCGTAACAAGAGTATGTGGTGCCCACCAAGGTGCCTCGCCAACGCCTGCGTAACTTAATCAACTCAGTGTGGATCAAGTGTGTTTCCTGTAGCAATGCATAGTGTATACCTCTGCCCCTAAGATAGGCATGTATTCTGTATCATTTGATGTAGGTGCCCATACCCTGGATATTCCAAGTAAGTATAATATAATGAGATGGGGTGTTACTGACTACATCTGGCATTGCGTCTCTATGTAGAAGGAGCGGAACTCACGGCTCCACTCCAGCCACAGGCCTGGGTACATCCCGCATAGTGGTGTGTCAGTTAGTGTTTAAGACCACCCACTCAAAGTAAAACATTGAAAATCCCAACTCCCCTTCCCTGGTCGAGGACCCGGAACTGCCTCCTTCAAACTTTGGCATCCAGAACTGGTGCACTCACGTCAAAACCATGCGGTAGCTCATGGGGCGCTATATAGTTCCCCTTACAGTACTATTCCCCTCAACCATATGTAGCTCCCCCCGAACAGTGGTGCTTGCGATTAAGAGTCTTCCCAAGTCCTGTGCAGTGTGCATAACCAACAAAAGATATATGGGCATTAAGGAGCTACCCAATAAAGTCTGCCATCATAGGCGTCACCTCGGGTCTATGCTGCAGGGACACTAGGGCCTCTTCCAAGTCAGTGTTTTACGCCTCAGTGTGATGTTCATGTTTGTCTCCTGAGGTTGATGCTCTAGGGCTGGTGCATCGCTCAATGTCCGCCACAACCGCAAGTTGCTCGGAATCTGCCTGTTCCCAAGATGGTCTACCTTGAGGTCCCCTGCGAGATCTTTTCTGTCGAGTCCAGGGCTGCCTGGGGGCAATAAGAGCTCCACGGTCCTCTGCATTAGGAGCTCCCTTAGTATCCAACCATGTGTGTGCCTCGGCAGGAATGTTGAAGTGATGCACTTTAACGTCATCCGTGATCCAGAGTTAGGCCGGGAACAGTAGTGGATATTGTATCTGGAGATCTCGAAGGCATTGCTTGATCCCCCAGAATGATTCTCTGCAGCGTTGCGTCTCAGTGGTGTATTCAGGAAATATATTCACTTGACTGTTCTCGATTGACCACGGCCCTTGGGCTCTGGAGGCCTGCAAGATGTGGTCACTGTCTCTATAATTGAACATTTTTGCCATCACTGGCCTAGGGGGAAACCCTGATGGCGGCGGGCAATTCGGCACCCTATGCGCTCGTTCCACTGAAAAGAAGTGTGACTGCTTCCCTGCTGGTACTGTGTCCACAAACCACTGCTCAAGATACAGTTCTATGCTGGGACCCTCAGCCCGGTCTGAAAGGCCCACGATATGCACATTGTTCCTACGGGATCGCCTCTCAGCATCCTCTGTTTTCAGTTTCACAAAACGCACTTCTTCATGGAGGGACGTAATGTTGCCAACGTAGATTCATTTGCCGCCACACATTCTGTCAGCTTCTTATGGTCTGCCCTTAAGAGTCCCATCTCAATCGGCACTGTGTTAAATTTGGGCTCCAGAGTCGACTTCAATATGTCATCTAATTGGGTGGCGTTTTCCTGGGTTGTGGCTGCAGAGGTACCAACCGTCTCCATTCTGGGATCTTGCATTGGCGTCGTGCCTAGAGAAGGACAGCAATGTCCTCTGGGTTTCATGCCCTTTGTTTTCACCATGATGCCCATGGAGTAGCGCCCACTCCAGGTCCTGGGCAGCTCAATGGTGTGCACCTGTTGGCGACCATGGAGCCGGGATGATACCTGAGCGTCTACTTTCGTGCCTGAGGAGGGAGAGGGCCTTCATCCGCTGGCACCGTGATGCAACACTGTCTTTTATGTTCCTATGCCCACACCAATTCCCATGTAGCACATTGCGCCTCCCGTGGTCCGTCGAGAAAGTCAGCAGTGAGATGACACCACTATCCCAAGAGGCCCACCAATGCCACTCACCAGTGCACGTGGGAAGTGAATGTCCAAGGATCCAGCTCAGGGTGTCCTCAGGGCCCTCTGTCGGGAAAGCTCTGGGCCACAGGGGGTTCTCAGGAGAGTGGCCAATCCTGGCAGATATATGTTGAGGGGGTGGGGAGATGGGGAAAGTGGTCCTCCCATCCCCGGTGCAGCAAACCAGACGGCCACTATCTCTCTGACTGGTCCGCGTCCCCGGGGACCTAGCGCCACTTTTCCCTGTCGCAGAAGCCTAGCTAGACTGCGCCAGGCGCACTCGCTCCACAAGGCGGGTGAGATGTCCTCCAGTCACTCCTGTGCCCCCCAGGTGATCGGGAAGGGGGCTCGGTGGTCGTGGGCCAGCTGAGCAGCAAGGTCCGAAGCCCCGAGCTGGGCATGCAAGCCTCAAACGTCCTCCTGGAGCGCTCTCCACAGCCCGATCGGCTTCTGAGTCGCAGGGTGCTGCCGCAGCAAGGCACTCCTGGAAACAGGCCAGCGATTGCCCACAGCTCCCCCTGGCCCTGGTTAAGAGCGGCGGTTCCAGGAATCATGCCCCAGTGGGCTCAGGATACCTGATAGGGGTGCACATGGCCAGAGCACGGTGCCGAGCCACTCACTCGGTCACAATCTTAGTCAAGCCCCCTGTCAAACTAGCAGTGTTCCCACTGCACTTACAGTCTGCAGTGGCAGACTGGGAGCCATTTTGTACTTCGTCACAAACAGACACAATCAGTGCTGCAGCCCAGGGTGGACCCTCTGTCATGCATGCCCTGGGTACCATATACTAGGGACTTGTAAGTAAGTCAGTCTCTGCCAAATGGGGGTAGCCAATTCGACAAACACTTTGTATGGGTTTAAAACACTGGCACTGAGGTTGGTTAGCAGGCCTCAGTGCACTCTCAGAGTCAAAAAACCAGAAGCATCAGACCAAACCTATGGGGGTGAACATGCAAAAAGAGGCATTTCCTTACAATAATTAAATATAGTTATTTAACTTATTGAATACTGATGGCAATATTTCAAATTCACCATTTAAATAATATGCATCTGATTTTCTGGTCATCAGGGAATGTGTTGGGTTTAACTCAGTGGTAGCTGACATCTATGGAGGGGGGCGGGCAAATGGTTGGTGAGCGCAAATAAAAATTTTTTTACAGCTTACCTGAATCCAGACAATACAACGTCCTCCTCACTCCTGACCTCTTCTCCTGAGACTGCAGTGCGGGCCCCAGCATCCTCCCTTGACCAACCCTGGGCTGCTCACATGCTGTTAACCAGCATGAGACCAGCGCCCTGATTGGAGGGAGCAGCCTGTCTCGGCACTCCCCAGCGAACTGGAGGCCTACACTTGCTCTCAACCCAGCTGTCTTAAGACAGCTGGGTTGAGAGGTTTAAAGTGCGCATGTCTGGCTGGTCGTCACAAGACGGCCGGCCAAAGAGACATGCTCACTTTAAACAGTGCACAGGCAGCTCTCAGTCCACCTCTCCTCCCTGTTGCTACTCAGCAGGTCCCGCCCCATCCTGACACTCGGTTCAGGACGGGATGATGAAAAATAAAAAGGTAATAAATTACCATTTTATTTTTCATCTCTGGGGCTTAGGGGGTGTGACGCTACTCCGCCTCAATGGAGGAGCCGCTCCTGATTTAACTAGGAAATGCAACTGATAATGATTAAGGAATAATGCAAACCTCTTGGGATTACCACTAAATCTCTTTGGAGGTGCCAAAGATATTAGAGATTGTACTCGTGAGTCTGAATGCTCATAGGACTGAGAGTCTCGCACTGGAAGCGGTAAGGTGCAAGGTTTAGTGGCTTGCATCTCGAAGGCAATGGAATCTTGGTTTTCTAGTTTTAATAATAAATCAAGGGCCAGATGTCCAAACACTTTCTGCATTCATAAATTGTCCAAATCTCTAAATCGGGCTGTTTGCGACTGCAAAAACATTTTGGTATGTATGAAAGGCATTTGGATTGCTTTTTTGCAAACCCAATGAATACTGAATAGCTATTTTTGCGACTTCAAATACCAAATCAATATTAGTGATTTCCTAATAGTGATTCTGTATTTGTATGTATAAAGTGTTCGCCATTTGCAACTAGTTGCAGAACATGCTTTTTGCATGTGCTATTTACAACCAATTCGAATCAGGTGCAACCTATATAAAAAGCCCCAAAATGCATCAGGCTCTTTCACAATGGTGGCTTTGTATGTGCTGGTGAGAAGGATGAGTATTTTGGCTGGTATGCAGCAGAGGAGGACGAGACAGGAAAGGAGTTTTAGAGTTAGGGTAATTGTTTTTGACCAGACAGACAAGGAGATCTGTGACAAGTATAGACTGAGTAGTCAGGTCATTTTAGATTTAATGGCGGATTTACATCTACTGCTAGAGAGAGCAACAGGCAGAAGTAATGCTATTCCACTGCATGTCCTAGTAATCTGTTCCCTACACCTTTTAGCCTAAGGAGGTTACCAAGGAGTAACTGTGGTAGCAGGGGAGTATCACAAAGTACATTTTCCAAATTTAATAAGTATATTATATTCCTTGCCTCTCAACAGGACTCACAACAGACTAAACTGCATTTTTATTGCATTGCACAATTCACCCATGTTATAGGTTGTGCTGATGGAACTCATATTGCATTATGTCCCCTATCCACAAATGAGGTTATTTTTCACAATCACAAAAATAACCACTCTCTCAATATACAGGTTGTGTGTGATGCCTCCTGTGTCATAAAAGACTTTGTAGCCTCTTTTACTGGCAGCACATGACTCTTATATTCTCCGCCACAGTGGGACATATAATCGTCGTTCTCGAGGTGAATTTGGAGATGTATATTTGCTTGGTAAGCGGGTTAAATACTGCAAACACACATGTATACTGTACAACCAACTTGCTTATGTTAATGCATTTTATTTTACTTTGCGGGGGACAGTGCTTATGCATTACATCTTTGGATCATGACACCATATTTAAACCTGCAAAACACACAAGATGATGGACGGAATGCTGCACATTGGCAAACATTCACCCCCAGTCACAGATCTGGGTTTAATCCATCGTTATTTTGCTTCACCACGCCACCCCAGTTCAGACATAGCCATATGCAAATCAGTCTTGACCCTGTGCCTCATGGGAACAGTCCAGACCGAACTGCCAAGCCATGTCTTCCCTGGACCGGAATCAAGCATCCTAGGACCGGTTTCAGGCTATCAGCCTTCATCAGCCAGGATAGCTTGACTCCAGTGGCGTAGTGAGCACGGGACCCACGTCTGAGCATACCCTTCCCACTTAGGGCAAAATGCAAAACACACAAGATGATGGACGGAATGCTGCACATTGGCAAACATTCACCCCCAGTCACAGATCTGGGTTTAATCCATCGTTATTTTGCTTCACCACGCCACCCCAGTTCAGACATAGCCATATGCAAATCAGTCTTGACCCTGTGCCTCATGGGAACAGTCCAGACCGAACTGCCAAGCCATGTCTTCCTGGACCGGAATCAAGCATCCTAGGACCGGTTTCAGGCTATCAGCCTTCATCAGCCAGGATAGCTTGACTCCAGTGGCGTAGTGAGCACGGGACCCACGTCTGGGCATACCCTTCCCACTTAGGCGAAATGCAAAACACACAAGATGATGGACGGAATGCTGCACATTGGCAAACATTCACTCCCAGTCACAGATCTGGGTTTAATCCATCGTTATTTTGCTTCACCACGCCACCCCAGTTCAGACATAGCCATATGCAAATCAGTCTTGACCCTGTGCCTCATGGGAACAGTCCAGACCGAACTGCCAAGCCATGTCTTCCCTGGACCGGAATCAAGCATCCTAGGACCGGCTTCAGGCTATCAGCCTTCATCAGCCAGGATAGCTTGACTCCAGTGGCGTAGTGAGCACGGGACCACGTCTGGGCATACCCTTTCCACTTAGGGCAAAATGCAAAACACACAAGATGATGGACGGAATGCTGCACATTGGCAAACATTCACTCCCAGTCACAGATCTGGGTTTAATCCATCGTTATTTTGCTTCACCACGCCACCCCAGTTCAGACATAGCCATATGCAAATCAGTCTTGACCCTGTGCCTCATGGGAACAGTCCAGACCGAACTGCCAAGCCATGTCTTCCCTGGCTGATAGCCTGAAACCGGTCCTAGGATGCTTGATTCCGGTCCAGGGAAGACATGGCTTGGCAGTTCGGTCTGGACTGTTCCCATGAGGCACAGGGTCAAGACTGATTTGCATATGGCTATGTCTGAACTGGGGTGGCGTGGTGAAGCAAAATAACGATGGATTAAACCCAGATCTGTGACTGGGGGTGAATGTTTGCCAATGTGCAGCATTCCGTCCATCATCTTGTGTGTTTTGCATTTCGCCCTAAGTGGGAAGGGTATGCCCAGACGTGGTCCCGTGCTCACCACGCCACTGGAGTCAAGCTATCCTGGCTGATGAAGGCTGATAGCCTGAAACCGGTCCTAGGATGCTTGATTCCGGTCCAGGGAAGACATGGCTTGGCAGTTCGGTCTGGACTGTTCCCATGAGGCACAGGGTCAAGACTGATTTGCATATGGCTATGTCTGAACTGGGGTGGCGTGGTGAAGCAAAATAACGATGGATTAAACCCAGATCTGTGACTGGGGGTGAATGTTTGCCAATGTGCAGCATTCCGTCCATCATCTTGTGTGTTTTGCATTTCGCCCTAAGTGGGAAGGGTATGCCCAGACGTGGGTCCCGTGCTCACTACGCCACTGGAGTCAAGCTATCCTGGCTGATGAAGGCTGATAGCCTGAAACCGGTCCTAAGATGCTTGATTCCGGTCCAGGGAAGACATGGCTTGGCAGTTCGGTCTGGACTGTTCCCATGAGGCACAGGGTCAAGACTGATTTGCATATGGCTATGTCTGAACTGGGGTGGCGTGGTGAAGCAAAATAACGATGGATTAAACCCAGATCTGTGACTGGGGGTGAATGTGTGCCAATGTGCAGCATTCCGTCCATCATCTTGTGTGTTTTGCATTTTGCCCTAAGTGGGAAGGGTATGCCCAGACGTGGGTCCCGTGCTCACTATGCCACTGGAGTCAATCTATCCTGGCTGATGAAGGCTGATAGCCTGAAACCGGTCCTAGGATGCTTGATTCCGGTCCAGGGAAGACATGGCTTGGCAGTTCGGTCTGGACTGTTCCCATGAGGCACAGGGTCAAGACTGATTTGCATATGGCTATGTCTGAACTGGGGTGGCGTGGTGAAGCAAAATAACGATGGATTAAACCCAGATCTGTGACTGGGGGTGAATGTTTGCCAATGTGCAGCATTCCGTCCATCATCTTGTGTGTTTTGCATTTCGCCCTAAGTGGGAAGGGTATGCCCAGACGTGGGTTCCGTGCTCACTACGCCACTGGAGTTAAGCTATCCTGGCTGATGAAGGCTGATAGCCTGAAACCGGTCCTAGGATGCTTGATTCCGGTCCAGGGAAGACATGGCTTGGCAGTTCGGTCTGGACTGTTCCCATGAGGCACAGGGTCAAGACTGATTTGCATATGGCTATGTCTGAACTGGGGTGGCGTGGTGAAGCAAAATAACGATGGATTAAACCCAGATCTGTGACTGGGGGTGAATGTTTGCCAATGTGCAGCATTCCGTCCATCATCTTGTGTGTTTTGCATTTCGCCCTAAGTGGGAAGGGTATGCCCAGACGTGGATCCCGTGCTCACTACACCACTGGAGTCAAGCTATCCTGGCTGATGAAGGCTGATAGCCTGAAACCGGTCCTAGGATGCTTGATTCCGGTCCAGGGAAGACATGGCTTGGCAGTTCGGTCTGGACTGTTCCCATGAGGCACAGGGTCAAGACTGATTTGCATATGGCTATGTCTGAACTGGGGTGGCGTGGTGAAGCAAAATAACGATGGATTAAACCCAGATCTGTGACTGGGGGTGAATGTTTGCCAATGTGCAGCATTCCGTCCATCATCTTGTGTGTTTTGCATTTCACCCTAAGTGGGAAGGGTATGCCCAGACGTGGGTCCCGTGCTCACTACGCCACTGGAGTCAAGCTATCCTGGCTGATGAAGGCTGATAGCCTGAAACCGGTCCTAGGATGCTTGATTCCGGTCCAGGGAAGACATGGCTTGGCAGTTCGGTCTGGACTGTTCCCATGAGGCACAGGGTCAAGACTGATTTGCATATGGCTATGTCTGAACTGGGGTGGCGTGGTGAAGCAAAATAACGATGGATTAAACCCAGGTCTGTGACTGGGGGTGAATGTTTGCCAATGTGCAGCATTCCGTCCATCATCTTGTGTGTTTTGCATTTCGCCCTAAGTGGGAAGGGTATGCCCAGACGTGGGTCCCGTGCTCACTACGCCACTGGAGTCAAGCTATCCTGGCTGATGAAGGCTGATAGCCTGAAACCGGTCCTAGGATGCTTGATTCCGGTCCAGGGAAGACATGGCTTGGCAGTTCGGTCTGGACTGTTCCCATGAGGCACAGGGTCAAGACTGATTTGCATATGGCTATGTCTGAACTGGGGTGGCGTGGTGAAGCAAAATAACGATGGATTAAACCCAGATCTGTGACTGGGGGTGAATGTGTGCCAATGTGCAGCATTCCGTCCATCATCTTGTGTGTTTTGCATTTTGCCCTAAGTGGGAAGGGTATGCCCAGACGTGGGTCCCGTGCTCACTATGCCACTGGAGTCAAGCTATCCTGGCTGATGAAGGCTGATAGCCTGAAACCGGTCCTAGGATGCTTGATTCCGGTCCAGGGAAGACATGGCTTGGCAGTTCGGTCTGGACTGTTCCCATGAGGCACAGGGTCAAGACTGATTTGCATATGGCTATGTCTGAACTGGGGTGGCGTGGTGAAGCAAAATAACGATGGATTAAACCCAGATCTGTGACTGGGGGTGAATGTTTGCCAATGTGCAGCATTCCGTCCATCATCTTGTGTGTTTTGCATTTCGCCCTAAGTGGGAAGGGTATGCCCAGACGTGGGTCCCGTGCTCACTACGCCACTGGAGTTAAGCTATCCTGGCTGATGAAGGCTGATAGCCTGAAACCGGTCCTAGGATGCTTGATCTGGTCCAGGGAAGACATGGCTTGGCAGTTCGGTCTGGACTGTTCCCATGAGGCACAGGGTCAAGACTGATTTGCATATGGCTATGTCTGAACTGGGGTGGCGTGGTGAAGCAAAATAACGATGGATTAAACCCAGATCTGTGACTGGGGGTGAATGTTTGCCAATGTGCAGCATTCCGTCCATCATCTTGTGTGTTTTGCATTTCGCCCTAAGTGGGAAGGGTATGCCCAGACGTGGATCCCATGCTCACTACGCCACTGGAGTCAAGCTATCCTGGCTGATGAAGGCTGATAGCCTGAAACCGGTCCTAGGATGCTTGATTCTGGTCCAGGGAAGACATGGCTTGGCAGTTCGGTCTGGACTGTTCCCATGAGGCACAGGGTCAAGACTGATTTGCATATGGCTATGTCTGAACTGGGGTGGCGTGGTGAAGCAAAATAACGATGGATTAAACCCAGATCTGTGACTGGGGGTGAATGTTTGCCAATGTGCAGCATTCCGTCCATCATCTTGTGTGTTTTGCATTTCACCCTAAGTGGGAAGGGTATGCCCAGACGTGGGTCCCGTGCTCACTACGCCACTGGAGTCAAGCTATCCTGGCTGATGAAGGCTGATAGCCTGAAACCGGTCCTAGGATGCTTGATTCCGGTCCAGGGAAGACATGGCTTGGCAGTTCGGTCTGGACTGTTCCCATGAGGCACAGGGTCAAGACTGATTTGCATATGGCTATGTCTGAACTGGGGTGGCGTGGTGAAGCAAAATAACGATGGATTAAACCCAGATCTGTGACTGGGGGTGAATGTTTGCCAATGTGCAGCATTCCGTCCATCATCTTGTGTGTTTTGCATTTTGCCCTAAGTGGGAAGGGTATGCCCAGACGTGGGTCCCGTGCTTACTACGCCACTGGAGTCAAGCTATCCTGGCTGATGAAGGCTGATAGCCTGAAACCGGTCCTAGGATGCTTGATTCCGGTCCAGGGAAGACATGGCTTGGCAGTTCGGTCTGGACTGTTCCCATGAGGCACAGGGTCAAGACTGATTTGCATATGGCTTTGTCTGAACTGGGGTGGCGTGGTGAAGCAAAATAACGATGGATTAAACCCAGATCTGTGACTGGGGGTGAATGTTTGCCAATGTGCAGCATTCCGTCCATCATCTTGTGTGTTTTGCATTTCGCCCTAAGTGGGAAGGGTATGCCCAGACGTGGGTCCCGTGCTCACTACGCCACTGGAGTCAAGCTATCCTGGCTGATGAAGGCTGATAGCCTGAAACCGGTCCTAGGATGCTTGATTCCGGTCCAGGGAAGACATGGCTTGGCAGTTCGGTCTGGACTGTTCCCATGAGGCACAGGGTCAAGACTGATTTGCATATGGCTATGTCTGAACTGGGGTGGCGTGGTGAAGCAAAATAACGATGGATTAAACCCAGATCTGTGACTGGGGGTGAATGTTTGCCAATGTGCAGCATTCCGTCCATCATCTTGTGTGTTTTGCATTTCGCCCTAAGTGGGAAGGGTATGCCCAGACGTGGGTCCCGTGCTCACTACGCCACTGGAGTCAAGCTATCCTGGCTGATGAAGGCTGATAGCCTGAAACCGGTTCTAGGATGCTTGATTCCGGTCCAGGGAAGACATGGCTTGGCAGTTCGGTCTGGACTGTTCCCATGAGGCACAGGGTCAAGACTGATTTGCATATGGCTATGTCTGAACTGGGGTGGCGTGGTGAAGCAAAATAACGATGGATTAAACCCAGATCTGTGACTGGGGGTGAATGTTTGCCAATGTGCAGCATTCCGTCCATCATCTTGTGTGTTTTGCATTTCGCCCTAAGTGGGAAGGGTATGCCCAGACGTGGGTCCCGTGCTCACTACGCCACTGGAGTCAAGCTATCCTGGCTGATGAAGGCTGATAGCCTGAAACCGGTCCTAGGATGCTTGATTCCGGTCCAGGGAAGACATGGCTTGGCAGTTCGGTCTGGACTGTTCCCATGAGGCACAGGGTCAAGACTGATTTGCATTTGGCTATGTCTGAACTGGGGTGGCGTGGTGAAGCAAAATAACGATGGATTAAACCCAGATCTGTGACTGGGGGTGAATGTTTGCCAATGTGCAGCATTCCGTCCATCATCTTGTGTGTTTTGCATTTCGCCCTAAGTGGGAAGGGTATGCCCAGACGTGGGTCCCGTGCTCACTACGCCACTGGAGTCAAGCTATCCTGGCTGATGAAGGCTGATAGCCTGAAACCGGTCCTAGGATGCTTGATTCCGGTCCAGGGAAGACATGGCTTGGCAGTTCGGTCTGGACTGTTCCCATGAGGCACAGGGTCAAGACTGATTTGCATATGGCTATGTCTGAACTGGGGTGGCGTGGTGAAGCAAAATAATGATGGATTAAACCCAGATCTGTGACTGGGAGTGAATGTTTGCCAATGTGCAGCATTCCGTCCATCATCTTGTGTGTTTTACCATATTTAAACCTAACACCAGAAGTGAGAGCAGATATAACCAAGCTCACAAGAGCACATGCTCAGTAATAGAGTGCACCTTTGGCATCCTCAAAGGATGATTTGGATGGCTCTATAAAAGTGGTGGAGCTCTACAGTACTGGCCAGACATCTGCTGCAAAGTATTTGCAATATGTGCGATGCTGCATAACATTGCAATGAAGAGGGGTCTCCCCAATGTAGAAACTGATTCGGATTCGCCCTAAGTGGGAAGGGTATGCCCAGACGTGGGTCCCCTGCTCACTACGACACTGGAATCAAGCTATCCTGGCTGATGAAGGCTGATAGCCTGAAACCGGTCCTAGGATGCTTGATTCCGGTCCAGGGAAGACATGGCTTGGCAGTTCGGTCTGGACTGTTCCCATGAGGCACAGGGTCAAGACTGATTTGCATATGGCTATGTCTGAACTGGGGTGGCGTGGTGAAGCAAAATAACGATGGATAAAACCCAGACCTGAAAGACCTGCACTGGCTCCCCGTCAGCAAGAGAATCACGTTCAGACTCCTCACCCACGCACACAAGGCCCTCCACGACCTGGGCCCAAAGTACCTCAACGACCGCATGTCCTTCTACACGCCCACACGCCAGCTACGATCAACCAGCCACGCCCTCGCCACCGTACCACGCATCCGCAGAACCACCGCCGGAGGAAGATCCTTCTCCTACCTGGCGGCCAAGACCTGGAACTCCCTCCCCACTCACCTTCGGCGAACCCAGGACCATCTCGCCTTCAGGAAGCAGCTCAAGACCTGGCTGTTCGAGCAGTAACTTACCCCCTCCCCAGCGCCTTGAGACCCTCCCGGGTGAGTAGCGCGCTCTATAAATGCCGTGATTGATTGATTGATTGAGATCTGTGACTGGGGGTGAATGTTTGCCAATGTGCAGCATTCCGTCCATCATCTTGTGTGTTTTGCATTTCGCCCTAAGTGGGAAGGGTATGCCCAGACGTGGGTCCCGTGCTCACTACGCCACTGGAGTCAAGCTATCCTGGCTGATGAAGGCTGATAGCCTGAAACCGGTCCTAGGATGCTTGATTCCGGTCCAGGGAAGACATGGCTTGGCAGTTCGGTCTGGACTGTTCCCATGAGGCACAGGGTCAAGACTGATTTGCATATGGCTATGTCTGAACTGGGGTGGCGTGGTGAAGCAAAATAACGATGGATTAAACCCAGATCTGTGACTGGGGGTGAATGTTTGCCAATGTGCAGCATTCCGTCCATCATCTTGTGTGTTTTACCATATTTAAACCTAACACCAGAAGTGAGAGCAGATATAACCAAGCTCACAAGAGCACATGCTCAGTAATAGAGTGCACCTTTGGCATCCTCAAAGGATGATTTGGATGGCTCTATAAAAGTGGTGGAGCTCTACAGTACTGGCCAGACATCTGCTGCAAAGTATTTGCAATATGTGCGATGCTGCATAACATTGCAATGAAGAGGGGTCTCCCCAATGTAGAAACTGATTCGGATTCTGATCCAAATGATGGAATGCCACTTTCCCAAATACCACAGGATGGCTCTCATGCTGGTAAAGTCAGAGCACGTAGTATACAGATATAACATATCATTCATTTTAAGGTAAGTCAAAAACAAAGTATGCAAATCAAACTCAGCACAACATTGGTGTTATCCTACGGCCCAAAAATATACCTTTTACTGAGGTTTAAGAACAATGTAATGCTTTTTTCTTCTTACCAAGAGTAAATTTGTCAAAATATAACAACATATTTGCTTTAGGTTACATTAACAAAACAAATGAAAAACGATGTTACTAAACCAACATAATATTAGTATTTTCTTCAGCCTCTACTCACACTAGTTTCCTCTGTAATAGGAGCTTATGGTGTACCAGACACATCAGTACCAGATGTATGTCTGTGTGTGCAACTAGTATTACTTACATCTGCCACAGACAGGCTACTATGGCTTTGTCACGATGTTCCGGCTGTTGACCTGCCGGGTGAGGAGGATCCCGACATGTTCCCTCGTTATCTCTCGCCCCTCCTTTCTTTTCAGTCCTCTGCAGCTTCAAAGGTACTGTGGAGCTTTAAGGACTTGGACGCTCGGGACTCTGAGCCTGCCCACCAACCCGGACCGGGGATTCCGATTGGAGGGGACGGTCACACCTCCGGAGTCATAACGAGGCCGCAGGAGGAACTCAGCGCGCAAGCCGACTGGACGACGGAGAAGGAGGAACAGCTGACCAGTTTTGCCAGACCGACATCGTACGAAGAGCTGCGACCGCGAGTACCAGAAGAGCCGGCAGTGAAGGAGACGGAACACTGTCCAGCAAAAGGGGCGCCGGACCCGATTCGGCACCGCGAGGAAGCCAGCCACGTCCCCGGAGGAACGTGGCTACAACAGGTACGTGCTCGCCTCAAAGCAGCGTACGATAAGGAACCCCTGGGTGGGAAGCCTGTTAGCAGGGCGGAGGGAGGCACGCAAACGCCCCGCTAAAATACCGACAGTACAATCCTACTGTTGTACCTCGTTGCGCATTTTAACTTCACCGGTGACGGATGGTGGTGCTCTCTCTCCCTCACTTCCCTTCCCCGTTATCGCTATAGTCCAGAAGGACTTTGAAACTGACAGTAGTTTCTCTTTTCTTTTGCCATATACCCTCCCTTGGCTCCTTCCCGACGGACGTGATCGCTGAGACGACCCCAGACCGGAGAAAAGCCCCCGAAGATCCACTGACGGAAGAGATCCATCTCCGATTGTTTTGGACTTTAATTTGCCCTTATACACCTTGGAATAAAAACTCAACCAAGAATACCTAACCCTTCGTGTCTGATTCTTGCCGGGCCCCACACATGGTGGAGAATACGGGCAATCTAGCTCCATAGACAGAATGGAGAATCTGATACAACAGCTGATTACGAGTCAGCAGAAGCTGGAATGGGCCCTCGAGAAGCAGATGGCGTCGGCCCAGGCCGACCGTGAGGTGTTCAAGGACTCTATGGGTCAACAGGTTGAGTGCATACAACGGGTAGCCGTCGACCAGCTCCAGCTGACTACCCAGATGCAGAACCGCACCGGGGGCCAACCCACCAACCCCCACATTTCCTTACAGAAGTTCCTCCCGGGAGAGGATCCCGATGTATTTCTAACCAACTTTGAACGGGCGGCACGGGCCTGTGGGTGGCCGGCCGCCAAGTGGCCCTTCTTCCTGGCCCCTTTGCTGAGCGGGGAAGCACAGGCCGCCTACCAGGTGGCTAATCCTACGGGTACTACTCCATATGCGGAGGTGAAAAACATTATTCTGGACCATCTAGGCGTGGATCCCGAGGCCTATCGGGTACGCTTTCGGAAGGAGAGGGGAATGCCCGGAGATAACCCCAAGACGCTATACTTCAAGCTCAAAGCTGCAGCCGACAAGTGGCTGAAACCCCAGGAATGGGGAAAGGAGGAGATTATGGAGCTAATCTATCTGGAGCAATTCTTGGAATCCCTCCCCTACCCCACACAGCGATGGCTGAGGCAGCATCCTAACCTAACCGCCTCCCAAGCAGTAGAGATGGCCACCACTTTCGCCCGGGCCCAGCCCCGCTCCCTTCCTGTGGACACAAGTAAACAACGGCTGGTCGCACCTCCCCCAAGAACAGAGAGAAGGGTCCCAAGATCTATACCAGAACCGCCACGTCCTCGCTTCCACCCCGAGACCCCAACGTCCAGGGGACCACAGTGTTTTGACTGTGGGGAGTGGGGCCATATCGCCCGGTTCTGCCCCCTAAAAAATCAGACAGAAGAACCCATGGACGTGAGCTGTATCCCCCGTACGGTCCTATATACAGAGGAAATGGGGTCATGTTTTTATGTGAGTGTACAGGTGAACGGACAGCCAGTAAAAGCTCTCCTTGACTCGGGCTGTCGTCAGTCTGTTGTTCGGGAATCCCTCGTGTCCTTATCTGTCCTTAGCACCACCGAACGCATACCCATAAGGTGTGTTCACGGAGACGTTCATACCTACCCCGTCATACACCTCCCCATCCTCGTGTCCGGTGAAAAGATCCTCCAGGTTAAACTCGGGGTGTTACCATACCTCCCGGAGGACTTGATATTAGGACAAGATAACCCACTCTTTATACAACTGCTCAGAGAGACCATGCAGGACCTTAACCCTTCTCCCCCAGGACAGGTAGCTCTTCTCACGCAAGCCCCTTGGCTCTCTGACCGGAGTTTCCGGTATTGTCAGGAACACGACCCCACCCTACAACATGCCTGGTCACGAGCCAAACAAACTCCCACAGCACAAAACCCGGTCTATCCTCTGTTTCACGTCTTAAGGGGTCTCCTATACAGAACAGAGAACGATAAAGCTTCTCCCCAACTACTCGTCCCACAGGCTTTCAGAGAGCAGTTGTTGTTTTTTGCACACACACACCTGCTGGCTGGACACCGGGGAACACAAAAGACGACCCAGATGCTATTGCGGAATTTTTATTGGCCGGGGGTGTATTCCCAGATCTCCAAATATTGTCAAGAATGCAAAATCTGCCAATGAAAAAACCCCTACCGCCCTCCAGCTGTTCCCCTACAACCGCTCCCTATCATAGGTAATCCCTTCGAGCGCGTTGGGATGGACTTGATAGGCCCCCTTCCCCGTACAAAAAAAGGCAACCTGTATGCACTAGTCGTCGTCGACTACGCCACCCGCTATCCCGAGGCCTTTCCTCTGAGAGCCCCCACTACCACCAACATAAGTGACCGTCTGGTCGAGTTGTTCTCCCGTGTCGGTTTTCCTAAAGAGATACTCACCGACCAGGGGACCCCCTTCGTCTCACGATTGATGTCCCAGGTCTGTAAGACACTAGATATATCCCACATAAAGACCTCGGTATACCACCCCCAAACCGATGGTCTTTGCGAGAGGTATAACGCCACCTTAAAGCTCTCTTTAAAAAAGATGTTATCCTCAGAAGGTAGAGACTGGGATATGCTCCTCCCTTTAGCTCTCTTTGTAATCCGTAGTCAACCTCAGAGCAGTTTGGGGTGTTCACCCTTTGAGCTTCTTTTTGGACGGCGTCCGCGCGATCTGTTGGAGATCACCAGGGAAGCCTGGGAAGAGGAGAAGCAGGAAGAAACCCGTTCTTTCCTTGACTATACCTCTGCGTTGCGTACCCGTATCCATAAACTACGCGATTTCGCGGACGCCAACCTCGAAAAAGCCCAAACCAAGCAACAACTCTTTTATGATAAAGGGAAGAGGTGGAGACATTTGGACGTAGACGATTGGGTTTTGATCGTCCTACCCTCTAGTCTAGCAAAGGTCCGCTCAGAATGGAAGGGGCCCTTCCGTATAGTAAAGAAGATAGGGCTCACCACCTATCTGGTACAGCTATCACCAAAGAAATCCCAAATGTACCATATAAATCTTCTTAAGAAGTGGCTCGGCCCAGTGCCCCAAACCGTACACTTAGCACTCTCTCCAACGGAACCAGAGAGCACTATTGAGCACCTGGGTGTAAATGAGGCCCTGACAGACTCCCAAAAAGGGGCCCTACTTGAAGCCCTTCTGCCATACTCTCCTCTTTTTCGGATTGTCCCGGAAAAACTAACCTGATCGAACATTCCATAACCACCCCACCAGGTAAAACCATCAAGCAAAGACCGTATCGGATACCTGCAGCCAGACGGGAGGCCATCAACACTGAGGTAACAAACATGTTGAAAATGGGGGTGATACAACCCTCCCAAAGTGAGTGGTCATCCCCCATAGTCCTCGTGCCCAAACCTGACGGGTCCGTACGTTTTTGCATAGACTTCAGGGCCGTCAATGCTGTCTCAAAGTTCGATGCACATCCGCTACCAAGGGTGGACGAACTCATCGAACGGCTCGGGGATGCCGAATACATATCCACGTTGGATCTCACAAAGGGGTATTGGCAGGTGCCCCTCAAACCCCAAGATCGGGAGAAAACCGTGTTCTCAACCCCTAAGGGCCTCTTTGAGTTCACCGTCCTCCCCTTCGGCCTACACGGGTCACCTGCCACCTTCCAGCGGCTTATGAACAAGGTCCTCGCAGAACACCAGGGATATTCAGCGGCTTATCTTGACGATATCGTTATTTACAGTCCTAACTGGGAAGCGCATTTGCGACACTGCCAGGCGGTTCTACAGGCCCTTCAACAGGCAGGTCTGCATGTGAACGCAAAAAAGTCCCATGTGGGTTTTCAGCGGGTCAAATATTTGGGATATCTCCTAGGGAACGGGGTTATAGAGCCACAGACAGAAAAGATCAGGGCAATAGTCAACACTCCCTTCCCTTCTACTAAAAAGGAGGTCCGGGCCTTTCTGGGTCTTTTAGGTTATTACCGTAGATTCATTCCCCGCTTCTCAGACATAGCAGGTCCCTTAACGGACCTACTTAAACAGCAGGTGAAGGCCAAAGATCTCTCACATCCTTCTTCTCTGGCCCTCCGGGCATTCCAGGACCTAAAAGATGCCATCACTACTGCACCTATACTTAGGTCCCCTGACTTCACGAAACCCTTCCTCCTCCAAACCGACGCCTCCAATCGGGGGATTGGGGCCGTCCTTTCCCAGACCTCCCCGAAGGTATGGACCACCCGGTGCTGTTTATCAGCCGTAAGCTATTTCCCCGCGAAGAAAGATACCCCATCATCGAGAAGGAATGTTTGGCGATCAAGTGGGCGGTGGACAAGCTTAGATATTACCTGGAGGGTTCACATTTCATCCTGTACACAGACCATGCCCCCTTGCTCTGGTTGAGCCGTAATAAGGGACAGAATCCGCGGATCCTCCGGTGGTTCCTCTCCTTGCAGCCCTTCTCGTATGAGGTTCGACACCGGAGGGGTTCTGAGAATGGTAATGCGGACTTCCTCTCCCGGGTTCCTCTGTTCCCCGACCGGGAACATTCTGGGGCGGGGATGTGTCACGATGTTCCGGCTGTTGACCTGCCGGGTGAGGAGGATCCCGACATGTTCCCTCGTTATCTCTCGCCCCTCCTTTCTTTTCAGTCCTCTGCAGCTTCAAAGGTACTGTGGAGCTTTAAGGACTTGGACGCTCGGGACTCTGAGCCCGCCCACCAACCCGGACCGGGGATTCCGATTGGAGGGGACGGTCACACCTCCGGAGTCATAACGAGGCCGCAGGAGGAACTCAGCGTGCAAGCCGACTGGACGACGGAGAAGGAGGAACAGCTGACCAGTTTTGCCAGACCGACATCGTACGAAGAGCTGCGACCGCGAGTACCAGAAGAGCCGGCAGTGAAGGAGACGGAACACTGTCCAGCAAAAGGGGCGCCGGACCCGATTCGGCACCGCGAGGAAGCCAGCCATGTCCCCGGAGGAACGTGGCTACAACAGGTACGTGCTCGCCTCAAAGCAGCGTACGATAAGGAACCCCTGGGTGGGAAGCCTGTTAGCAGGGCGGAGGGAGGCACGCAAACGCCCCGCTAAAATACCGACAGTACAATCCTACTGTTGTACCTCGTTGTGCATTTTAACTTCACCGGTGACGGATGGTGGTGCTCTCTCTCCCTCACTTCCCTTCCCCGTTATCGCTATAGTCCAGAAGGACTTTGAAACTGACAGTAGTTTCTCTTTTCTTTTGCCATATACCCTCCCTTGGCTCCTTCCCGACGGACGTGATCGCTGAGACGACCCCAGACCGGAGAAAAGCCCCCGAAGATCCACTGACGGAAGAGATCCATCCCCGATTGTTTTGGACTTTAATTTGCCCTTATACACCTTGGAATAAAAACTCGACCAAGAATACCTAACCCTTCGTGTCTGATTCTTGCCGGGCCCCACAGGCTTGAAGCCTCTTCACTTTCCCCCTACTCCTATAGCAGCAGGTAAAGAAATGTTGGTGGTTTGAAATTGTTCTAGGGCTGTTGTAACTTGAAGAAGGCCATGTGCCACATCCCTGCAACAGTGCCTCATCTCTGTCTGAATATTGACAGTTTACCGTAATAAGGTAGTAGTAGCCTATGCCAGACAGTTAACTGACCTGCTAAAATGATATAAACGCAACATATGTTAGTGATGTCTGTGACTCTGAATCATATGGTCTTGCTGCAAGGTTGTGACTAATGTACTTACAGATTGCAAACTTCTCAAAATTCTGGCAATGATTTGTTGTCCCTCTTCTACAGTCTCTCTTAACATTTCTTACCCATCTAACATGTGTGAAATGGTACGATTCAGTGTCATTAACAGTTTATTGACACTTTTAACAGGTTTTTTTTTTGCAGGCATTGCACAGCGTGCATTGATGCCTCTAAGCCACAAAACAAGTGTGAGGTTTCAGAAACATCTTCAGGTGTAGGGAGTCTTGCATTTCTTGTTGTTCAAGTAGAGTGTCAACACTCCATAAGCCTCCGGCGCACCTGTTGGCCTCTCAAAGTTCTTTGTGATGAATTGTGGTGAGCTGGGGGCCATGGCTTGCTACAGCAAGATGGCGGATGAGCCTTAGCATGGCTCAGCCAGTTGGCCTTGATCCCGGCACATTCGCTGGGGTGGAAGTGCTGACTCCCCCATCCTGCACCCCCCTCTGAGGCCTCTGGACGAGGACGAGCAGCGGCAGGCACGAGGACAAGCACAGAGACCTGCATTTGGACTGGTGAGCGACGGGGGCGATCTGTGGCCCGCGTGTGCTGCACGCATGGAGTCCTTGCACCCGGACCTGGGGGACACCAGACACACCCTGGAGTGAGCGGCCACCCAGAACTAAACATTTAAGAGACAGGGTGTCCCACTTGAAGAGAGAGCAGTGCGGTGCCCCCTCCTCCTCGTAAACATACACGGCTCACAGCGGCAGCCGCGGATCTAGTCGGCAGCAGCGGAGTGGGCCCGCCAGAGGGAAGTAGGCCATTGAGGGAGGGCCCTCAATTGATTTCGGCCCTGGTATCGAGGAGTTGCCCCAACGGGGGCTGCGGCTTCCCCCGCTACCTCTCCCTATCTCACTGAGGGCCTACCTTGCCCTCCAATTTTTGCCCCCCCACTGACTGCTGTTTTCTGGGGGGGAGGACATAGGGTGTGGTGAAAGGCACCCCCCCCCATCAAGATACACACGAGGAAGTGCCTTGGTCCAGCGGCCCCTTTGGAGACACTCACACTTCTCACAGGGACTGCTCGTGCCCCTTCCCCCCCAAGATGACAGAAGACACCAGAGCAGCAGCCTGGGGGGTGAGGCGGGTTTCAGGATCTGATCGACGGGGGGGTCCCTGACGAGAAACACTAATATAGACCCTATTGAGTCTGAACTCCTTAAGACTGCTGCCCCCACACTGCTGGATTACAGCCCCGCTGTGGCCTGGACCGATCAGGCCCACGGCCCGTGCCCTCAGCATCGTGACTGGCCACTTATACGTAAACCCACTTGGCACATGGGGCGGCGAGGTGCTGGGAGGGCTCGGCCCCTCGGACAGCTCGACATAGGGGGAGAAGGCCGCGAACCAGAATTAGCCGACATGCCGAGTGTGTTGGCCAACCCCCAGAGCCCACAGATGCAAAATTCAGCAGGATCTTGGCCACCTTAGCTGACATCAGGCAGGACCTCGAGAGCCGCGTGGATACAGTGGCGGTAGAATTAAGTCTGCTGCGAGACAACCAGCGGAAGCTCGCTTCCTGAGTCACACAAACCGAAGCCTCCCATCAAACTCTACAGACGGCAGCGTCGGAACTGGGGGGATGGATCCTAGTTCTGATGACCAGATTACAGGCCCTCGAACATAGAGCGGAGGATGCAGAAGGACGATTACACTGCAGTAAAATCCATATTGTAGGCTTCCCAGAGGGCGCGGAGGGTTCTGACCCTATTGCCTTCTTCAGAAATTGTATATTCACAACTGTGTCTCATATGGGGCTGTAATCCTTCTTCCTACTGGAGAGAGCACAGAGAGTGCCAGACAGACATCCCCCTCCCAGAGGCCCCACAATGACAGGTAGTGGCAAAAAACATGAACTTCCACAACAAGAAAACCATTCTAAAGGCAGCTCAAGAAGCTGGACCCCTCACGTTCAGCAACACGCGCATACTCATCTTCCCTGACTTCACGCTGGCAGTATAGCACCGCAGAGCCTCGTTCCTAGGGGTGAAGAAAAAACTGCTGTTTGCCTGGACTACTCACTGCTATTCTCTGCCAAATTGAAAGTCATAGCAAATCACACCAGCTATTTTTCCATGGAACCTGCGGATGCCTGGGACTGGGTAGAACAGCCTCAATATGAATCCCCTGTGGAGGGAATGCATGATATGCGACGGAAGTTGACTACAGCACGACGTGGCGGCAGCTGTTGCCGCCAGAGAAGCAGTGGTGCACCGTCCCCGGCACAGGCCCGAGAAGAGCAACCTCAGGCGCTCACAGCAGCCACCAGTATGTGGGCAGAGAGTTCTTTTCACCCAGTGGCAGATGTGGATGGGACACCGTCGGAGGCTGGGTCAGATTCCTCCGAACACAGCACTGCCTTGACCACACTACCACAAGTCATGCCACAAACTGCTGATAAGATTGTCTAATTGTGCGTGGATAGAGAGATCGGTGTGCTACACTCGGATGGCTAACTTCTTCAAGATCTGATTGTGAAACTGTGGACCACACTGTTACTGTGCATTTGTGGGGCACTACCGCCACATATTTGCACTTTTGCATACATTTCCAACCTCCCCTCTTTTTTCCCCACCTTTTCTTTTCCCTAATTTATATAGAACTCTGGTTTGCATCATGTTGGAATACCAAGAGCTCTCCTCTGATGGGGTACCATATACTTTTTTTGGGCGTCCTGGGGATCGGAGGTGGGAGAGTTGTTCATTAACTTAGTTGGACTGCACGACATGCTACACTGTCTCTACACACACAGCCTATACATATGCTGCACCCTTGTGCTGCTGCTGCCCTACAACTCCTATACACCTCATATTGTCAGGACTGCACACACGACATGGCCTGGGAAATCGATTCTAATCTGGATTGTCCGGGGGATAGGAACAGCAAGCAAAAAGAACACAGTACATCAATATGCCAAACATAGAGGGGCGAGTATAGTATTCTTCCAGGAGACACACATTGTCAAAGGGAAGGACGGTCGGCGTAAGAAGCGCCGGAGTGGTCAATGTTATAGCCCCACCTACTCTGGGTTGGCATGGGGAACACTCATATAGATAAGCCCCTCCGTAACTTTCAGGAATGCAAGGGTTGAAGCTGACACGCAGGGGTCGCTTTATTTTTGTAGAGGGTCAGTTGGATGGTAAAGACGCCCAGCTGGGGAGCATTTATGCTCTGAATGTAGCACAACAGCAATTCCCGGTATGCCTCTCCACCCTGCTACTACAGTGGTTCCATCTGCTTTGGATCAAAAGCGGAGACTTCAACTGCGTCTTGGACACTCAGTTGGATGTATCCCATCCCCCACCAAACGATTCTCCAATAGTCGGCGCCGCGTCCTACCTGTCCCAGTTGTTAGCATATTGCTCCTTGTCTGCTAGCTGGTGCACAATGTACCCGACCGGTAGAGAGTATTCCAATTACCCGCCGCCCCATGACGTGCACGTTCGTTTAGACAGGGTGCTGGGCAGCCTCCCCGTCCAGCTGCAGGTCAAGTGGGCGGAGTATCTTGGGAAGACTCTGCCCAACCAAAATTGCCTGCTTTTACAGATAGCGTGGGAAACACTGCTCCCTCCTGTACCTACATGGCATTTATAGCCCACGGCCCTGGAGGACATGGCGTTCTGGGAGTCGACTGATGACGCCCTACTGACTTACATTGCAGATAACTGGGACACTGCTACCACCTGCCTGGTGGAAAGCGAGGCCCTAAAATCGGTAATACAGAGTCACTGCATACAGAGTAATAGGGGCGAGAGACACCATCTACCGGGAACTAACAAAGTTAGAGGACGTGCTGGGGACCTTAGAAAGGGAGGCTCGGGGGAATTGTGACAGGCGGGCTGCGCTGGCAGAGCGGAGAGATAAGCACACGCACCTAATAGACTCAGTGCGTTGTCTCGATTTTAAGGCGTACCAGGCCAGAAGGCCTGCTGAGGGAGATAAAGCAGGTCGTTTATTAGCATGGCTCCTGAGGTCTGCAACGACTACCCTTCTGATCACAGTTATGCGTAGCTCCCCGACAATGCACACCACTAGTCAGAAAAACATACATGAGGCATTCTGTTCCTACTATTGCATGCTTTATAACCCCCCCAGTAAACTGTCAGGAACATATTGAGGATTTTTTAGGGTGGATCCAATTACCCTTGGTGGCGTAGGTACACTGCAAGACCCTTAACGTCCCCATGATGGAACAAGAACTCCGGGACGTTATCCGAGCCTCTCCCACATGTAAAACCCCAGATATGGATGGGCTACCAATTGAGTTTTACAAAACATATGAGACCACCCTAGTTCCTAAGCTCCTGGAGGTGTATGAAGCCGCCCTTACAAAGAGCTGCCTCCCTCCGTCCCTCCGTACAGTGCTCCTGATCTTGCTGCCGAAACTGGGACGAGATCCTTTTGAGAGAACTAGTAAGTAAAACGTTATTGTATGATTACTTAAAATCCTTACAAACATGTTCACATTAAAATACATCATTTTAAGAATACAAACATGTAAAATCCCACCCAAAGATGCGACTAAAATCTGGTCATAAAGTAGTACTAAAAGCGCGTCACAGGGTTGAGGGTCCATATCTTCTGTGTTTTTTAAGGGTCACCTTAACAAACTGTTATAAAATCATCAAAAAAGTAAGCAAGGCACAGATAATTTTAAGTAAATTCTATAAATAGACTTGCACGATTTCTTAAGAATGCTAAAGTGCTTAAGGTTAAAAAAACGAAAAAACCCATCAACCCAGCTATCTCAAGCTAGTGCGAAAACCTTGATTGACATGCAAATTTCACGCTTAGTAATCCAACTAATGTGCAGCAAGCTGCCACATACAAGTGCAAATACGCTCTACCTAAACACTTGGACGTCAAAATGCAAGGTGCTGTGCTGTATAATACAACTAATGTGCAACAAACCGCCACATGCCAGTGATGGAGCAGGGGTAAATAAAATAATTTGTACCCCCCCTTGGAAAATTAATGAACTTTAATAAATTAACAATACTAATTGTTTGGAGAAGCATGAAATAACCAACGAATGCACTTTTAGTAAACACTATATAAGGGTAACCCGCAAATTTGTGCAAAACCTAATTTATTTACAATTGTGGAGTTGATTAACCCTAATATTGTGATTTGCGTACTAATTAGAGTAAAATCGCATGATTTATGCTATGTAGTAGATTTGTATTGTGGCAAAGAATGCAGATGGTAAGTAAAACGGCTTTAAATGTCGCTTCTGCTAGGTAACACCTAACACGGGTCTTTAGAATGGCGGGTGGTAAACAGAAAGGCTTATTTTCCTTGTTTAATTTTGGTTGTGTTTGTTCTTATGATAGTTCGTTCGGGCCTGTTAGGCCATGCTGCGAAAATGGCTGCCGAGGCAGATGAGGTCACGTGAGAAGCCAAAGATGGCCTCTGGGCAGAAGAAATAAAGAAACTAAATCACGTGGGTGCGGCCTGAGCACGGAGTGAGAGATGTCAAGGTCGTACTGACCTACCATAAGGAGAGTGCCAAGAACGACTCAGCACGTATTCGTGGGAATGGAAGAGAAAAGTACTGAGCAACAATGGACTAACTAAAATGTGACCATCGAGATTGCAACAAAATGAATGGACAAATTGGACTGCTTTTAACCCAGATGTCATGAGACTCATTGTATGTTTAACTGTCCCCAAAACCAGTTTGAACAAGGAGGGCGATGAGGTGACCATCACCACCCCTCAAATGGACCAATTAGCATGATTCTTGCCCCTAAGGATTGCAACTTTTTGTGTGTAGTAAGCTAGAAAGTAGGGTATAAGAGGGTCTACTCTTATGTGAGGTGGGTTGCTCCTTTTGCTGCTGCTGTGGCCGCTGCTATTGATGCTACTGCTGCCGTGGGTGATTTCTTGCCATACCATTTTTCCATTTTCCATTTTTCCACCTCAATATTACGAAAGGACTCTGTCATTTTGGACTTCGAACTTGACTGGGGAAGGAACGAGATCGTTGCGGGAAATCTGTAAGGGAGGTCCGATCGAGGAGGCATTTAGCGGGACAGTCAGTCAGTTTGGGAGTTCTATTCTGTGATCTGCGGTTTATCTTCTTTTTGGTGAACCATTCCTATCTGCATCTAAATGGGTAATGCATAATTTTCTATTCTTTATTAGACTTTTCATATAAATGTTATTAATGTATTAAAAGTGATTAATAAACAAAGAATCTCACCCGTGCAATTGAGAATTTAGATAAAATTTTATTCTAACTTAAAATGAGTCTGTGGTTCTTTAGTTCATTAATAAGTTTAAAGGTCAACAGGTTTTAAGAGTGGTTGAGCTGGTCTTAATCACCATCAACTTATTCTACTAGTTGGTCCATCGACCAAAGAGCGGAATACCTTGATATTTAGAACTGACAGGATCAAAGTGATGTATATGATGTCTGAGGTATTATTCTGTCAAATTTAACAAAGGTATCCCGTTCATTCCAGCAACACATTTCTCCTTGGTGTGTAATCCAGTGAAAGAATGAATATATGATATGCGGAGGAGAGCAGGTAACAAAATTGCCGCGCGCAGCTGCAGTGTCGCAGTATTGGTTACGGCAGGATGGAAATGAATCGGATGAAAGTTTATGACGGTGCCTAGGAGAGGAAGAAGAGTGCATGCTTGGCGCAACTCTAGAGGTAGATCAGTCAGGTCCATTTGTGGATGGAAAAGTGAATGGTGTAAATGTTACATTCCTTGTGGACACTGGAGCTACCCATTCTACTGTTAGATCAGTGGAAATTCCAAACCTTCCTCTCTCAGGAGAATATATCCAAGTTGTAGGTGTTTCAAACAGACAGATTAAAGCGCCTCTTACCAAACCAGTAGAGGTGAAAGTTGGACCATTCAAAGAGATGCATCGGTTTGTGGTATGTGATTGCAGTCCTGTAAATTTGTTAGGACGCGATCTGCTTTGTAAAATGAATTGCACCATCTATTGTACCCCAGATGGTATTGCTTTCCAGACGCCAGATGAGGATGTCCTGTATAAGATGACAATGGCAGAACTAGAACCAGGAGTGAATGACATGTTTCCTGTATTTGATGCAGAGAAAATCCCAATTGAATTGAAAGGAGTAGTCAGATCTGACGTATGGGATTTCACCGGCGAAGACATTGGGCTAATGAGAGGAGTAGACCCTGTAAAAATTACTGTAAGGGAAGGAACAAATTACCCAAATACTCCACAGTACAAATTAACGCCAGAAATTATTGAAGGAATAACACCTGTAGTTAATAAGATGATTGAACAAGGAATTTTGAAAGAAATAATGAGTAGCCCATGTAATTCACCTATAATGGGATTGAAAAATCCGAATGGGACATATAAGATAGTACAGGACTTGAGAAAGGTAAATAAGATCGTTATCCCTTGTTGTCCAATTGTGCCAAACCCCGCTGTAATACTATATCAGATTCCACATGATGCAGAATGGTACACAGTTATTGATTTGTGCCCTGCATTCTTTTCTATTCCATTGCACCCAGACTCCCAGCCATTATTTGCGTTCTGGTTCGGAGAGCGTATTTTGGCATGGTGCCGAATTCCTCAAGGGTATACAGAAAGCCCCTCAATCTTTAATCAGATCCTAAAGAAATCATTAGAAGATTTAAAAATGCCTGAAAAATCTGTGATGGTCCAATATATTGATGACCTATTGGTGGCATCAAAGACCAAAGAAGCATGTGTTACAGACCAATTGCTTTACTGAATCATTTGGCAGAAGGAGGGCACAAAGTGTCCCCGTCAAAACTGCAATTTTGTCAACAGGAAGTACAGTATCTAGGTCATAAGATTGAGAAAGGGATGCGAAAGGTGACGACAGAAAGAATAAGGATTATCCAAGGAATGAGAGCCCCGATGACACAGAGAGAGGTGAGAATGTTTCTTGGGATGGTTGGTTATTGTCGACAATGGATAAGTGGATTCTCATTAATTGCAAAACCTTTACAGCGATTGACAAAAAGGGATGTCAGAGATCCGATTGAGTTGAATGAGGAAGAAATGAAGGCTTTCAAGGAACTGAAAACAAGTTTGTGTGAGGCCCCAGCATTAGGAATGCCTGATTATGAAAAAGAATTTGAGCTGTATTGTAGTGAGAGAGATGGATGTGCACTTTCAGTGTTAGTGCAAAGGCATGGAAAAATGAAAAGACCAATCACTTATTTTTCACCTGTCTTCGACCCGGTAGCAAAAGCATTGCCTGGATGTCTGAAGGCAGTAGCTGCTACTTGTGTGAGTCTGGAACAGAGTGAAGGCATTGTGATGGGGTATCCGCTGAGAGTATATGTTCCACACTCTGTTGAAATCCTCCTGACTAGAACCAAAACCCAATTCATGACACATAGTCGGCTGACTAGGTACAAAAAAGTGATTTTGAGTGCAGATAATGTAACTATTGATAGATGCACAAGTGTGAATCCTTCAACTTCACTGCCAGATGAAGAAAATGTGGGAGTCAAAGATGATGTTGATCATAAGTGTCTGGATGTGCTTGAATTTTGCACAAAGCCTCGCCCAGATATTAAAGATGAGCCCTTAAAAGAATCAGATTATGTGATGTTTGTGGACGGGTTATGCCTGAGAACAAGTGAAGGAGTTTTAAGTGCTGCGTATGCTGTGTGTACAGTAGCAACCATAATGGAAGCATCATGTTTGAGAGGGATACGTTCAGCCCAAGTGGCTGAGCTGATTGCTTTGATTCGAGCGTGCAAACTGGGAAAGAACTTCCGAATTACGGTGATCACAGATAGCCAGTATGGCTTCGGAGTGGTCCACGACTTCGGACAGATCTGGTCCCAGAGGGGTTTTCTGACTTCTGCAGGAACTCCTATTAGGAACGGTGAGTTTGTGAAGAAATTGCTTGAGGCGATACAGCTGCCTAAACAGATTGCAGTGGTGAAATGCGCTGCACACAAAAATGGAACTGATTATATTACAGTGGGAAACCAATTTGCAGATGAAATAGCTCAATATGTGCCAGAAATATGGTCTCACTGAATAGAAGAAGAGAAAAAGAGAATGTTTCATGTCCCTTGCTGTTTACTAACACGGTTGAAACCTGGGATGAGGTAAGGCAATTGCAGGAAGAAGCAGATGAAGAGGAGAAAGATGGTTGGATAAAAGCAGGCTGCAGACAAAGAGAGGAAGATGAAGTTTGGGTTTATAGAGACGAAAGACCAGTTATGCCTGATAGCATGATCTCTAGTATGGCACGGATGTACCATGGACAAGCACACATTGGTAGGGATGCCATGATCAGACTTTTCAGACAAACTTGGTACAACCCGAAATTTAGGGCTATAGCTGAAAGTCTCTGTCAAAGATGTCTTACATGCCAACAGATAAATCCTGGAAGGAAAACAGTAGTGAGTTTGGGAACAATAGGACGTGAAGGAGGTCCTTTTACCAGAATGCAACTAGATTTTATTGAAATGCCCCCGAGCAATAGATTGAAATATGTCCTTGTGGTCGTTTGTTTGTTTTCTCGTTGGGTGGAAGCCTATCCGACAAGAAGGAATAATGGAGTTACTGTGGCTAAGCTCCTACTGAGAGAATTCATTCCAAGATATGGCTTTCCAGTAACGATCGAAACAGATAGAGGAACACATTTCCAAAATGAACTAATCCAATTGATATGTGAAGCACTTGGCATTCAACAGAAATTGCACTGTGCCTACAGATCAGAGGGTTCTGGAGTGGTAGAACAGGTAAATGGAACAATAAAGAATAGATTAGGGAAAATGTGTCAAGCCACAGGACTCAAATGGCCCGATGCCCTGCCATTGGTGCTGATGACCATCAGAAGCATACCTGACAGAAAAACAGGTCTGAGTCCTCATGAAATAATCATGGGACGAGCAATGAGACAAGCACATGTACCTGTCAACAAACTGCTGACTATAACTGATGATCTCGTATTGGACTATTGCAAAGGATTGGCTGATGTGGTACATTCTGTGTTTCATCAGGTTGGACCGGATGCGACCACTCTTGAAAGAAAACCAGCTCATGATTTGAGTCCAGGAGACTGGGTCCGCATCAAAGTCCACAGAAGAAGAAACTGTTTGGTTCCTCGCTGGGATAAGCCACGTCAAGTGATCCTGGTGACAACAACTGCTGTAAAATGTGCAGGTGTAAAAAATTGGGTTCATGCCAGTCATACCATCAGAGTTCCAGATCCTGAAGCTCGACCTGTAAGTCGACATCTGGAAATATCGGATACCAGCTCAGCATCCAAAGGAGAAGCTGAAACACACAGAGTTCCAGATCTTGAAGCTCGACCTGTAAGTCGACATCTGGAAGAATCAGATACCAGTTTGACAACTGAAGAAGAAACTGAAACGATCAGAGTTCCAGATCTTGAAGCTCGACCTGTAAGTCGACATCTGGAAATATCAGACACCAGTTCGGCATCTGAAACAGACCAACCTGAGTCTGATGAAAGACAAAAGAGAAAGACAAGAAACAAAAGAATTGATATTATAAACGAAGAAACCGAACAAAGAGACAATGACAGCGAACAGTCAAGTACAAGTTATGGAAAAATTCCTCCAGAGATAGTTGAGTTAACTGAAGGAGACTTAGATTCAGACAGAGAGATAGGGGAATAAGCGGAAGAAACCCGAGGAGTAGTAGGGTCAGAACAACAAATAGAAGAAACACAGGGAAATTTAGATTCAGACAGAAAGATTAATGTAAAAGTGGAAGACAAACGAGGAGGGATAGAAACAAACGTCCAAACAGAAGAGTCACAAGAAGGTTCAGATTCAGACAAAGAAACTGAGATCATAAGGTTCAAGGTTAGAGGAAGTGAAGTAAGGTCTGAGACAGAATCAGAAGAAAGTGAAGAAGAAAGAAAGCAAAGAATAGGACCAAGAAAGAGAACTTGGAGAGCCGAACGAGAGGAAAAGGAAAACGAACTAAAAAATTGGGTTCATGCCAGTCATACCATCAGAGTTCCAGATCCTGAAGCTCGACCTGTAAGTCGACATCTGGAAATATCGGATACCAGCTCAGCATCCAAAGGAGAAGCTGAAACACACAGAGTTCCAGATCTTGAAGCTCGACCTGTAAGTCGACATCTGGAAATATCAGACACCAGTTCGGCATCTGAAACAGACCAACCTGAGTCTGATGAAAGACAAAAGAGAAAGACAAGAAACAAAAGAATTGATATTATAAACGAAGAAACCGAACAAAGAGACAGTGACAGCGAACAGTCAAGTACAAGTTATGGAAAAATTCCTCCAGAGATAGTTGAGTAACTGAAGGAGACTTAGATTCAGACAGAGAGATAGGGGAATAAGCGGAAGAAACCCGAGGAGTAGTAGGGTCAGAACAACAAATAGAAGAAACACAGGGAAATTTAGATTCAGACAGAAAGATTAATGTAAAAGTGGAAGACAAACGAGGAGGGATAGAAACAAACGTCCAAACAGAAGAGTCACAAGAAGGTTCAGATTCAGACAAAGAAACTGAGATCATAAGGTTCAAGGTTAGAGGAAGTGAAGTAAGGTCTGAGACAGAATCAGAAGAAAGTGAAGAAGAAAGAAAGCAAAGAATAGGACCAAGAAAGAGAACTTGGAGAGCCGAACGAGAGGAAAAGGAAAACGAGCTAAAAAGGCCAAGGAAAGGAGACAATTGGCCCCACAAAGTTAAAAGACTGAGATATAAGATAATAAATTTGAACAAAGATAATGCGGAACAAGTAAATGAAATAACCAGTCAAAAAGGACAAGGAAAACAAAGTGAAAGACAATTACAGAAATCAAAAAGAGTGAAGAGACCTAACTTGAAATATAAGTCACCTGAGTGGCTATACATCGCATTGACCGACATTAAAGAAGAGGATAACAGTCCCGAAAGCCCAGACGAAGGCTGTAAACAGATGGGTGAAAGTGAATTGCACCAAATCTGAAAAGACAAAGAAAGAAACCCGGATTGGACACCAAAACCGAATAAGACGAGAAAGAGTTCTGAAAAGAGCTGAAGAAAGCACCAAAAAGAGACAAAATAGAGGGTAGAGTGGCTGAAAGGTCATTCTGAGGTGTGGTGACACATTTTCTATACATACATATATATATATATATATATATATATATATATATATATATATATATATATATATATATATAGATAATAGTACAACATGATAGACACTGAGAATAGAAGATCTAGGTGTGAGTTTTTACGTAGGTGGTGTAGAATGTGTTTTTATTGTACAGGGTTGCTAATGCTTATCTGGTTTATTTTAGCAATAATAATTCCACTTAGGTTAGTTGTAGAAAATACATCAGTAATAATGAATGACACGAATAATGACAAAGAAGCTATCATAAAGAACACTGCAACATTAGTAGATAGTACTGATTTACATAGGGATAAGGCCATAACTGATTTCTCCAAAAATGTCTTCACGAAGCTATTGTATGAATATGTGGAGACAATGGATGTGAGAGATTGTTATGTCTGTATGCAGTTACCTGCGTCTGTCACAGAAGGTGTGACCTATCATCACCTTCCTTTGACGTATGGGATAACTTGTAGCGTTCTAGCTAGTTTATTTTACAAAACAGGTAGATTAGAATATTATTACACTGATATAGACACTGTTTTTGCTAAAGTTCCCGTAATACCTGAATTAAATAAGGTGAAAGTTGCAAAAATGTTTGGAGACTTTTTCTTAGAAAATAAAGATTTAACGTTAGAGTATATAGTTAGACACAATCTTATCTGTGAATTAAAGAAAGAGGAAAAGATTTTCTTGGACATGGTAGAAAACAGAAGAGTTAAGTTTCAAAGAAAGGTAACAGAAGAAAAGATAAAAACACCACTTTGGGCGTTTGAAGAGAAAAATTATGACAAGGGAGAAACAAATGCAGCTATGGTTCTAGATTGGCCCCAACAGGGAAAATTGTGTATTAGTAGAAGCAACACTATGTATGATAACTATTTCGTGGGTTCTAGTGAGTGCCGAGATACATATAAAATTTTAGGGGGATGGGGATTTAAAGGAGGAAAAGATCCAGTATTCCCAGGGATCTATTATATTTGCGGAAACAGAGCTTATTATAGGTTGCCGGACCATTGGTCTGGAACATGCTATTTAGGCCTGGTCTTTCCAAAGATTTTTCACGTGGAAAGAGGAACGAAAGGAATACACGAGATAGGTAAAACATTAACACGTAGGAGAAGGGAAAGCTTCTCAGAAATAGTAGGTGACATATTTGGAGCATTGATACCAGCAGTGGGCATATCTTTGAATGCATACAAGATTCGGAAATTGTCTACAGTAGTAGATCGTTTATCAACGAATACTGCTGGAGGGTTCTTGATGGTAAACACCGAAATGGTTGCCATGAGAGCTATGGTAATGCAAAATCGACTTGCCCATGACATTCTTTTGGCAAAAGAGGGTGGAGTCTTTGGAATGCTGAAAGTCCAACATTGTTGCACTTACATTCCAGACAAAAGTGAGAATATACAGAAGTATATAAAGAATATTACTGATTTGCACAAAGAAATTGCCCCACTGGAGGTTGAAGGTGTTTGGGAGAAACTTGGTAAGAGTTTTTCCTCAATGCAGAGATGGTTCACAGAAAAAGGTAGTTCTCTTATTGGGAAGATACTAATACCAGTAACGGTGATAATATTGGTAATGTTATTAGGGAGATTAGCATATGTGTGTATTAAAAGAAGAAAAAGACAAAATAGAGTAAAAAGAGAAAATTAGAAAAATAAAGAAAGAGAACGGGAGATGGGAGAGATAGAATTAGAAGAGTTAAAAGAGAACATGTACAAAAGGTCTAAAAGACAAGATGAGAAAAACACAGTTGTATGAACTAACCAGAAAGCAAGTGGACAAGAAACATTTATCTGATAAATTGTAGGATAGGTTTTTGTGGTGATATTAAAAATCACCAAAGGGGGGAATTGATGGAGCAGGGGTAAATAAAATAATTTGTACCCCCCCATGGAAAATTAATGAACTTTAATAAATTAACAATACTAATTGTTTGGAGAAGCATGAAATAACCAACGAATGCACTTTTAGTAAACACTATATAAGGGTAACCCACAAATTTGTGCAAAACCTAATTTATTTACAATTGTGGAGTTGATTAACCCTAATATTGTGATTTGCGTACTAATTAGAGTAAAATCGCATGATTTATGCTACGTAGTAGATTTGTATTGTGGCAAAGAATGCAGATGGTAAGTAAAACGGCTTTAAATGTCGCTTCTGCTAGGTAACACCTAACACAGGTCTTTAGAATGGCGGGTGGTAAACAGAAAGGCTTATTTTCTTTGTTTAATTTTGGTTGTGTTTGTTCTTATGATAGTTTGTTCGGGCCTGTTAGGCCATGCTGCGAAAATGGCTGCCGAGGCAGATGAGGTCACGTGAGAAGCCAAAGATGGCCTCTGGGCAGAAGAAATAAAGAAACTAAATCTCGTGGGTGCGGCCTGTGCACGGAGTGAGAGATGTCAAGGTCGTACTGACCTACCATAAGGAGAGTGCCAAGAAAGACTCAGCACGTATTTGTGGGAATGGAAGAGAAAAGTACTGAGCAACAATGGACTAACTAAAATGTGACCATCGAGATTGCAACAAAATGAATGGACAAATTGGACTGCTTTTAACCCAGATGTCATGAGACTCATTGTATGTTTAACTGTCCCCAAAACCAGTTTGAACAAGGAGGGCGATGAGGTGACCATCACCACCCCTCAAATGGACCAATTAGCGTGATTCTTGCCCCTAAGGATTGCAACTTTTTGTGTGTAGTAAGCTAGAAAGTAGGGTATAAGAGGGTCTACTCTTATGTGAGGTGGGTTGCTCCTTTTGCTGCTGCTGTGGCCGCTGCTATTGATGCTACTGCTGCCGTGGGTGATTTCTTGCCATACCATTTTTCCATTTTCCATTTTTCCACCTCAATATTACGAAAGGACTCTGTCATTTTGGACTTCGAACTTGACTGGGGAAGGAACGAGATCGATGCGGGAAATCTGTAAGGGAGGTCCGATCGAGGAGGCATTTAGCGGGACAGTCAGTCAGTTTGGGAGTTCTATTCTGTGATCTGCGGTTTATCTTCTTTTTGGTGAGCCATTCCTATCTGCATCTAAATGGGTAATGCATAATTTTCTATTCTTTATTAGACTTTTCATATAAATGTTATTAATGTATTAAAAGTGATTAATAAACAAAGAATCTCACCCGTGCAATTGAGAATTTAGATAAAATTTTATTCTAACTTAAAATGAGTCTGTGGTTCTTTAGTTCATTAATAAGTTTAAAGGTCAACAGGTTTTAAGAGTGGTTGAGCTGGTCTTAATCACCATCAACTTATTCTACTAGTTGGTCCATCGACCAAAGAGCGGAATACCTTGATATTTAGAACTGACAGGATCAAAGTGATGTATATGATGTCTGAGGTATTATTCTGTCAAATTTAACAAAGGTATCCCGTTCATTCCAGCAACACATTTCTCCTTGGTGTGTAATCCAGTGAAAGAATGAATGTATGATATGCGGTGTCATGGGCCCCACCGACAAATGGTTCAATTGATGTGAGTGTTTTACCTGGATTGGTGTCCTAAGGAGAAATTTATATTAGCCGCGCTGGATCACCAGTGCTCTACTTATGTACTTGGCCATCAAAATACAAGGTGCCATGATGGAAAGGCCTAACCAAGCAATGCTAGGGTGGTGCTCTAAAGTGCCACATGCTGGTGCAACAGATGTTGGTACGCTCTATATACTTGGCCGCCAAAGTCAAAGGTGCCGTAATGCATAGGCCTAAACAAGCAATGCTAGAGCAGTAGTCTAAAGTGCCACATGCTGGTGCCACAGGTTTGAATGCGCTCGGAAAACATGCAAAGTACCCTGTTGACCAGACATAATCAGCAACACTAGACAACTATGATCTTGTGCTGGTTTTTAAGCTTTATGAGCGTTCGGACAGTCCATTGGAACTTTTCATCCCAATTGCAAGCGCTAAATAATAAACTCAATGTTCTTAAATTTCAGCACCCGTTGGTAGGCTAGCATCTCGTAGGAGCCTTCCAGCTTTTAAGAATAACTTGCCAAATTGGGCTAGTTCCATTGGAACCACTGTAGTGTAAATAAGCACCAGCGCCTCTTTGCATGTTCTCATCCTGTGCTGCACGAATATTGGCCTTAGGTAAGTTTGTCACTGATGTAGCAGACCCACGTAACAGCATACAATATGTGCAGCTGATTCAGAAGTGTACTGACACAGCCTGCATCGCCCATGACCCTGGGCCAAGTTTTTCCAGTGGGCTCTGTATTCCCATATAGGCGCTGTTAAAAGCCTGGTTGATAGTATGTTCTTTAACACTTGTCTTCCAATGGTTGCTTTTAGATAAGTTTGGCAAAGGGTGACTTCGTGTGATATTGCAAGACCCTCTGCTCCACTAATCTGATTAGTTTTATATCAAGTTCTCTTGAGGCCTTCTTGCCATGCTCCTTTAATGTTTCCTTTAGTCGGACTGTAGTTATGATTGGATCTGTTAAATATGCTGATGCCATATTTAGCGTAACTCTGGCCTTGCCAAGATACTTTGCCCAGTTACTTTTTTATCCAGAAAAGTTGCGTTCAATGCACCTTGCAAGGACTCTGGATCCACCCTGGTCACCTGCTGATGGAACTTGATTATATCTTTTTTACACTCAATGTCCATTTTCACATTGGGAAGCCTTTCTGATGAGATCTGTGTAGCAGTAATTGAAGGGCGGTTGTGGCTGCCCCATGTCCTGCTGCTGCTGACGACTGCGGAACCGGCTACCCCGGCAACACCCCCCCCCCCCTCCTCCGGCAGACGCTGGCGTTCTGCCTCACACGCACAGCTCCATCGGCGTTGCGGACGCGCTTGTAAGGAGGAGATTAATCTGGAAAACTGAGCCGGTGGTACGGATAAAGAGCTTGGGAGTTGCGGCGTAGGTTTGCGGAGGTTCAGATGGGAGTTTATGGTGCAGAAAGGCAGAAGGAGTTTCGGGAGCGGCAGCTCAGCTTCTGCTGTGGTTTAGTCTTCGTCCAACTCTAGCTCTATTGATGACAAACTAGCAGATTGATAAAAATTAAGAGAGCTGGCCTCCTCAAAAAGTTAAAACTTTTCCCTTATTTCAAAACTTTGGGCTCAAGCCCACCAGCGAGGAGGGCCATGCTGAGGTCAGAATTGAGTTATTGCCAGGCAATATGACAACAGCTGGACTAACACTGCTAACATCTGAAGGGGGCGACTCTGATGAGCAAGAGAAGCTAAGCTGCAGTGCTCCAACTGTTCTCGCAATCTCAGAGGAATCTTCCCCTGGATTCTCTACAGTACAAAGTTCTAGCTCTCAAGTGATTGCTACTTTTGAACTCAATGCTCCCCCGCAAGCATCCCGTTTTAAAAATTTTAGTGAGTCACAGGAGCTTCTGCCAGAGTCTGTTAAAAAAGGTGCTTGATACAATACTGGCGGAGATTCGCGGCCTAAAGGTCCAGCAAGTTTTGGACACGGAGTTAATAAATCAAAGACTTACTAAGATGGAGGAGACCCTGCTGGTACTTCCAAATCAGCTACAGGCAGCAGAGCAAAGAATTTCAGACATTGAAGACAAACTGGCGCTTCTGCAATCTCGTTCCACACCTGAACTCGCAAAAATTGCAGAATTGGAGAAGAAATTAGAATCACTGGAAAACCACGCAAGACGTTCTAATCTTAGATTTACGGGAATTCCGGAAGGGGGTGATTCCCAGGCTCAAATACAGTCAGTTCCTCAGCTTATCAATATGTTGATCAAAGATCACATCTTACCATCCGTTCCTGAGGATTTGGCAATTATGCGGGCACATAGAGTTCCCTTTCATCAGCCACCTGGGGCTAAATATCCAAGAACTATTCTGGTCAATTTCTCGGACTTTCGGATCAAGGAACAATTTCTCTCAAGAGCAATCCAGCAGAAAATGTTTACAGTCCGGCAAAATGCCACCTGGAAGATTTTCTCTGATCTTTCCGTGACTTCAGCCAGGCGCAGAAAGGCGTTTCAACAATTAGCTTTTGAGCTTAGATTAATTGGTGCACAAGCCTCTTTAGTTCAATCCTCAAAAGTCAAGGCTCTTTGGAAAGGACAATTCAAGATCTTTAATGTTCTTTCTGAAGCCCAGGATTTTCTAAAATCAATCAAAAACTAAAGATGTATTTAGAATCTGTATTAACCCCTTTTTCTATTTTTTATTTTCTTTTTCTCTCTCCTCTTTTTCTTTTTTGTCTGCGGGGACCGTGCAGGGGATCAAGGTGTGTTTGGGGGGGAGGCGATTCTGACAGGCCAGGATGCAATTCCATAGCATCCTTCAGATAGGGATTCTGCGTGGCATGTTGCAAGGGGGTCTCCCGCCACATGGATGAGTAGGGTGGGCTGGGCGGGGCTTGGTTTGGGGTAGCAGAAAAAAAACAAGTGGATCAAAGCTATTTTATGTTATTCCTGTTCTCGATATTTAAGCTCATGTGTCTTTAGTGTGATAAAAGTTGTTATTTCTATAACAAATGGATAGTATCAGATTTATTTCATGCAATGCGAATGTATTTTTGAACTCAAGAAAAGCGAGCACAATGCTGACTTGCCTACTTTCCTTTTCTCCACAGGTTTAGTTTCTGCAGGAAACTCATTTTAAATCAAATACACCTAAATTGGCTCTTCCTAAGGGGTATAATCAAGCCTATTTTGCTTCGGCAAATGTGTCTGTTCGTGGGGTGGCTATTATATTTTCTAATAACTGCAACTGTGAAGTACTAAAAATTAGTTGAGATGCTCAAGGCTGTTGGATTTATATAAAAATCAACCTTAGAGGTGTAGTGTTCGATCTCTTGAATTATTATGGTACTATTTTTGATGACACTTCGGCTTTGCTCCAAATTTATGACTTATTGTTTCTTTCTGAGGGTTCAATCATTGGGGGGGGAGATTTCAATTTTGTTCAGGATATCCGGTTAGACACTTCAAATCCAGCTAAGAAGCAATTAAAACCTAAATCAACTAAATTGATTACCAGGATGAAACAAGATTTTGCCATATTGGATCCTTCGTGTCAAAGTCATCCAGGGCAGTCTCACTATACTTGTTATTCTGCTAGGTATAAGTCTGCCTCCCGAATAGATTTTTTCCTGATCGGCAACCTGCTATCTAGAGGAGAGTCTGATATTATTTCCAACTCCTTTTCCGATCATTCAGTTATTTCCATTAGAATTCAGATGAATGAAACACGGTCTAGAAACATCAAGCGGTGGTATTTTGATAAATCCCTCCTGGAAGATGTGGAGTGGATTGATGTAATGCAGCCTTTTATCAAGTATTTCTTTGAAGTCAATGAGAATTCTGCTACACCGTTTTCTGTGTGGGAGGCTTTTAAAGCAGCCTTTAGATGTCAGGTAATAGCATATACATCCGCGGTGAATAAACTACGATCCCATACTGTCGTTACAGTTAGCGGTCGAAAAAGCTAGCGCTAACTTAAGGACGGCTAGATCTGAGTCTCAAAACATGTTTTCCCTTCAAGACTTAGCAGCAGCTAAAGACAAGCTGAGACAATTTTTTAATCTACAGGCAATTAAGGGGAGTAAGGCTTATAAACAAAAACTATACGAGGAGAGTCAACATATAGGACGACATCTGGCCTGGGTTGCAAAAATCCAGAATAGCCAAAATACAGTCACCCATATCAGAGATCCGGATAAGGGTACAGTTGTAGATTCAAAGGAAAAAATTGCTAAGGTTTTTCTGCAACATTTTAAAACTATGTATGAGGTGACTCAGGAAATTACTCTATCTTCACTTTTACACAATATTTTGAATCTTTAGAATTGCCTTCTATCTCAAAGAGCATGATCGACTCCCTCGATAAACCTATCTCACAAATTGAAGTTAGTAATGTATTGAAATCTATAGCTAAGGCAAAAGCTCCAGGTAATGATGGCATCCCTGTTGAAGTTTTTAAGACCTTCGAGCCCTTGCTTTTGCCCTTCCTTACTAAGCTTTATAATCTGATAAAAATGGGGTGAGCCTATATCTAAAAACTTCAAAGAAATGGTGGTGGTTTGTTTTCTTAAGAAAGATAAATATCCTAGTGTTACTGGCTCATATCGATCTATAAGTCTATTAAACGTAGATTATAAAATATTCATGAAAATCTGGGCATCAAGGTTGGCTCCGCTTGCACAACAGGTGGCCCATCAGGATCAGACAGGTTTTATACCTCATAGATCTATGGCCTCTAATACATACTTTCTGATGCAAGCAATTGATTACCTGTCAGTCAACAAGGTCAAGGCAGCGATTTTAATGCTTGATGCAGAAAAAGCATTTGACCTTGTTGACTGGCAGGCTTTGTTTTTTATATTGTTAAAGTTCGATTTTCCCGAGCAGTTGGTTTCAATGTTATATAGGTTCAGAGGCTAAAATCCTGATAAACAAGGAAGAGGCAGGCGTAGTTAAGATCCGGCGTGGGACTAGACAGGGATGCCCTCTGTCCCCTCTTTTATTGTCACCCCTCTTTTATTCTCGCTTTTCATAGAACCTTTGGCAATAAAAATTTGTAATAATCACCAGATAGTGCCTCCGTTAGCGGCCATGCCAAAGATTACATTTTTCAGATGATATCATTCTTTACTAATCAGCAGAGCCATCTAATATCCTTAACGCATTTTTTTTATTTTTTTTTATATAAATTTGTTTATTGGTATTCTTACAGCCTTACATATATAAGCATACAACATTTTCCAAATCAAGCCGGAGAGTTCCCGGGCCAGCATTAATCAAATCAATCACTACAAAGCAACATTGTTCTCAACATTCCTCCGCATCTCCAATTCTACTACAGGGGATATACAGGGCTCACCACGATATTTGTTCCACATTGACCACTTCCGATCCCATTTTTGGGGGCATCCCCTGGCCACGAACACCTCGGTCTCCGCCAGCATGCACCTGTCCATTTCCTTCGCCCACATGTTAATAGGCGGCACACTAGATGCCCCCCATCCCTTCGCCAGCTCTCGCTTAACCAGCGTGTATCCCAGTGTTGTGAACTGTTGCTCAGTTTCAGTGAGATCAGTCGCCTCCCATATATTCAGCAGTCCCAGTTGTGGTGTCAATACTACCTCTTTGCTCAGGGCTGTCTGCATCTGGTCCGAGGCTCCCTCCCAGAGTGTACGTATTCTCGGGCAGCTCCACAGGATATGATAAAAAGTGGCCTACTGTCCACACCCCCTCAGACACAGGTCGTCAGGTCTAGAACCAATTTTAGCCAAAGTCTTCCCCATCATATATGATCGGTGAAGTATCCTAAGCTGTATAAGCCTAAACTTAAGCGTGATAGCCGCTTCTCGAGGAGACATAAGAGCCGCCTGCCAGTCTTCGTCATTTATTTGGCCCATATCGTCCTGCCATCTCTCCCTGAGTTGTGAAAAGGTGTCCGGTAAGTTATTACATAGCTTTTTATATGTGAGGGATATCGCCTTGGAACTTAAGGGCCCATCTAACAACCGGTCTTCCAATGGAGACGAATCAGGTATGTCCGTACAGGATGGGAAAGCCGTCTGGAGCGCATGCCTAATTTGTAAGTATCTGTACCATTCACCCTGGGCCAAATGATAACGGCCCCAAAGCTCCCCAAATGTCATTACCGCCCCCTTCTGAACTAGATCCTTCACCGCTGAGATCCCTATTAGGTCCCACTTATCAAACCCAGGCTGATAGCACAGCATTCCCAATTTCTGTGTGTACCACAACGGCGCCATCCTTGAAAGGACGCCTGCCCATCCCAGACGGGATTGCGCTATGCGCCATACGTCCAGCGTATGTTTGGTGGGTCCAAAGAATTTCTGCTTATGTTTCCTATCAGTATTATAAAGGGTTCCCAAATACCCGGAGCAGTAAGTTTGATAACGGTCGAGAGCATATGCTGGGTCATCAGGGGGGTGGTATATCCAGTGGTTCACGGTCACCAATTGCGCCGCCCAGCAGTAGAGTTGTAAGTCGGGCAAAGCTATGCCCCCGTCATACCACCCCTTTGTGAGTTTCTTTAGTGCCACTCGGGGGGCCCTCCCATCCCACAGCAGCGTCCGAAGTTCCCCTTCCACTGCCTTGAAATACGAATCTGGGACTCCGTGCGGGCAGTTTTGAAGGATGTAAAAGAAGCGAGGGAGAGCCAACATCTTAAAGAGTGCAGCTCGTCCTACCAGCGAGAGAGGGAGGGATCTCCAATGCTTCACATCCGCACGCAGGTGAGTCAGTGGGGGGGGCCAAATTTGAGCTGTAAAAACGAGCCTGATCCGGAGTAACGAAAATCCCCAAATATCGGAAGCCTTCCTCTGCTACCTCTATGGTATAGCCAGCCGGAAGCCGGGGAACCGGACCATGTAGCATAAACAGAACGGACTTATGCCAGTTAATCGCATACCCGGAATATTTCCCGAAATTCGTGAAGATGTTGAGGACCACCCTAATTGACTTGTACGGGGATGCCAAATACAGCAGTACGTCGTCGGCATACAGAGATATACGATCCTCCACATCAGCCGCCCAAAGCATCCCCCGCACCATCACATCTCGACGTACCCAGGCTGCGAGGGGCTCCAGCAAAAGGGAGAACAAAAGCGGGGACAGCGGGCATCCCTGCCTAGTGCCTCTGCGTAATCCAAATGTCCGAGACGTGTATCCATTGACCCTCACCTGCCCCAAAACGTCTGTATATAGCAGCTTCACCCAAGCTATAAATTTAGGACCCAGTCTCACCCTCTCTAAGACCTCAAACAAGTAGGGCCACTCTATAGAATCGAAGGCCATTGAAGCATCGAGAGACAGCACCGCGGCGTCTTCCTCGATATATTCCCTCCGAGCCAGCACGTTAGGCAAACGCCGGATATTGAGGGCCGTATTCCTCCCTGGCATAAACCCAGACTGGTCCGGGTGAACCAATGATGTAATAACCGTCGCTAACCTGTTAGCCAGAACTTTAGCCAAAACCTTCGCTTCTGCATTGATCAACGAAATAGGTCTATAGGAACTACAGCTATCTGGTGGCTTACCTGGCTTATGGATCACCACTATGGTGGCCAACCGTTGGTCCACTGGTAGCCTACCTTTCTCTAGGCTTTCCACATACATGGCCTTTAGGTGAGGCACAGTTAGAGAGGCAGTAGCTTTCAAAAACTCAATCGGGATGCCATTGGGCCCCATTGCTTTCCCAGATTTAATCTGCCCAATGGCCTTGCTGATTTCGTCATGGGAGAGGTCACCATCCAAGGTCTCTCTCTCCTCATCTGAGAGGGCCGGTACGTTACTGTCTTGGAGGAGCTGTCTCGAATCTTCAGCTGTGTAGTGGGTAGACGGGGAATACACCCTTTCTAGGTGAGCAGCGAACGCCTCCGCAATTTCCCGTGGGTGTGTCACTGCGTCCCCTTCTGGTGTTTATCCTTAACGCATTTGATGAAATATTTGCTTTCACACAAATAGGGGGGTACAGGTTAAATGAAGCAAAGACTGAGGCACTCTTGTTTAATGCTCCTTCGGTATCGCTTCCTTTTCTTCCTCTACAGGCAGTTTCTAAACCTATTAGATATTTAGGCTTATTTGTGACTAACCATTATGACCAACTATTTACGTTAAATTATGGAGATACACTTAAAAAAGCTAAGAGGCTATTAGATAGATGGTCTCTTCTCCCCTTAACTTTAATTGGCCGTGTATCTCTGGTTAAAATGTCTATTTTACCATTATTTTTATTTTTGTTTATTCACCTCCCTATTAAAATTCCAAAGTTATTTTATTGAGCTACATAAATTAATTCGGAATTTTATCTGGGCAAAGAAACAACCTAGAACTTCACTAGCGATTCTACAATTAAATCCAACCCAGGGGGGCTCGTCCTCCCCAACTTTGAGCTGTATTATCAGGCAGCATTATTGAATTTTTTGGTTCAGCTCCCAATGATAGCATTTAAATTTGATTTTTTTTTGTTAAATACTATGTTGGCTGAGAGTGCAATTCAACTACCCGTGTTTCTTCGTTCCCCGAAATTGCCCCAAAAAATCGAGATACAAGACAATATCTGATTTAGTTTGTTGTGTACAAGTATTTTTCAAATTATATAAAATTCCTAGATATCACTTATATTAAAAAGAAATCGGTGAATGTCAGGCCTTTGGCTTGCGGCTTTCACGGGGGTACCTGCAATTATGGAAGGGGGCGGGTTTTGAATACTTGGGGGATTTTTTTAACATCTCAAACATGATTACTAGAGAGTCGCTGTCCCAGCAGTTGGGCCCTAGGCTTTTAGCCCTAGCATTTAGCTTTTATCAAATTTCAAGCTTTTTAAAAACAAACTATGTGACGACCAATAACATAGTTTCTAGGATCTTAAGCCAATTATATGCTCAGCGCCTAGTTGGTAATTGGTATTCTTGTTTAGTGCAGTTCGGGGAACAGAAAGTGATTGATAACTTTTTTGTCAACTTATTAAAAGAAACCGGGTGCAGTGTCAGCAAAAAAGAATGGCAGTCTTTATGTGAGGTAGGCCCTAGGCACTGCGAGCCGCCAACTATAAAAGAATGGCTTTTTTGTCAAGATGGCTAACCTACTATACACCGAAAAGACTGAATAAGATGTTCCCGACTTCCTCCGAGTATTGTTTTAGATGCGGGGATCTGGAGATAGGGTCTTGGAATCACATTTTTTATAATTGCCGCAACTTACACCAATTTTGGTCTGACGTATTTCAAAGGATTAATCAATCACTAGCACTAGCGGTTCATATTATCCCCTCTCTTAAATTAGTTCTATTTGGGTGTTCAATAGAGGAACAGCACTTGTTAAAGTATCAGCAATATTTCTGCTTTATTGCTATAGCAGTGGCTAGGTCCCTAATTCTTCAGAATTGGAAGTCCGATAAGGTACCCTAGATTCAGCATTGGCAAGAGAAGATGGGTAAGACATATATCTGGGAGGAAGCATATGATAAACGCATAGGGTCCCTTGGTAGATTCGCAGCGACCTGGTCAGGGTTTTCTAATAATTTATTTTAAAATGCCTGTCGATACCCACACCTCCTAGGGTTTTATAAAGCTTTTCTATTATGTAGTTTGTATTGTAGATGGGAACTAACCTTTTTTACTAATACGCACTTTATTGCTTTGATTCAAATCTGATGTAAAGTAAGTTGTTGTTATCAATGTAATTGACAATGGCTGCTGCTCTTTTCCATATTTTGGTGATATTCGCACTACGATCTTGATTCTATTGTTAGCACATTATCTTCATCGCACTAGCACTTTATCCATATATTTATGAATTGATTGTTATATTGGACAAGAGTTGTTCTATGTAACTGTGTAGTTTTTCTTTTTTTCTCTCTTTTTTTATATCCTGTATCAATTGTTATGCTGGAAATCCACTTGAAAGAAAAAAAAAAAATCTGTTTTCACCAAATCAAGCTTGATACGAATCAATGAGCGCCGGGTGTATTTTGGGATGCTAAATATTTACCTATATGATGCTGTGACTGCGCTTTAATGGCTCAGTTAGCCTGCTGGAAAAAGCAAGATGGCCGTAGTTTATTGTGGGTAGTAATTTTGCCCTTATGACTCTTCAGATCGTCTCTGCTGAGTGACTATTTAATTTATGATGTCGATTGGATAGAGCATACGTGGTTTTGGCTGCTTTTCCTGCCAATGCGGTGGCCTACAGTGAAGGTTTACCAGCATCTGAAAGCCAAACACCAAGATAGTTATATTTACTAGTTGTGCCTATTTTCAGAGGACACAGTTGCCATTCAAGTTGCTGTTTTTTGATTCTTTGGCTGAAAATCAGGACTTTAGATTTGTCGGTATTTGCCTGCAGAGCATTCCTTGTGTTGTACGAGTGAAGTATATCTATGGCCCTCTTCATCCCAATACGAGTTTGATCCAGTAGTACCAGATCGTCTGCGTACAGTATTATAGGTTTCATCTGGCCTAAGTTGGGTGGAATTGTGTTCCCTTTCAACAATTCCCCACCTAAGTCTGCTGTATATAAGTTGAACAAAGTGGTGGCAATGACGCAGCCGTGCTTGAGCCCTTTGTTGATGTAAATCTTCGCCGTAGCATGAGTCTGCGTTATCTTGGTCCTCACCCAAGTGTCAGTATATAACACTGTTATTGCCACCAGAAGTTGCCTAGGTAAACCCTATCCCGCAAGTTTTTTCCAGAGGATTTTGCAATCAATACCATCAAATGCTACACTGTAGTCTATAAAGCAAGTGTATAGTGGGGGCGTAGTGGTTTCAAAGGAATTGGCGCCCAAATACGAGAGCAATCACGTTATCCACTATAGAGGAGTTAGGCCTAAACCCCGTCTGATAATATGGTATGATTTTATTCTTGTTGATCCAGGCTTCCATCTCATGTAGGAGCACTTTTGCAAAGGCCATACCATCGACATCCAATAAGCCTGCTGTCGATGTTAGGCAGCAACTATAAGATACTGAGTAAGTCAGTGGCTGCGAGGCTTCTGGAACACTTACGGGATCTGGTGCACCAGGTCCAAATGGGATTTATCCCAAACAGATCCACGATGCTCAACATCCATAGGTTACTTTGATTGCTAGAAGAAGCCCCAAAACACAGGCCTTTGCAGCTTGTGTAGTCTTGGATTTAAAAAAGGCTTTTGACGCCTTAGACTGGGTAATTCATGCTGGCGACCCTGGAGGCGATGGGCATACGCAGCAAACTCTTGAGATTGATAAATCTTCTCTATACAGACCTGGTTGCCAGAGCGAAGATAGTTCAGCATATATCGGCCCCCTTTAAACTCAGCAGAGGCACATGTCAGGGCTGTCCTCTTTCCTCGCTGTTATTCGCCCTAGCAATGGAACCCGTATCACAAATACTGAGACAGGCAGGTCATTCCACAAAGAGACATGACACATGCAGTCTCCCTATATGCGTACGACGTTCTGATTTACGTCAGGGACATTCGGGTCGGGCATTGCGGAGATTGTGGATATACTAGACTTCTTCAAGATTGCCTTGGGGCTGGGCATAAACTGGCCGAAGACCTGTCTGTTCCCGCTTCTCCCAGGTTGCCGCTGCAGCATGTGGTTATGGGCACGCATGTAGTCCGCTGGGAGGCCCGCATGTTTTGATATCTGCACATCAATGCCAATTCCACGCCGCTGGACCTCACTGAGGGAAACCTCACATCCCTCCTCCTCCAAATTGCCTTCTGGTGCTAACTCCCTCTATAGGTGCAGGGGAGGATGGCGCTTTCTAAAATGGTGATTTTCCAGCGACTTTTATATCACTTCATTAACTTGCCAGTGATGGTGCCACGCAGCACCTTCACCACGCTGCACGCCATGTTGGGTGGTCTGATCTGGAACAAGGGTAGGAGGCGGGTGGCACTCCCAAAATTACAGCTCCTGAAGGAGCACAGGGGCCCCAAATTTTGAACAGAATTATTTGGCGGCACAGCTGCAGTGACCCACCCGCTGGCTGGCGGGGAAATACATAGATGAGCTGGGCCACACCTCAGGTGAAAGGACACAGCAGATAGTGCAAGAGACTTTTTTGCCTGGCACGGCACCGCCCTTGACCGCAAATGAACTGCTTCGGGTGGCCCATTGTAGCTTTACTAGAGCTTTGCATCTCATATCGAACATGCCTCAATAGGCCCCTGAGGCCTGACTGCAATCCCTTCGGGCTTTCCAAGAGCAGATTGGCCAGGAGGGTGTGGAACAGTGGAAAACAGAGGGAGTCTATACTCTGGGAGTCCTTTTTCTGGACACAAACCCTTATCCCTTTGATCAGCTGGTGGACACGGCAGGAATCCCGGCGGTCCATTTCCTCGCCTATTGCAGACTGACGGGCGTGCTAGTGAGACTGTGGGGAATAGTGGACTTGGAGCCTGACCCCCCCACCCATTGTTACATGCTATGCACACGCTGGGCAAAGGCGGCCGGTTGATCACCTGACTGAGCAAAGCGCAAGCTTACACACTATAAGATCTTCTGGCCACTCTCAAAGGATCCCAGAAAACAGACATAGGCCATGCACTCACGTCTAAGGAAGGCAATAGAATATTACAATACACATGCAAAGTGTTCCGGAACGCCAATTCCCAATATATCCAATACAATACACTACATAGGGCATACCTCACTCCAGCCAGGCTCCACAAAATGTTTCCAGTGGTCTCGCCCGACTGCCCACGGTGCCGGACGCCAGGGGCAGATATGCTTCACGTTTTGGAGCTGCCCGATAGCCCGAGGGCTCTGGACTGAAGTTACAAACATAGTATCCCTCACAGCGGGCTGCACTGACCTGGACTGCTTGCCCGGCTGCCTACTAGGCCATTACAGGCACTGGAAAGTTAGGGAAGCTACCACCAGATTCACTGACTTCGAGCTCTTGCTGGTGCGTAGATTAATAGCAATGTCTTGGGAGGCCACGACGTTGCTGGGAGTGGCGCGCAGGCTAACGGCAATGTAGAAATGGGGTGTGAGGACAACCGGGCCGCAGGCAGGAAGTGTAACCCAGATGGTGCCATTACTTCCCCCGACAGGAAACACAGCGCGGTCTAGTCCTGCTAGAGGAGACTGAAGGAGGTGCCGTGACTTCATCCCCGGGGGACGGGCCGAGGACTCTCGGGACAGAAAGTTCAAAAGGAGAGGAAGAAAAGCGTGGGATGAAAAAAGAAGAAAACGACCTGCAGGGAGACGGAGGAACCAGTGAGTTTTCCTGGAGACCGCACGGAGAGCCAGAACGGCCGGAAGGGACCGCCGAAGTCGTACCGGAGAGCGGAGGAGGAGGATGCGAAGCGAGCTCCCTCTGTATGGTGACAGAGCCCGGTGGCCAAGGGAATAGAGAGGACACCTTGGGTCCAGTCGCCACGGCCCAGGAGATGGGTCGTGGCCCAAGGCAAGTACCCTCAAGGGGGTCATTTTGGTGGGGGTGGTGGGAAGGCACAAGGGTGTAAAGCACAAGCGCATGTGTTGGAGGCATGTGATTTACTACCCCATATATCCTCACACCCCTTCTCCCCCCCCCTTTGTTTCACGTCGTAACTGGTGAAGGTGGCACTGGGAATTGGTGACTCAGCTCACCTACTGAATTCTAAGACAACCCTGTTTTCTTTGTTTGTTCTTTTCCATACTTCGTGGCCTGAGTGACATTTCGCCTCGAGACCTCCCAAGGTGGTGAATTACCGAGCCGGAGAAACACACCCACAAGGATACAGACTATTCATTTGGGATATAAGAAGAGCCCCAAAAAGCGCAGTTCCCTGGCTAGTTTATTTCTTTCTTTACCCCTGGTTAACTCCAGCAAACATAATAAAAGACAAAAGTAAAACGAACAATCACGTGTGCCTCACCTCGTGTCTACCTTCTCCCCCCCCCCTTCTTTCTACATGGGGTATGGTTGAGGCTATGACGCTCTGGTAGGAGGAGGTCAGGGGCCTCAGAAGGCGACCCATCGCATCACACTGGGAGGAATTGCTGACTGCACTTTAGGCCCCACAGGATAGGCCTGTCCCTTTGGACTGATTGACGCACACCACACAAGCCATGTTCACAATATAGGAGGGTCATCTATATCTCTCTCTCAGCACCTTTCCCCCCCCCCACCCCTATCTGACGCCTAGTTACAGGTAGCATATACTCCCCCCCCCCACTCCAAGGCACTGATGGACCAAACTGTTATCACACCTACAGAAGTGTTCCTTTTATTGCCTCAGGATTGGACCGGATAGATTACTTGACACCCTAGGGAGATCTGTGAGGCAAACTCCTTAATATATGTACACTGGCACTAGCAGCTATGCATGGTCATGCTACCAGTTATAGAAATTGTTGTACTACCGTCGTAAGTATTTCATACAGTTCAAATAAATGGAATAGCTCCTGAGGGGCTCATTGTCATGTTACCTGATTTATTGTTGCAACCCTCAAGGCACCAGATGTTGTGATTGCTCTATTATCTTACCAAAACTCCAATAAAGATGGTTTGTAAAAAAAATGTTTGTGGTAAGCTCCTCAGACACATCGCTGAAATCTGCCAGTGGAGAAACTGCAGCTCTGAGTCTGAATGGGACCTGTCTGTTTATGTGGCTGGTAATTTTGAGGCTTCATCCATGTCCTTTTGCTCACTTTCGTTCTCTCTCTGGGATGCTACATCTGTGAGGGATATATATGCATGTTACTTTGTTGAATTTGAAAATTATTTTTTTTATCTTTAAGTGTGTGGAACATATATCTCATATTATTGGCTATTCATTTTACTAATGGTTTAAATTGAAAACTAAGTTTGAGTGAGAATTTTTAGGAAATACTTCACTGGAATGTATTTACTACAACTCCCTGTTGTTCATCTGTAAGTTTAAAAAAGGCATTTAAACGGAATTGTTTCTCACTATAAGGTTTTTAAGTAGTTGGTGGGTTGCATGTATCTATGTTGGATAAACTAAGAACGCTCTCTGGCTAAAGCGTAGATTCAAACAGAGGTTCAACAGGAAATGGTGTGGCTTTTGTGAGTGTCCCCCGCCTGAACCAAGCACCTCTGCAAGATGATTTGCGACATTCACTTTTGTCCTTGACCACAAATCATACCATCTCTTGTGAATTTCGTAGGTGGTGTGCTGTGTTACTCCTATTGAATTGATTTTCTCCAATATGTCCTTCCCTATTTTGGTCTTTTGGGACTCATGCACATTCAAAGAGCTGTTTCTAAATAGCTCTTCATTGTTAACCACACACTTTTCAGTCAGCACCTCCAGCTCTTTCTCACTGAATTTGACATTTCTCCTCCTGCCACCAACATCCTTTCAAAATCTTCTCTGGACATCCTTGATAGTTGGATATTTGCAGCCCAAACCGAGCCTCCAAGTTAGCTCTGCAGTCAATGTCTCCCTTCCTCTGTGTTACGGAACACTGAGGTGAGCATTTATTTAAGCAGCTCCTCAAATGCAACATGCAATTCCAAAATACCGTTTCGCTACTTACCAAATCAGGAAATTGCAAAAGTAAATCATACTGATTCGCAAAATGAGGAACAGTCACTTTCATACATTAAGAATAGCGATTTCCAAATTGTGATTCAGTAAAAATCGCAATTTGGACATCGATGTACATCTGGCCCTTAAATCGTTTCTTTTTAACTTGAATTAACTCAGTTAAAAGACGTGTTGACTGATCTCATTAAACTAACTTCCAGTTGTAATCTGTGTACTACGCCTAGGGTTTGAAATAAGATAATTTTGGAATCCATCTTTAAGTTTGAATGATTATATATGCTAGGCACTCAACCAAGTTTGCTCTAATCTTGCAATGTGGATCCAAAAGGAGCGATTTTTTTAAATGTATTTACATGTTTTGTATAACCACAAAATAACTAAAACAATGCTCCCACAGAGATGATCCCAGTATCCATCAACATCTTGCAGCATATCACAATGCTTTCCAAACCCATACTGTCATCCTCAAACCTCTGGGCTATGGAAGGACCCCTGGTTGCGTCCAGTGGATCATGATTCTGCATTTTGCCAAGAGCAGTACCAATGATACAAATTTCTGTTTTTGTCTTGTTTGTACGTACGGTGTAGGCACAACACACAATTTTTAAAGACGTATTCCACTTTCAATCAAAAGGAGCGATGTTAGCCACACTTCCCAGAACACACTTTCAACCATACAAAGGTGCTACCAGTAGAACCGGGGTGAGGGGAGTTGGCCAAGAAAGATAAACAAAGACATTAGATATCTTCACGCTGCCTGTTCTGACACCTGAGTACAAACTGCACTGTAGAAGCAGTAATATCTAAAACAAGATATAACTATTTTAGTACTTAGTCATTTGAATTCCAATTCACTATTCCTAAAATGACATACTATTTGCCTTGTGACAATTTCTGTATTTCCAATTCGCTTCAGTGGGTTGAAAATCTGAGACTTCATACAAATTGAAACCTTTATGACAGATGCAAGCAATAACCTGAACTACAATACATGTTTCTATGTACATAACTACCTTTAGTGATTCGTAAATTACGTCTTTGATCTGAATGACTCGCAATGTAAGAAGTTAATCAGGTGTGACATAATGAAGTAACATAATAAATACACATTAGTCTTGTACTTTCCCTCCAGACAATAATCAATGACTTCCCCACCATTGGCAAAACCTTAATACCATGTGACTAAAAAGAAATATTATAAAGTCTGTGCAAGCTGAGGATTCTTCTTCTTCCTCTCTTGATAGAAATAGTGCCTTCATTATGAGTGACCTGGACCCGGATTCGATAATTATTACAGCCCCTAAAATCTGATACCCCAGGGATCAAAATGTAACATCTGTTATAAATCTCATGCATTCAAAGTTCACCCCTGCAAAATGGAGCATAACGTGGATTTTGGTGCTTACAGCTCCAACGTTCATGTGTTCTAGCTTTTACCAGCATTTTTCCCTCTGTAAATTTCATCAGGGTTGACTTGATGAAATTTACCTGGGTAAAATAGCAGGGGACTGTTAGCAGCAACACCCAGCATTAATTGTGATAACAGGAACAGATTTTCTTCCTGGAAAATGGGACTTTGAAGTGTGCAGTGTAGACCCTAGAGGTGCTGCTAGAGGGGCGGGCATATCAGCTGAGAGAGCAGACAGGCCAAATGGAAGAACTGCCCTCACTCTTCCTCTAGTTATGAGAATGTTTTCAAATTAGAGATGCCCTAACCAAAAACATTTATCCTGCTACAGCTCTGCTAGAGGAGCGTGCTGCGACTTGGTTTGTTTCCTGTCCCACACCTGAGAGTTCTTTCTCCTCAAGGCCTACACATTTGTTTCCGATGATGGAGATTTATTCCAAAAAGAAGGAAATTGGTAAAGTTTTAACAAAGGGTCAGACTCCCATGAAACAGCTGGTGAGAATTGTAGTTCTTCTCTGGGCCTCAATTCAAGCCATCTTCCATGCCCCCTGCATTACAGATCTTTTCTAAGGATGAAGATAGTTCACCTCTGCAAGGGGTTATCTTACAGAGACCTGATTCCTCTGTCTTCAGTAGCCAAGCAACAGATGCGGTGGTGGCTGAACCACATGGACACCTGGAACAGCCAGGAAATGTTTGCCTCTTTCCTGGACTGGGTAATAGAGCCAGATGCCAGCAAACGTAGCTGGGGTGCCAGATGCAGAACCCTGCCCACAGGGGGGAAATGGTCTGTGGAGAAGTTGAAAATGCACCTCAAACGTCTGGAGCTTCTAGAATGGTCTCTTTTATGGTGAAGCGTTTAACAAATTACAGGTTGAAATGTTGCATCCTCCTAAAGATGGACAATATTTTGACAGTCAGGTACAGAAAAAAAGTTGGGCGGTATGAATTCAAAGCTGTTGACTGAGCTGGTCAAGTATTTTTGCCACTTCCGCCTTCACTGAATGAAATCAGTCAGGGCAGAACACTTATCAGGAAACACCAATCTGGTTCAGACTGGAAAGCCAGGTTTCTCATGGACAACAGTCACTGGATGCTGAAAAGACAGTTCTTCCTGAGACTGATGGACCACTGAGGTCCGTGTCATTTAGACCTATTTGCCTCTCATCTCAATAGTTACCCAAGTTCTTAAGTTGGAGACCGGATCCAGAGGCGAAAGATGTCTTCTGCAGAACTGGTTAGGATCTCTCCAGTATGCTTTTCCATCCTTTATGCTTCTGAGACTGACAGCTCAGGTTCGCAGACAAGCGGCAGAGGTAGTCCTAACTACACTCTGCTGGATATCGCAGGTGTAGTTCCCAATTCTGTTGAAACTCTTGTGCAATTACCTGATGCCTCTACCAGAAGCTCAATACATGTTTATGAGTCCTCAAAGTCCATCCTCTGATAATAGTGGGGCATCTATGCCTTGTTGCTTGTAGGATTTACGGGGAAAATGGCAGGTGTCAGGACGTTTGGAAAAGAGGGTTGCACACATTTCATGCGCAAGGGCAGACGATACTTGCAATACTTGCAAATGGTACAATTCATCATTGACATGCTAGTATTGCCGGTGTCTGGAATGGGATATCAAGCAGATATTGTTCACATCTTAAACTTCCTTTCAGAGCTAGCGGAAACTGGCATGGAGTACATGGCCTTGAAAAATGTCAGGCCTGCCATCACTGTTGGTCATGTTACAATCTCCCACATTCCTGTTAGACAACAACATTTTGTGCATAAACTTCTCAGAGGGATCAGATTTTCAGTCCCTTCTAAACCAAACTACAGTAAACATTGGGATGTGAACATAGTATTGAGGCTCTTATAGCACTGACAGGCCAACACAGACCTCTCCAGGAAGCAGCTATATGCCCAGTAGTCAGTACTACTTTGTTTACTTTCATACCTTAGGCTGCCAGTTGTCAGAGCTCTTGAAATTATTGGCAGGATTTTAACTCCTGAGGGGGGTGACCTTCAACTTCAGGACAATAACAAAGACTTCCACCAACTATATCTCATATCTCCAGTTGTCCTGAACATCAGTTGTGTAGTGCCTGGCGGAAGAAGAGTGACAATTGGTATGAGTACAGGCATAAAAATGATATAAACTGTTGATTTCCTTTCGGAGCCCTTTTGCTTTAGTGTCAGCAGCCACACTGTCCAGGTGAGTCCAGTGGATCATGACTGAAGCAGGCATTGAAACTTCAGTTTTTGGAGCACACTCTCTCAGAGGTGCTATGGCTTCAAAATCCTTAATAAGTGGAGTCCGCCTAGATGAACTCATGAAATGTGCAGACTGGTCCTCCAAGTCTCTCTTTTAACTGTTTTATTTCAAGCCTGTATCAAACATGAGTACTTTAGCATAATCCCTGCCTGTGGTCTAGACATAGAATATAACATTTCTTTCGCAGCATCTGAAAGATTCCAATTCTATCAAGGACACGGAGGTGAGGATTATCCGTCCCAATAGTTCATGGCACAATAGCGAAGCTCGCTTGACTCTCATTTCCAACCATTGTCGCTGACAGGAAGTACCCTTCATGAATATTGACAAATGCATTGTTTATTATGAATTGACTAAATCTCTGGCTATAGATTATTTTGTGCTTTTTTTCGAGCTTTGACCAATGTAATGTTATTAGCTATGGACAGCAAACACTAACACTAGACTTCGGTTCAACGTTCGGCAGTTTCACAAAGAAGAAAAGAAGGGTTGGCTATTTGAAGACACCTGTATGGACCACACTGTGTCCCGATTGGCTGCAGTGTTCTACTGTGTTATGATATCATTTACGGAAGACTTATTGGACACGTAGCGTAGTCATGGATGTGTTTGTCTTGTGTTATATTTATATTGTTTTGTTTCTTTATTTTTTTTATTCTAGCAATGCTTGTTTGCTTTCAGTATTATTCTAAGAATGTTTTAACGGTTCCATGTTCCATAACTGGCAGGGCACAGGGGGACGTTGAGGTGTTCAGTTGCCTGCCCGGTCATGGGTCATTTCGAGATGGATTAAACCTTACTTTACTCATCTACTGCTTGTCGAACTCATGCTTGACCCCTTTACTACATTTTGGTACCAGGAGTGGGGTCAAGTCTTACAGTTCAAGTAGAGATTCTGGCTTCGAACGAAACATTTTTATCGACCCACAGACAGGTGGCTGATTCTGGAATTGTAGGTGCTTCTTTAATACTGCTCTATAGATGGATTTGCGTTTAACAGAAGATTGATGGAAGAAAGATCTGAGTATCCTTTCTCCTGCTTTTAGAGCCAATTAATTGTTTAATTCATCCACCGTTTATCCGTTCTGCAGTGTGTCTGTGGCTTGAGCATTCTACTCATGTGGTGACAGGAGTCGGCGCGTGGATCTTGGACTTGTCTCATTGGGCGCGAGTGGCTTGGACTGGCGCAGTAGCTGGCTTTGCGTGCATCAATTTTGTTTAACACCACTCTTGAGCGTCTCCATCGCAACGTGACACCGACATGTGCCGTTATGCGTTAAGAACCATTTTGTATTGGGTAAACTTTGCGTGTTACTGGAAATGCATTCATAGTAGCACGCTGCACTCACAGAAGAAGCGTATCTTTTTGGCTTGTTGCAAAGAGCTTTTATGCTTAAAATAAAAGAACTTCACATTGGGTTCTGGATTGTCTGGTGAGACTTTTAAACTTATTTCTTTGTCAGCCTTACAGTGGTATCACAGTGAATTCAGCCATGGATACAACTATTCAAGGTCTGGTACAGCCTCCTCCCTTTCTACATGGAGCAGGGAGGCCAGAAATTAAATGGAAACATTGGGTACAAATTTTTGGAAACTATCGTACAGCCATACATGCCTTTAGGTATGATCCACCTAGAAAAAGGGTGTTACTGTTCAATCATCTGGGAGTCGCTGGGCAAAGAGTTTTTGACAACCTGCCTATAGTTCCAGAACTAAAAGTTGAGAATGTGGAATGGAATGTTTACTTGGAGGTTATTGAGCATATGGGTAGACAGAATTGGGAGGGGTCGAGTATCATGTTGGAGAGACACAATTTCTTTAAGAGGAAGCAGAGCAGCAAGGAGACGTTGGAGGAATTTATTGCTGCATTACGTGTTCTTGCTTTGACTTGCAAATTTGCATACTGTGTGGAAACTTGCATTAGGGATCAATTTGTATTTAATCATTACTCTAAAAAAACGTAGGAACCCACCTTTAAGGGAAGTGATGGACATTACCAAGAGCAAAGAGAGCTCAAATATCTCGTCACAAGCTTTGGCAATTCATGATGGTTTGTCACATATGGCATGGCTAAAAGTCTCACTTAAGCAATAGTGCAACTTGTTAAGCTATTGGCAAGAAGTGCAATGCATGCAGAAAAATGGGTCACTTTCAATCTGTTTGTAGAGCGCGTGTCAGTGTGAAGATTAATAGTGTGGATGTTAAAGAGTGTGCTGATAACCTTTCTAATGTTGCATTGACGCTGGAAACCAGTGATGTGTGTGAGGCTGAAAATAAGATTAGGGCTCCTTTATGTCAAGCAACCATTATGGATATGAACTCAACACGATGGCTGACTCGGGACCAACCATCTTGACAGATTCCACCTTTTACAATATTTGGACTAAATGTTGTCCCTTACAGAAAACCGTTGTTAATCCTAAGGCTTTTGGACACAAAAACATTGACATGATAGGTTATTTTGAGGGTCTTCCGGAGGGTTTAGGCAAGAAGATTTGCACCAAAATGTATGTTGCTGTGAAAGAGGAGGACATCATTGGTTGGAAAGACTTGGCTAGCTTGGGCATTCTGTTGCGGCCAGGGTATGAGGTTCTATTATGCTTGGCGCATGCCTGTTTTATTCATGAATGATCATTAAGATGTGTTGCAGGCCATGATTAAAAAATGTACTGAAGTTTTCAAGGATGAAATAGGTACTGTAAAAGGGTTTGAACACTGTATCAAGTTACGGTTGGATGCTGTACCAGTAATTCATAAAGTGTTTGCCTGTGCCCCTCTGTGTTCGCAATGATCTCAAAGTTTTGTTGGACAGGTTATGTGCTCAAACGGTCAACCAGAGCACTGATTCGTCTGCTTGGGTTTCGCCTATTGTGCTGGCCAAGAAGAGGAGTGGGGATTTATGTTTATGAGTGGATTTGCGGTCACTCATCAGTAATGTTCTGATTGATTGTCATCCCCTGCGCTGTATACAGCAAATGCTGGCTAATATTGGTGAATACAAATTCTTTTCCACAATTGATCTCTATTCAGCTTATCAACAAATTGCCCTCAGTAAGGGGTCACATGATCTTAAAACATTTTTTACGCCGTTTGGTGCCTACAAATATTTGTGACTTCCCTTTGGCTGGCATTTGCAGCCAGAGTGTTCCAAAAGACTATGGATGTTTTGTTCGGAAAGATGGGAAATGTAACTGCTTTCCAGGATGATATTCTTGCTTTCACTAAGGATAAGAAGGAACACTTGTTGGTTCTTGAAAGCGTCTTCAAAATTCTACACGATAGGGGCATGACTGTCAAACCTGAGAAATGCAAGTTACTAGCTCAACAGGTAGATTATTTAGGGCATACTATTTCGGCAGCCTGGAAGCCATACAGAAGGCTCCCCCACCCACAGACAAAGATGCCCTGCGCTCATGCCTGGAACTTTGTGAATACTATGTATGTTTTGTCTCAGGATATGCTCTGGTTGTCTAACCGTTGAGATCTCTTTTGAAAAAAGGAACAAAGTTTATTTTGACTGAGGCAGTGGCTGTGGCAGTTGGTGGTTAATGCCCCAGCACTTGGTCATTTTGTTCCAGAGGGAAAGTCTTTTATTACTGTTGATGTTAGTATGAGAGGTATAGATGCTTTTTGGGGGAAAACTGATGAGGAAAAGAGATCACAGTATAATTTGCCTCTAGGACACTACAAGATACAGAGTCGAAAGACAGCATAATTGAGAGGGAAGCCCTATCATGTGAATGGGGTGTGCAGACGTTTAAGCCATATATGGGGAAATTAATTTGCAATTAACACGGACCATAAACTGTTGGTTTATCTTTGCAGTGGAAATGGTCTGGAAAAAGCTTTTGCATGCCTTGTTCGGCTTTTATCTAAGGTACAAGAGTATCACATGCAAGTGAAATAAATACAAGGGGGATATAATTTTCGGGCAGAATGCCTTTCTCGTTTACCGTTGCCAGTTTCTATAGGAAATGAACCTGTCACTGATGAGCATGAATGTTTGGTAGGTAGAATGGAAGGAGTTATCTCTGTGAGCGACTGGGTAACTGAGTCCATGCAAGATGACACCTTGAAAAAGCGTCATTAAGTTAAATGTGGACGGATGGTCTCATATGAAGAGTCTCTCTAATGATTTGAAACCTTTTGCTCGAGTTTCTGCAGAACTAACTTGTGAGAATTACATATGCTTGAGAGGTACTTGTTTTGTTCCTCCACTGGGATTACGTGACAGGATAATTGAAAATGCTCATGAGGGAGATCTGGGCATTTCTGCCACATGTAAAAAAAAACTGAGTCTTATTGGTGGCCATCCTTAGATACCCAAGTTGGCGCCTTTGCAAGAGCTTGTCCTCAATGCATTGTTTCGGATAAACATTGGAAAGCTTTTGAGAAACATTTACATCCTGTTCCCCTGCCTACAGGACCTTGGGTCAACGTTTCCTTGGACTTTTCTGGTTCGTTCGACGTTATCCACGGACGATAAGTATCTTTTAGTGATGACTGAGTAGTATCTAAAGTGGATTAACTATTCCTTTGTGGATCTGCCCAACAGCAGGAAGGTTCTAAGGTTTCTTATCAATGTTTTTCAATTTTATGGAGGCACCTAAACAGGTCATTACTTATAACGGCACACATTGTGCGCCCCGAGAAATTAATGATTTTCTAAATGTGCATGATGTACAACATCTTTGTGTTGCACTTTATAGTCCAGAAGCCAATGGCTTTGTGGAAAGGGCTAATCGTTTTTTAAAAGAAGGAACCCAAACAGCTACCTTGTCATGTTTGGATGTTAAAGAGTATATTAAAGAGAAGATTTAGGCGTATCATTCTACACCACATTCTACTACCGAAGTCTTTCCTTTCGCCTTGTTGAGAGGAAGGAAGCTCAAGTCTAAATTGGTTCCTAACTGGTTGAAAGAAAATGTTATGCTTGATGAGAGTTTCTCCATATTCGGATGTGTGTTCAAGGGTCCAGGATAAGCAAAGTAAACAAAAGGAGTATTTTGATAGCAGTAGCGGCTGGTAGGGAACAAGAGTGGAGGAGCGGGCAGGCAGGCAGGGGGTTTAAAAAACACTTACCTCCATGCCGAGTCCGCAGCCGCCTCTCCTCTGCTGTGTTTTCACTCGTTGTCTCTCTGGAACCAGGAAGCACATAGGCTTCCTCTCCTGACCAATCACAATGCTGCATTGCAGCGTTCTCATTGGTCTGAGCACCGTGGATCGGCGCTCAGACGGGGACTGGGAGGCTTTGCATGTTCCTCACCAGGCTGTGTAATGCAGCCTGATGGGGGACATGCAAAGTGCGCATGACTGCTTGGGGGACCCAAGAGGGCCGGCCAAGCAGGCATGCGCACTGAAGGAGTGCAAACTACTCCTCCTCCCGGACATCACGGGAGTGCCAGCCCCGCACAACCTGGCCGGGAAAAAAAAGAACATTTATAATAACAGAAATAATTTCTGTTATTATCATTTTTTTTTTTTTACACTGCTCGACGAGCAGTGGGGCGATGCCCCTCCAACTTAGCGGAGGAGTCGTCACTGTTTGATAGTAAAATAAATATCAAATGTTTGGAATTTACACCTGGTGGTTGAGGTTTATTATTTTTTTTAAATACCTTAAATGGTCAGAAAAGGAGATTCTAGATTTTAACAACCTGTGAAAGTTATCAAAGTAAGCAAAAGTTCAGTCTTGTTACATCAAAAAGGTTGGTGGAATAAGAATCGGTTAGTTCTTATTTCTGAAAATAGGGTTGAAATTTACAATCAAACTAAAGTTTCCAGTGAAGATCTTGATGATGATGCCTTTGATTTTATGTTATCTCCCGATCCAAAGCAGTCTGCATGTGGTGATGTTGAATGTGAGGATGCGGACGTGAATGTTCATGAAACACCAGACTTGAGTAAGGTGAGAGGCTCTGATGTTAATTAAGGTTCTGAGTCTAGCTCTTATGTAAATTAAGGTCCTAGGCCTTTTGGGTCCAGACAAGTTTTTTGTACTCGCTCTTGTTGTGACATAAAGTTATCTGTTAAGCTGTTAAATGATGAATTGTCATAATGCTAGGTTTTTTTTTTTGGATGGGGCAAGATAATGTAGTTATGTATGTGCAAGCAGAACTCACTGCACATGAAGCAGCGACAGAGGTTGGGTTGTAGCAGGAGCAGAGGCCGTTGGAGGCTGGAGCCATGGAGGTCGCACTAAACGACTAAATGCAAAACAATTATTGCGCACAAAAGTGGAGGATATCGGTAGCAGCCAAGGGTGAGACCTAGGCTCGGGCATGGAGCCAAGGTGCACAGATGCAGGGGGAGGGATTGGGGGTTGCAGGAAATGACGAGCTCATGACTATTTAACAGTCCGAGTGCGCACTCAGTATTGTAGTCGGAGGCATAAATCCCTAAAGCACTGACCGAAGGAATTGGATGGTTGTGCAGTCTACAGATTGGCTACAGCAGGCTTAAGCTTGCAGGACAGTTTGTTATTGGCTGCAAGTCTACCCTATGAAATAGCTGCACTGGGGGCACCATCAAGCACCTATTAGACACTGGCATCTAAAAAAAACAAGTTTGCGATCTGCCCTAACAAATAGAGCTGCCAACTTTGTACCTGGGGAACCGGGTTTGAGTCTCGGGGTCTGCTCTACAAAACACATGGGGACAGTATCAATTAAATGTAAACACATAAAAAATATAATAACAATTATAGTTATAGAATCGGGTGAACAAACGGTCCGGCTCTACAAAAAACATACTGATGGTACCAATTCAATTTAAATGCATAACACATATAATTATAGTTACAGGATCAGGTGAACAAAAGTTCCTGGAGCAAAAGAAAACAAGCGGGACGGCGAGTGCACGGAACAGGCGCCATCGGCGTCTGGTGAGCAGAAAACAAAGACATGCAAATGCCAGGTGTGTTAGCTCCAAAAGGTATAGTGCCAGTACTCCTGGTCAAAGACCCAGCTCTCAGCCCTGCCAAGTATCACGCATCAGGCGTGAGACTGACGCATTTTAGTGTGGTGGTGCGCATCACCGCATTCATAGCGCCCTCCGACACCATTGGCGCTGGTGGCACGAGTGAGACTGATGTAGGAGCTGTGCTCCATTAGGTAAAGCAGCGCAAGCCTGGTGCGTGCAGTGCACACACTGTGCTGCCTGACCACAACCTGCTGATGGGAAGCATTGGAATTATCACCAGTTCAAATTGGCATCGCGCCGTCACATGGCCTGGCTGCATTCAATCAGTCACTCACTTTCAGCCCGGGCTGCGGCGCAGCCTCACGTGACTGCAGCACCCCAGATATAGAAACTGTGTTATCCTCTGTGACAGTGATCAAATTGCGGCAGTGCGCCTGCACTGAATGATCCGGGGGAGGCGCCTTGCCTTTCTATGTTTCCGGCAACTGGCGCCATCCTTGCACCGTGTTGGGATTATAGCCTAGGAATGAGTGACGGCGGCAGGCAAATTAAACTTTCTTTTTCAGGTACGCACCGGTGCCCGCCGGAAGCAGAGAGAGAGAGTATGAGGCTGGCGTCCTCTTGTCCAAATGGCACTTAATTGGCAGTGCACTGTTTGCTAACCTCAAACCTTGAGAGGGTCGTCAGCACTCATGACTGGCAGGATGTTTTGAACTATATTATGCTGCAAGCCCCCAGGAAGGCATCACTGGTGTTCAGGCGGGCCCGCCCAAACATAACATGCTCGGGGTCCTGTATCAAAAACTGCTGCCAACTAGAGCAAGACAATCTTGAGGAGAGCTGCCTGTGGCTCTCTGTTCCCTCCGACTCTGCTTCAAACTGCAGCTAAATCACCAAGACACGTCGCACCTCCACACTGTGAAAAAAGTTAGCTGGCGAAGCATTCAGCCTTGAGAACCAATCCCATGCAGTGGTGGAATGGACAGCAGCAGTCAGGTGAGTCAAGCACTCTGACTAGGGTTGTCACATTCCCCAGAGAAGTTTATTTGTTTTATCAAGTCTGCTAATGCCTGGACATAATACTAAATAGAACTGGAAACAAAATCAGATTTATTCATTTGGAACGTTCCATTTCTGTGTTTGGTTACTCAAAGTAAGTCATGGATCAGCACTAGAACATGTTTTAAAGTGCTTTCTATTTGCATTTGTTCTTTGTAGTATGTTCAGTTAAAGGTTGCAAATATTTACCAGCTTTAGGGGATTTCGCTTATTTTTCTACATGCCGGAATAACATATCTGCCCTATGTTCATTTGATCTCTGCAGCATGTGCTTACCTGTATTAGGCCGCCATAAAGTGCAATGGCATGGGGATGTGAAAGGTTTTATGATAATTTCTTTACTTTCATATCTTCTATGCAGACAAATCATTTCGTATCAGTATCTTAATCTTCTATTTCAGGGGTTTTGAAGCGGTTTCAAGGTATTTTAGGGTTTCTCGTTGATCAAAAGTGTCTGATATTTTATATTTATCTCCTTCCATGCACTTCATTGCTTCGTTTTACTCGAGAAAAAATGTCACCCCAAGTGTCACACATTTGGTAGTTAACTGACAACACTAAAGCCCTTCCATTTCTGGTGTTTTTAGCAGTTTTAAGATCTTCTTAGAGTATCTTGTTGGTCAGTTGGGTGTAATTTCTGATATTTATATGTTTCGCTGGTCTTTAGTGCTTGATTTTGCTTGTGAGAAAGTGTCACTCATAGTAGTTGAATGTCACTCATAATTCCACTGAAATTATGAAAATGTCACACATAAGCAATCAGAAACCTTGGCAGCTATGAGCTCTCCGCCCGTGTAGCTCCGCTGACTGATCCTCCGCCGCTGCTGCCCCTTCCACCTCTGCGCCTGGCAGGGGTTCGAGACTGCTGTCTTGTGGTATTTCCATTTTTGCCTTCATTCTTTTTTAGCTTATTTCTGTTGTTTTTATCGTCTTTTAGGCCCCCTGAGCCTCCTCTGCCTATGTTCCGGTTTCCCGCCCTCCCAGCCCGTTTTCGCCGCTGCTGCCCCCGCGGCCCCTCCCCCCTGCTGGTTTTCCCGCTCCCGCCTCACAGCTGCAGTTCCCTCCCCCTATTTTAAGGCGGCCGCGCACAGTGGGCGCGCTGCTGGCGCGACGAAGGCGCGCCAAAGGCAAGCCCTCCTGCGCCCATCCGCGACTAGCGCCAGGGACCCTGGATCGCCGGCCTCCCACCGCTACGACAGAGCTGCCCTCCGAGCAATCAAACCCGGAAGGAACAACAACTGCCATCTGTCCACGCCGAACACCACCCACGGCCAGTTCTCCTGCCGTCGCTGCCGCCAGACCTTCACCACCCTCCGCACCCCCACGGTCACCGCCACCTCGTCGGACGCCAACACCACCGAAGCCCTGTAAGTGGATCCTCCTCAACGTGCGCTCCCTGCACAAACACGCCATAGAGATCTGGGACCTCCTCAACACCCTCTCGCCAGACATCGCCTTCTTCACAGAAACCTGGACCAATGCCTCCTCCGCCCCGGACATCGCCACCACCATCCCTGACGGATACAAGATCCAGAGGAAGGACCGCCCCAACCGCCCAGGAGGAGGACTCGCCATCGCACACAAGAGCTCCCTCCAACTCTCCACCTCCACCATGAGCGACCCCTCCTCCACCACAGAACACCTTCACTTCCAAATCCAGACCAGCCCTAGAACCACGCTGCGCATCACCCTCGCATACAGACCCCCAGGACCGCGCGCTTCGTTCACCACAACCATCGCCGACCTCATCGCACCCCACGTCGTCGCCTCCATGGACTACATGCTCATTGGAGACCTGAACTTCCACCTCGACAACCCCAGCGACCCCAACTCCACCGCCCTCCTGGACAACCTCGCCAACATCGGACTGAAATAGCTCGTCACCGCCTCTACCCACAAGGCAGGACACACCCTCAACCCCATTTTCGCAGGTGGGAACAACATCCGCTTCAGCCACACCACGCAACCACCATGGAGACCACAACTGCGTACACTTCCTCGTCAACAAACCCACGCCGCCCAAACCTGCACCCCGCCCTCCACGAAGAAACTGGATCAAAGTCACTGAGGAACAAATCAACTCTGCCCTCTACCGCGATGCCCCCAACACCTCTACCGACCCCAATCTCGCAGCTAAAGAACCCACAGATGGATCACCAACTGCGCAGACGAGCTCGCACCCCTACGCAACCCCAACAAACAGCGCCCCAGGAAGGCCGCCTGGTTCACCGCCGACCTCCAAGAATCCAGACGCACCTGCAGACGTCTCGAGAAGAACTGGAGAAACAGCAAAACCTCAGAAGATCGCACCGCCTACAAGAACGCCATGACGGAATACCACCAGCGCATCAGATCCACCAAAAAAACCTTCATCCAGAACAAGATCCTCGCCAACTCCAGCAACTCCAAAGAACTCTTCAGCGTCATCCAGGAATTCACCAAACCCCCCAGCGAATCCACGGACATCACTCCCTCCCAGGACGGCTCCTACTTCCATCTGAAAATCAAGGGCCTCTACGACAACTTCAATGACCAGACACCTGACCCCGAAACCACTCCCTCCTCCAGCAGCGCCGGCCAGCCCACCATCTCCTACTGGACCCCAGTCACCACCAAAGACACTGCATCGACCATGAAAGGCATCCACTCAGCAGCCCCCACGGACCCCTGCCCATCTTCCACAGAGCCGCTGCCGCCATCACTCCAGAACTGCTACGCACCATCAACGCCACCTTCGAAACCGGCATCTTTCCCGACGATTGGAAACGCGCTGAGGTCAGACCCCCTACTCAAGAAGCCCTCAGCAGACCCCACGGACCTCAAGAACTACCGGCCCATCTCCCTCCTCCCCTTCGCAGCCAAAGTCACAGAGAACACCATCAACGCACAACTAACAAAATTCATTGAAGCAAACTCCATCCTCGACCCCTCCCAATCCGGATTCCGCAGCAACCACAGCACCGAGAACCGCTCTACTCGCCGCCACAGACGACATCCGCACCCTCCTCGACCAAGGACACACTGCAGCCCTGATCCCACTCGACCTCTCTGCAGCGTTCAACACCGTCTCCCACCGCACACTCACCACCAGACTCCACGACGACAGCATACAGGGAACCGCCCTCGACTGGCTCTGCTCCTTCCTCACCGGTAGAACCCAAAGAATCAGACTGCTGCCCTTCCTCTCCGAACCCACAGAAATCAACTGCGGAGTACCCCAAGGATCGTCACTCAGCCCCACGCTCTTCAACATCTACCTGGACCCCCTCGTCAGACTGCACGGACTCAGCATAGTATCCTACGCTGACGACACCCAGCTCATCCTCTCCCTCACCAAGGACCCCATCACCACTAGACTCAACTTCCAGGAAGGAATGAAAGACGTCGCATCCAGGATGAGCAGCAGCTGCCTGAAGCTCAACTCGGAGAAGAAAGACAGAGGTCCTCGTCCTCGGACCCTCCCCCTAGGCATGGGACAACACCTGGTGGGCCACCGCCCTTGGCAGCCCCCCACACCTACGGACCACGCCCGAAACCTTTGCATCGTACTAGACTCCTCCCTTTCCATGGCCCGACAGGTCATCGCCGTCGCCTCCACCTACTTCAACACCCTCCGCAAGACCTTCAAATGGAACCCCCGGATCAAGGAAGACTGTCACCCACGCACTCATAACCAGCAGACTGGACTACGGAAACACCCTCTACGCCGGGATTAACAAGTCTCTGCTCCGCAAACTCCAGACCATACAGAACACCGCAGCCAGACTCGCGCCGTCACATGGCCTGGCTGCATTCAATCAGTCACTCACTTTCAGCCCGGGCTGCGGCGCAGCCTCACGTGACTGCAGCACCCCAGATATAGAAACTGTGTTATCCTCTGTGACATCCCCCGACACGAACACATCACTCAACACCTGCGTATCTCCACTGCCTCCCCGTTGAAAAGAGAGTAACTTTCAAGATACTCACCCACATCTACAAATGCCTCCACAACACAGGACCTCAAAATCTCAATGACAGAATCTCCTTCCACGTACCCAAGAGGAACCTCCGATCCGCCGACCTCGCCGAACCCCCGCGCATCCCCAGAGCAAGAACAGGTGGAAGAACCTTCTCCTACATCGCGACCAAGACCTAGAACGAGCTGCAGATCAACATCAGACGCGCCCCCACCCTGCACATCTTCAGGAAGACCCTCAAGGCCTGGCTCTTCGACTGACCCGAGCTGCTCCCCCCCTCCCTGAGCGCCTTGAGACCCTCACGGGTGAGTAGCACGCTTGATAATTCCCTGATTGATTGAGTCCTCATGGGAGGATACAAAATCCCAAAAGAAGGGACTACTAAGTGTATTCAGCAATGAAAAGCCATAATCAGACCCCCCGAAATTTAGAGGCTTTGGGCGGCAAATTTCACAGCAAAAAAAAGCAAAATTTGCGGCCCAAAACCTCAAAATGTGCAGTATTTTTGCGGTGAGCAAAGAACGTGCCCGCCACAAAAATACCGAAGGCTTGTGCTCTGTCACTGCTGGAAACTGTGCTATGTCACAGTCTGTAACTTTGCAGTCTCCAGTAGTGCAGAGCCTGGAACCGGAGGGTGTCTGATACCGATGAGAGCAGATTACAATACGAAACCTGCTCTTTTTGGCATCAGGCAACTTATGCGTGCAGGGCAGCAGGGGTGAAGGGCTTGGAGGGGTGGAGGGAGGGGGAGGCGGCAGAGAAGGTTGAGGCTAGGTAAAAAAAACAATAGGAGACGTGGGAGGTTAGGGGTTAGTCCGCAGAGGACACAAACGTGTGAGGCGGCAGGCTAACTGCTCAAGCGGAGGCTAGCTGCATTTCAAAGGCAGGCAGCAGAGGCGTTTAACACCTCTGCTGCCTGCTGGCCTGTTGCTCACCCTCTTTACTGGCTCAGTGGCAGCACGGAGCCAGTAAAGAGAGGGTGAACGGCAGTTTTTTTAACATATTTTGCAGTCACTTTTGTAAAAATCGAGGCATTTTTACAAAAGTGCCGATTTCGCGAAATCCTTGGGGGTCTGCATAATTTCTAAAGGACAGCAGGAGGAACCAATGAAAAAGATGGGCGTTTTTTCAAGCCCATGTTCTAGATACTTATGCAAAAAAACAACGTTCACAAGGAACTCAATTATCAAAAGAATATACTATATGCAAGCTCAAATTTACTTGCTCAGAATTAATCTTCATCCAACATTTTCAATTATGACCTTTCTACTAGGGTTATAATAAGGACACCTAGGAATATCTGTACACACACTTTGAGTGGATGCTTAAAAAGCCCAACACAACCATTTACACTTACTTCAGCCGAAGTAAGTAGAATTTTATTATACAACCACAATTTAATCATATATATATTTCCTTATACATGAGCAAATTTAAACCTTTACATTAGTGACACTTTATAAGTGAAATGTGAGCCCCAGTGAAGTGACCATAACCTTTCTTGGTGAATGCTAAGTGGAAATATGTGATAAGAACAAGGAAAAGAAAAACGGGTTATTGGTAAATATCCAAAGGGCGAGCTGTATGCAATGGAACAATGTTTTATTCAGGCTCTTTCCTTTGTCAATGTCGACGTCGTTTCGACCCTCTCTAGATACGGGGTCTCATCAGGACAGCATTTCTGGGGACTAATATAGGGAAATAAAATTAGGGTGAGGGAAATATAAAGTGGTGATGCATTAAGGCTTAGTCTAAAAAGTGTTGTTGAGGCTTACCAATACAGCACATGGCATCTGTATCGTAGTTTGAATAAAAGATGGAAGGTGAATTCCGGATCAGCAAGTCTGTATGACTTGTAACCAATGAATGATTTGGCTGATTAAAAACACTCTAAGTAGCGTGGTGCACCATAGTGAATTAAAAGGTGAACTCACTGTTGATCGGTTCTCATTAGGGTATACAAATCCGTTCGCATATAGGGACAATTTCCAGGCTTACCGATGGAAGCCTTTTAATACTTCTGTGACGAACTGAAAGAAAAAAGTAAATTAAACCTAACGAAACCGCACGGTGCTCTACGCATCCAATGCCTATTTGAGTGATTGAGGTACTGCATGCGGACCGCCCGTGTGATACCGGGAGTTTTGCAGGTACTTACTAAATCATCGCGTATTCCGGTCTCTCAATGGAGTGATGGAAAATCGTAAGCGACGGGGACCTGCAAGTATTTTTAACGGAAGTAGATACCCGGAAATGGTCACCATGGCATGTACGATAATTGGTTAGTGGTAAATATCCAAAGGGCGAGCTGTATGCAATGGAACAATGTTTTATTCAGGCTCTTTCCTTTGTCAATGTTGACGGCGTTTCGACCCTCTCTAGATACGGGGTCTCATCAGGACAGCATTTCTGGCTGAACTAAGTGTAAATGGTTGTGTTGGGCTTTTTTAAGCATCCACTCAAAGTGCGTGTACAGATATTCCTAGGAGTCCTTATTATAACCCTAGTAGAAAGGTCATAATTGAAAATGTTGGATGAAGATTAATTCTGAGCAAGTAAATTTGAGCTTGCATATAGTATATTCTTTTGATAATTGAGTTCCTTGTGAACGTTGTTTTTTTGCATAAGTGCAAACCCAGTTCACAAGGACGTATGGGTCGCTCTTGTTTCTTTGAAATACATGTTCTAGATACAGCACGTATCTAAGAGACAGCGCAAGTCTGTGTAGGCGAGCCCTAAAAACTGCTTTTGGTCAGAGAACGCTCGCAATCATGTACTGTAGACTTTAGAAGGAACTAAGAAAACCCTCCATTAAACTGTCGTATCCATAAACAGATGCATAAAACATATCCTTTGCTCCGGCTCAGGCCTACTAATGGTAATAGACAACTTCACTGAAACGGAAATACTACATTCTGCAGAGCCACAGCCGCTTCCTCAGATAAAGGCCATCCTGGTTGAAATCGCACGTGTAGTGCGTTAAAATGGAAAATGGACCACATTGACTAAAACCCTGGTTTTGCGTGTTCCTGCGTCAGCCATTTTGGAATTATTTCAATGTCAGTTCACTATATCAGAAACAACACTCATACTACTCATTCAAGAAAAATGTTTTCAATATTCAGACTTTGTTATCATATCCACGTCGTTTTCTAGCAAAATAAATCTTAATAGCTTATATCCCAACGCGTTATTACTTTGAAAGCTTCACGTGAAACATTGTTACATCATTAAAAATATTAAACTGCTTGTCTAGTTTCTTGAAACAATACCACTTCAGGTATTGCAACACGTTGCTTTTCCTTGAACAGGCGCCCTTATCATATTAAACTTGGCGTCTCGCGTACGCGCGGCCGAGCAGGGCCTCCATGGCGGGTTGTCATCCGTGTCCTTCTTCTGTGTCTGTGATGCGTGCTGTCTGCTCGGCAGTCAGGCAGCGCGCAGGGCAGCCCCGCCTATGGTGCTATATCGAGGGTCCTTCGGTGTGGACTTGCTTGGTCTGAGAAGAGACAGCAATGGCGGATTACGATACTTACGATGACCGGGCCTACAGCAGCTTTGGAGGCGGTCGAGGGTGAGCTGGACTAGTAGGAATAACACCTGTGGTGCGGGAGGGAAAGGCAAAGCGCGGCTGGACGCGAGCAGGAAGTGGGCCGTCACTGGAGGGGCTTCAGAGTGTAATCTGGTCTCACAAGCATGGGCATGGAGCCCCGCGAATTTGGATCAGCAGATCTTTCTGACCTCGCCCCTTATGACTTCTCTCAGTTCTCTATGTACTTTCAGGCAGCCGATATTACCCGTGATTAGTGTAGGCTTCCCCCTGACCTCAACGAAGCCGCCTCTGTGGGGTCAGCCAGGCGCCCAGGGTTTCTATCTGGACATTAGTAGATGCAGTGCTGAGGTGGTGTCAGAGCCTCGATCTTAGCGTTGAAGGTGCCTGCCGCAGATCCGCTGGAACCCTTCCCCTCTTGCGGCCATACGAAGCAGCTCGTCCCCATCTTAGCCTTAAACTCTGCTACGTGCCCCCGTCTGATCGACCCCCCCCCACCCACCACCACATTGATTCCCCCCCCCTCATCACCACATTGATCCCCCCCCATCACCACATTGATTCCCCCCCCCATCACCACATTGATTTCCCCCCCCCATCACCACATTGATTTCCCCCCATCACCACATTGATTTCCCCCCATCACCACATTGATTTCCCCCCATCACCACATTGATTTCCCCCCATCACCACATTGATTTCCCCCATCACCACATTGATTTCCCCCCATCACCACATTGATTCCTCCCCCATCACCACATTGATCCCCCCATCACCACATTGATCCCCCCATCACCACATTGATCCCCCCCATCACCACATTGATTCCCCCCATCACCACATTGATTCCCCCCTTCATCCACTTGCAGACGATTGCTCTGTTTACTCCTCCTTCCTCTCAGTATGCTCCTCTGCAGCCACATGGAGGCCTTTCCCTTCCCGCCCCCTCTCCGCCATTCGTGCAACCGCCCTCCCTTCTGCCCCTCCCCTCTCTATAGCGGGATTGGGTGTCCCAGTGATACTTTTACGAGGAGACACACGGATGCAGTGTTTCCAAACATTTGATAACCACAGCTCGACTTCACGTTAAGTGATTATTGTAGTGGCATTACCGCCGTTGATTGTGTCATGTTGGATTCATAACACAGAGCTCGCTTGTGCCCACCCCCTAGACGTTGTGGAAGGAACGCAGGAGATCGCACGCAGTGATGCATGAAATAGTTGAAGTTCCTTTTACATTATAGTTTAGCTTCTGAAATATGCGTTTTGCCCTCTATAGAGCATACACATGGGGATGGATTGGAGGGGTTTGGAGCGGTTGCTACACCCCTAAATTTTTCCCGTTTGTGACCGTTGTCATTCGAAAGTACTTGTTATAGATTCGCAAAGACAAGACTTGACATTTGAGATAGGTTGTGGGGGTTGATGCTGTATAGTGTTGGGAAGTGGTAATTATGTGTGCTATATTTGTTTTTTTGGAGGGGGAATTGAACGTTAGTTGGTGGCTATTACTAATTATTTTTATTTGGACTTTGGAGATGTAATTTTATAATATACCTGGATGTCCCCGGAATATTCTTTAAAAAAAAAAAAAGGTAATAATTCTCTTCTGCTGCTATTCAGTGAGGTGACAAATTAGGTCAGCAGCCCCTTATCAGACCTCTGATAGCCGTCTCTTTGGTTTTTTGAGGGCCCATATCAGTTGTGTGGTTTTTGTAAGGGTCTGAATTTTGCCACCTTTCCCCAAATATACCTACACGTCTAGAAGTAGGCGAGTTCAAGGTTGGAATACCCGGCAAGTCTGTGCACACCCACACACTAACCACCCCTCGAAAAATGTGCTTGCCCAGTCGCAATGCGAGTCAGATGTAATCGGGGCAAGCTGTTTTTTATGGCCTACTGGCCTGTGCTAGCAAGCTCATGCTGGCAAAGAACAGGTGTTTTATTCATTCAGAAAGTGAATGAGTAATGTGAAGATGCGTTTAATTCTTTTTAATCTAGTTATGCTTGCTGTGCACTGAGAGAGATCTTGTTAATAAATGCCTTCTTACAAATTGCTTATTTTATCATGGAGATTGGTATTTCCTTTCCTTTCTCTAACTGCAGTGAGTTTTTTTTTTTTTTAAAAGGTTGTAGGATGTCAGTTTTGTTTCTAACACACACAATTGAAATAGATTGTAAATGTACAGTACAAATATTTCAAAATATATTCGCAATTAGGAAAGTACTTTTTCTGTAATTCAGAATTTTGATGAAAACAAAGATTTTAATAGAATCAAAACTGAACACATAGTGACGTGCAAATGATACATTTTTGTAAAAACCCAACTTCCAAACATTATCGGTATAACTGCAAGTCGGTGGGAAATTTTGTGGCCATGTGAGTGGAAAATGCAAACACAAGGAGATGATGGACGTAGTGCTGAAACTTTTCAGACACTCACCCCCAGTCACAGATCTGGGTTGAATCCATCATCATTCTTTAGCTCACTTCACCACCCCAGTTCAGACACAGCTATATGCAAATCAGTCTTGACCCTGTGCCTCATGGGAACAGTCCCACCCGAATTGCCAAGTCATGTCTTCCCTGGACCGGAAACAAGCATCCTGGGACTGGTTTTGGGCTAGCAGCCCTCATCAGCCAGGCTAGCTTGAATCCAGTGGCAAAGTGAGCAAGGGATCCACGTCTGGGCATACCCTGCCAACTTAGGGCGAACAAAGCAAACACAAGGAGATGATGGACGGAGTGCTGAAACTTTTCAGACACTCACCCCCAGTCACAGATCTGGGTTGAATCCATCATCATTCTATAGCTCACTTCACCACCCCAGTTCAGACACAGCTATATGCAAATCAGTCTTGACCCTGTGCCTCATGGGAACAGTCCAGCCCGGTCCAGGGAAGACATGGCTTGGCAGTTCGGGCTGGACTGTTCCCATGAGGCACAGGGTCAGACTGATTTGCATATGGCCATGTCTGAACTGGGGTGGCGGAGTGAGCTAAAGAATGATGATGGATTAAACCCAGATCAGTTGACTGGGGGTGAGTGCTTGCAATGTTCAACACTCCGTCCATCATCCCCTTTGGTTTTGCAGTGGAAAATGTACTAACAGTAAATGACAGTGCACTGCCAGAATTATGCGTTTGGTAATCCATCTATTACAAGTGACTCTTTACACACTAACTGAAAAACATTCCTGCCTCCGTCCTGATGACAATATTTAGTTAACAAAGAGGCTAGTTAAGGGTCATGTGTACTCTTATGTGGGCTATATTCTTATTATACATGGAGCAAAAGTTTATGCTATTAAACCAAACAAGATTTCTTAGTACATCAGACATGCTGAACTCATGTATTTGAAGGAGCTCTTGTGTGATAATGAAGAATAAGGCGTCTCAGTCAAATACAATTTCTGCCCAGGATAACACAATTTGAGACCAGTTTATGGGTCTGAGAGTATTACGGTCAGGTTGAGTAGATTATTCGTCACTATACCTGCAGGTCTGGTAAAATTTTTATGATTTTTCAAGGCCTGCAAACCTATTTAAGGACATTCACCAACTCCTCACCATTTTCTTCCCTTTTTGGAGGAAGTTGGACATTTACCCCTGGCAAGGGCAGGAGTAACGTTTAGAGGTCTCACCAGTGACCGCGCATGCACTCTCGGTTGCTAGAGATTGTTTTCAAAGAGGGACTTGGAGCCTGCCCATTGCTTACCATTTGTGGGCTTCATTGTCTCTCATTTGCTGCCTCCTAATTGGGCAGAGCATGCCGGCTTCACTTCTTCTTTCATGTGAAACATAGACTTAGTACTGATTACTGCATCTTGATTAGGATCCTTTCACTGCTGGGGCTGTGATCGAGGTACCATTTTTCCTTTTTTATCTTTTTTTTTATCGCTTGTTGAACCCTCCCCCACCCTCCTTTTGACGTGATGGGCCCACCGCCACGAGGGGGGATAAAAACTCCGCTATGATGCAGCCAGCACTGGCTGCATTATAGCGCTTTTTTGCCTTCCCCTGTTAAAGCATTTTTTAAAGAACTTTTTTCCACGCTGCTCTACAACATGGCTTAATGTCATTGGAAAAGCCAATGGGTCTCACCTAGGTGAGACCTATTGGCTTTGCCAGTGCTTGGTCTAGGTGTGTTTTTCATGCAAAACCGTACTTCACATAAGTGTGGTAGGAGTATGGTTTTGAGATCATCAGTCTTCTAACTGCACCAATGCAACGACAAAGATCTTCTCGTACACTTTTGTGACTTCCTTTAATACCCAATTTTTTTCATATTTTTCATAATAATGATAAACTGGTTCGCCCTTACTTTTAAAAAATAGTGGTGTGCATCATTCATATTTTACTAAATTATACCTCAGAAATCATATTTGAAGTTGTGACAGTTTAGTTAAACGTTTTTGTTTTTTTTGGTTGTTTTTTTCTTTCTCATCTTGAAAGCAAAGAATAGTCGCCAATCTTGCTTTCATGCTTATGCATGGATTATGCGTCTAATGGAACATTAGAAATGGTTTCCATTTGCAAACGTGTACACATGTAATACTGAAACCACTGTCGGTAATGCAAGCTGTGCCAACTAAATTACATTACAGGGGTGGCCATAATAATAAAAGCTTAGCATTAACAAATTATATATACAAGTTTAAACAACTTATGCATATGGGTACACACCTTACCTTGGTGATAGACAAACCTTTCACAGCTCCATACGGTGTTATTGTAAACTGGAAAGCAAAGGGCTCCATACGGTGTTATTGTAAACTGGAAAGCAAAGGGTATATTTATGCAGTGCAAAAAAAAAAACTTTAAAACTTCTTGCCCTTGACTCTTAACAGTATGCCCTGGATGAATCGTGTGATTATCCTGTTCTAATGTCTATTGAAAGTTCTCAAGAGGTCCAGACACACAAGAAGTAATGAGTATTTTTTGTTGGTTATGTAGTGCTTAATATATCTGCACGTGTCATCCTCCAAGCATTTCAGGCTGTACTATCCTCGTATGGAGAGAGGAGAATGAACTGGGTTAAAAAAAGTCAATTTCGGTATTCCTGTTCTCCCTTTGCATATCTGTCATGTTATTCTGAATAAATAGTTCATAATTTCACCTCTGTTGTGCATCCTCGAAGTGCTTATTGGTGGTTTTACTGCTTTGTGAATAGTAAAATAATATCTTAACCAAGACTGCAATCTTGTTAGGTTAAGTCCACAGTACCGCCTATGTTGATAGTTTTACCACAGCAACCTAAGACAACAGTTCAAAGTTGCAACACTAAGTCTATTTGGCTGGAAACTTAAAAGAGCTTAGATTGTTTCTTTTTCTGGTTCTAGTAACCCTATACTACCTGTTTAGATGAAGGAACACTGCTAGTTACCGCTGTTATTTGTATGTAAGAACATACAGGCACATGCATCAACCATTTTTGCGAGCGCAAACGGTGCGATTCGCAAAAATCGGCCGTTTGCGCCCGCAAAAAGGGCATTTCCGATGCATCAAGGTCCAAGGAACTCGCTATTTGAGAATTCGCAAATAATTGCGATTTCTCAAATAGCGATTGCATTTAAGGAATCACAATTTGCGATTCCTTAAATGCAATGCACGAACCTTTTTAAAATAGCGATTTCGCTATTAGGGGGAGCAAATTACCATGAAGTTGAACTTGATGGTAATTTGCAAAAACTTTGGAAAAGTGCACTTTAGTGCATTTTTCAAAGTTTCATGTTGCGCGCACACTTGCCCTGGGGCATGTGTGCGCAACATGGGTGCACATCACTATTTCAGGGGTGCAACAGGGTGTCCTTTTGACACCCTTGCACCCTTGAAATTGCATGCGCAATTTGCGAGTACCTATTGGTACTCGCAAATTGTGCATGCATTTCCCATTCATTCCTATGGGCCTGCAGGCCCATAGGAATGAATAGGACGCCATTCCTTATTTGCGACTCGCAATTTGCGAGTCGCAAATAAGGAATATGTATGAATCGCTAATTTAATAGCGATTCCTACATGCATAGGCTTTTGCGAGTCCTTAATTGCGAATCCTTAATTATCGCAATTAAGGACTCGCAAAAGCCTACTTTGATGCATGTGCCTGATAACTCTTCCTTGAAGACTAAAAGAAACTGTGCTTCTATGCGCTATCAGTGCTCCCATTCCGTGGCCCACATTTGTTCTGCAGCCCCACGTCGTCGTTTTTTAGGTCTCGCGTATGCAGCGCGCATGCGCTGCATAGGGGGGCCTTTAGCCGTCGCTCTGCTCTTTTTTGAAGCACATACTCGTGCTTGTGGCGGCATCCACCTTGCAGGAGCGAGCAGCGGCGCGCATGCTAATTGGCTGTTACTCGCTCCCGCAAGGCGGATGGCACCACAAGCAGGAGTGTGCTTGAAAACAGCTGCTGTTACTCCCCCTCTCTCTCACAACCCTCCCGCCCATTCCTTTCTTTGATACTTTTTTTTTTTTTTTTTAACTTTCAGCGCGAGGTGCGCGCTTGTTTGCTTTTGGTGTAATCTGTAATTAATGTATGTTTAATTCATAATTGGATTGTATCCTCTTAAATGCGAAATTGAGCACTTCACCAATAATGTTACATTACACTAAGACTGTTGATTCCTCTTGAATTCTATCACCACAAATCAAGCATTTCAGAAGATAGGTTCGTCCACCCTCAATCACTTTTTCTTATCTGAATGCCCATAACGCGGTCCTCCCGTAAGGGTCAATCGGCATTCTCGAATTACCATAATTATTTTTGAAGGGAACGTCACTTTTTAACCATAAGTGGCACGTTATGTGGGTCATATTTTTATGTCCGAGTTTTGTTGTGACTCAGTAACTCTTCAGTATCAATGATACTGACCCGTGCCCTCTCCGGTATCAGTTTACACAGACAAAAGCATTTAGCTGCTGTCACGGGCCGCGCACGCTTTCAGCGTGGAAACTGTGACGTAAACCATTCATGGTATTTCTACAGTGGGCTGACAGCTTCATTCAAGACAGCAGCTGACCACTATTACATCGAGCGAAACTATTCAGGTAAGCGGGTTCCCTGGCACTTACATTCTACCATCGTAGTGTGTGGCGCTTCTCTCTTCCTTCTCTCTTTCCCCCTTCTCTCTTTCCCCCTTCTCTCTTCTTCCCCCCTTCTCTCTTCCCCGCCTTCTCTCTTCCCCGCCTTCTCTCTTCCCCGCCTTCTCTCTTCCCCGCCTTCTCTCTTCCCCGCCTTCTCTCTTCCCCGCCTTCTCTCTTCCCCCTTCTCTCTTCCCCCCTTCTCTCTCCCCCTCTCTCTCCCCCTTCTCTCTCCCCCTTCTCTTTCCCCCTTCTCTTTCCCCTTCTCTTTCCCCCCTTCTCTTTCCCCCTTCTCTTTCCCCCCCTTCTCTTTCCCCCCTTCTCTTTCCCCCTTCTCTTTCCCCCTTCTCTTTCCCCCTTCTCTTTCCCCCCTTCTCTTTCCCCCTTCTCTTTCCCCCTTCTCTTCCCCCTTCTCTTTCCCTTCTCTTTCCCCCTTCTCTTTCCCCCTTCTCTTTCCCCCTTCTCTTTCCCCCTTCTCTTTCCCCCTTCTCTTTCCCCCTTCTCTTTCCCCCTTCTCTTTCCCCCCCTTCTCTTTCCCCCTTCTCTTTCCCCCTTCTCTTCCCCCTTCTCTTTCCTCCCCTTCTCTTTCCCCCTTCTCTTTCCCCCTTCTCTTTCCCCCTTCTCTTTCCCCCTTCTCTTTCCCCCTTCTCTTTCCCCCCCTTCTCTTTCCCCCTTCTCTTTCCCCCTTCTCTTTCCCCCCTTCTCTTCCCCCCCTTCTCTCCCCCTCTCTCTCCCCCCTTCTCTCCCCCTTCTCTCCCCCTTCTCTCCCCCTTCTCTCCCCCTTCTCTCCCTCCCCTTCTCTCCCCCTTCTCTCCCCCTTCTCTCCCCCCTTCTCTCCCCCCTTCTCTCCCCCCTTCTCTCTCCTCTCTCTCTCTCTCTCTCTCTCTCTACCTCTCTACCTCTCTACCTCTCTCTACCTCTCTACCTCTCTACCTCTCTACCTCTCTCTACCTCTCTACCTCTCTCCCTCTCTCTACCTCTCTACCACTCTCTACCTCTCTCTACCTCTCTCTACCTCTCTACCTCTCTCTACCCCTCTACCTCTCTACCCCTCTACCTCTCTACCTCTCTACCTCTCTACCCCTCTACCTCTCTACCTCTCTACCTCTCTACCTCTCTCTCTCTCTCTCTCTCTACCTCTCTACCTCTCTATCTCTCTACCTCTCTATCTACCTCTCTCTCTACCTCTCTCTACCTCTCTCTCTACCTCTCTCTCCCTCTCTACCTCTCTCTCTCTCTCTACCTCTCTACCTCTCTACCTCTCTACCTCTCTCTCTCTCTCTCTCTCTCTCCCTCTCTACCTCTCTACCTCTCTACCTCTCTACCTCTCTCTCTCTACCTCTCTACCTCTCTCTCTCTCTCTCTACCTCTCTCTCTACCTCTCTACCTCTCTCTACCTCTCTACCTCTCTACCTCTCTCTCTACCTCTCTCTCTCTACCTCCCTACCTCTCTACCTCTCTCTCTCTCTCTACCTCTCTACCTCTCTACCTCTCTCTCTCCACCTCTCTACCTCTACCTCTCTCTACCTCTCCCTACCTCTCTCCACCCCTCTCTACCTCTCTCTACCTCTCCACCTCTCTACCTCTCTCTCTCCACCTCTCTACCTCTCTCTCTCCACCTCTCTCTACCTCTCTCTACCTCTCTCTCACCTCTCTCTCACCTCTCTCCTACCTCTCTCTACCTCTCTACCTCTCCACCTCTCTACCCTCTCTCTCTCTCTCTCTCTCTCTCTCTACCTCTCTCTCTCTCTCTCTCACCTCTCTCTCTCTCTCTCTACCTCTCTCTCTCTACCTCTCTCACCTCTCTCTCACCTCTCCACCTCTCTCTCTACCTCTCTACCTCTCTCTCTCACCTCTCTCTCTCTCTCTACCTCTCTCTCTCTCTCTACCTCCCTACCTCTCCACCTCTCTACCTCTCTACCTCTCCACCTCTCTACCTCTCTACCTCTCTACCCTCTCTACCTCTCTACCTCTCTACCTCCCTACCTCTCTACCTCTCTACCTCTCTACCTCTCTACCTCTCTACCCTCTCTACCTCCTACCTCTCTCCCTCTCTCTACCTCTCTACCTCTCTCTCACCTCCCTACCTCTCTCTACCTCTCTCCTACCTCTCTACCTCTCTACCTCTCTCTCTACCTCTCTCCTACCTCTCTACCTCTCTCTCTCCCTCTCTCTCTACCTCTCTCTCTCTCCCTCTCTCTACCTCTCTACCTCTCTCTACCTCTCACCTCTCTCTCTACCTCTCTACCTCTCTCTCTACCTCTCTCTACCTCTCTACCTCTCTACCTCTCTCTCTCTCTCCCTCTCTCTCTACCTCTCTCTACCTCTCTACCTCTCTACCTCTCTCTCTCTCTCCCTCTCTCTCTACCTCTCTCTCTCTCTCCCTCTCTCTACCTCTCTACCCTCTCTACCTCCCTACCTCTCCACCTCTCTACCTCTCTACCTCTCTACCTCTCTCACCTCTCTCCACCTCTCCTACCTCTCTACCTCTCTCTACCTCTCTACCTCCCTCTACCTCTCTCTACCTCTCTCTACCTCTCTCTACCTCTCTCCCTACCTCTCTCCACCTCTCTCTCCTCTCTCTACCTCTCTCTACCTCTCTCTACCTCTCTCTACCTCTCTCCACCTCTCTACCTCTCTCCACCTCTCTACCTCTCTCCACCCCTCTCTACCTCTCTCTCACCTCCTCTCTACCTCTCTCCACCTCTCTCTACCTCTCTCCACCTCTCTCCACCTCTCTCTACCTCTCTCTACCTCTCTCTACCTCTCTCTACCTCTCTACCTCTCTCTCCCTCCCTCCCTCCCTCTCTCTACCTCTCTCTACCTCTCTCTCTACCTCTCTACCTCTCTCTCTCTCTACCTCTCTCTACCTCTCTCTACCTCTCTCTACCTCTCTCTACCTCTCTCTCTACCTCTCTACCTCTCTCTCTCTCTACCTCTCTCTACCTCTCTCTACCTCTCTCTACCTCTCTCTACCTCTCTCTACCTCTCTCTACCTCTCTACCTCTCTCTACCTCTCTCTACCTCTCTCTACCTCTCTCTACCTCTCTCTACCTCTCTCTACCTCTCTCTACCTCTCTCTACCTCTCCCCACCTCTCTCTACCTCTCTCTACCTCTCTCTACCTCTCTCTACCTCTCTCTACCTCTCTCTACCTCTCTCTACCTCTCTCTCACCTCCTCTCTACCTCTCTCTACCTCTCTCTACCTCCTCTCTACCTCTCCCTACCTCTCTCTACCTCTCTCCACCCTCCCTACCTCCTACCTCTACCTCTCTCTCTCTCTACCTCCACCTCTCTCTCTCTCCACCTCTACCTCTCTCTCTCTCTACCTCTACCTCTACCTCTCTCTCCCTCTACCCCTACCTCTCTCTCTCTCTACCTCCACCTCTACCTCTCTCTCTCTCTACCTCTACCTCCACCTCTCTCTCTCTCTACCTCTACCTCTACCTCTCTCTCTCTCTACCTCTACCTCTCTCTCTCTCTACCTCTACCTCTACCTCTCTCTCTACCTCTCTCTCTCTCTCTACCCCTCTCAAAGATGGCTGCAGCGTCTACGTGGGATGCGGTGGACTAAGTGGCAGCCGGAGCCAGATGGCACTGCTTGTCCTTTAAAAAAAAAAAAAAAAAAAAAACAAGCATTGGCATAGACAATATGTCTCCCCAATAGGTCTCACCCCATAATTGTTTAGTTATCCAGTACAATATCCTTGGTGCAACAACATCAAGTGTTGCATGGCTTAACACTTATAGGTCTCGCCTATTGGCTATGCCAATGCTTGTTTTTTATACATTGGGAGGGGTATAACTTTATTGCAAATATTGTCTGTCAAAAGTCTGTCCAGAGGGTCTAGTTGCAAAGTTAGGGGTCTGCCTTATTTGAACTTTTCCTCACATCTGGTCTGTAAGGTTTCTTGGTATGCTGGTAAGTTTTTGAATGCATATGCTTAGTTGGAATTCTTTATTTCCACCGTCCACTCACCCCTGTCAACATCTGCTCAGCCTACTTTGATGTCCATATTAACCACTGCTTTTTAGGTCAACATGTCTTTTTGACAAGTTTTGTAAGTATCTTCCATATTGGGGTATGTAGATATAGACCTTTAGGGAGACTTGATATGAATTGGGAAGTCTGCATCCTTTTTTCTGGTGCTAGTGATGCAGTTTTTCTTGTGTAAACCTCCTTAATATTTGTTTGTTTTATAAACTTAAAATCGGCACACAGCTTCTTGAGTTAATGAAGATGCAAAAGTTAGATGATTTAATCTCTTGATGTAAACAAAGCTTCTAATTTCTGCAAATGGCAAACTGCTCAGAGGGCCTTTGTTTCGTTTTGAGGTGGTGGTTTTCATGGTAGTTTGTGAAAGCATTTGAGGAAGAAGCTTATTTTTAAACTTTTTTTTGTTTTTAGGTTTGTGCGATCTCTGCACAACACATTGAGCTGGCATCAAACTGCCTCCTTGAGACTTGCCATTAAATCTGGCAGATACAATCAATTTTGCCTAGCTGAAACTGGGCTTGGGAGTATTATTTGAAAATAAAGTTTCTGAGTATTTAAGACTGTTACCATCTGGAGGTTTGAAGATGGTGTAATGTAGTATGAATCTTATTTTCTGTGCCACAAGAAGCCAGTGCTGACCTTGGAGGGTAGGAGTGACATGAGCCAGTTTTCCTAAGGGTGTGGCAGCTTGATATTACAGTTTTTGTAGCTTCAAGTTCTTACTTAGTGTTTCCCACATAAACAATGGTATAGTAGTAGGGCCTCAACACCGAGACCCATGTTATTTTATTGTGATGAGGTAGAGCAGTGGGACAAGCCTCCATATGTCGTGAGAGAATTTGTTGTTTTTAACCACTGTGGCAAATTGGTCAAACCATTCCCCAAGATTCTTTACTGCATGAGCTGGGTTTGGGGTAGCTCCTTGTTTGTCTAGATGAATGGTAAGATATCACCATGTAAAACCCCCATGCTTAAAATGTCAAGATCTATACAGCTAGCTTGCATACTTTTCTTTTCTTGAAATTTTGTGTAAAAACGTCCATTGGGCAAAATACATAATTAAAAAAAAAAAATTTACTTAAAGTAGTGTGTGTAGGCGGGGGCCTGGGAGGGCACTTTGGGGATGCCCACCACAGGAGCCACAGGGTCAGGTTTGAGAAGATCACCTTGAAACTTAAGATTTATGAGCAGAACCATTTTAAGTTATTGCCAGCAATGCTGCGATACAAGAGTGTTCTTTAGATTTGTGTGATCCATGTTCAAAGTGGGAGGCTAGCATCAAAGAATGAAATACACTAGAGCATGGGTACTCGCAAACCTTTCCCTGGGGGCCGCAAAGTACTGTCTGTGGCTTCCCGAGGGCCGCACAGATGCCAGCAGGGCGAGGGTCGGGGTGTTGAAAGGTGAGTGTAGGGGGACGCAAAGCAGGTGCATGCTAAAAGTGGGTTGTTTAGGAAACATGCTTTGCTTCTTTACCTTTTAATTGAGTTAACGTGCAAATAAAGTATGGCCGTTTCATAGCTTTCTCAATGTTTCTACTTAGTCAAGTGAACAACAGCCCAGTGATGTTGTTCACCAGGGGGCTGCAATTAAAGGTCAGGAGGGCCGCATGCGGCCCTCTGGCTGTACTGAGTGTCCCTGCACTAGAGGGTCTGGTGAACTTCTGTGAAACAATTGTGGACATGATAGGTTGAATTACACTGAATCTGGATAGTTGGTGGTTGCAAGTAATCTTATATGAGAATAGGTAATGGGTCATTAGACCCGTTTGTGGAAAAAGGGGCAGTGGAATGAGTGTTAAATTGTTATCCAATCTTTACCCATGTGCTGCTTTTTCTTGTAGTTTTGGTAGCAGTGGTGATTGAAATGGATATAATATGTTGTAAAAATTAAATCTGAGAAATTTGAATGACCTAATATTTTATTTAAAAAAAAAAAAAATTTTGGGTGGTCAAAGTATTTTATTTTTTTAAGCAAAAGAGTTATACAAACTGGTGGATAAAATAAACGATACAGGCTAAAAGTCAGTACGTATGTGTGTGGATTTGGGGATCTCCTCAGAAGACCACCCAAAGGTGCAGGGTCACCCTTCGTCCACGGGTCCGGAATACAAATTGAGACCAACACGGGAGCACGGAGAGAAAAGATCAAAATAAACATCTCATGAGAGAGAGAGAGAGAGAGAGAGCATCAGCAACAGACACCCATAGCTGTCTGAGGAGTCAGTCTGCTGAGTACTTTGGTTCCGCATCTTATATACCCTTCATCCCCACCCTGTGCGTGTAAGGAGAACAAACAAAAACCCTTATTTACACAACAATCAGTGGTCAATCTGATAAATCAGCAGATGGTAGCTGTTTGGGCCCCTGCAGGGCGTAGTGCGCAGGGTGAAGACGATAAGCATCTGGGAAACTCCCTGTCCGACTGGTTGGGCATGAGTTGGTCAGTTTGTGACAGGCCGGGGCACGGACGGGGCGTGGGCGTCCGTGCAGGAATGAGGCAAATCAAGAGTGAAGCCCCAGAGCGTTCGTGATACAGAGAGAAGGTCAGTAATGAAGGGTGAAGCGCAAAATGGCGGAGCGAATGGCAAGATAACAGACATACTTTTCCACAGTCCCTCCTTTTGCCATAAGCGAAACCATTTTTAGTCGATTACAATGTTCATCAATAGCTGTGTCTCGCGTTCAGTCATTATTTTATCGTTCTCGACATGTGCATTTACAGGGACTCGCTTGATAGCCTTTGCGCAGAGGCCGCAGAGTGGGGGACCACATTGAAGGCGAAGACAGCAAAAGAAGATCAATGCAAGACGCATTAGGATAATCATTAGGACCTTTCATCCCCATGTCAGTAGAAGTTGCCATATCCAGGAACCAAGGGACCATAGGCCGGTGTTTTGATGGAGATCAGAGGCGATTTGATGAAGCGTGGAAATAGCCTCGTTGACCGATGAGGAATGATCTGGGACGTACACGCAACAGCTGGTGCCGATGATGCGGCATGCTCCTCCGCGGTCAGCTAGGGTAACATCAAGGACCATGCAGTTTTGTAGAGTGACGAGGCGTACCCCTTGGAGCTCCGCAGTGTTGTTGGCCAAAATACCAGCTGTGATGTTGACGGTGACTTCCATGACTCTGGTGAGGTGGCGAATGGCTCCGCTGTTTGCCATCGGTCCCCAGAAGGGAAGGAAGCCCTTCATGGCATCCAGGAATTGTTGAGAGGTGGTGTCTGTCTGGTCGACCACATCGTTGCTGCGGCGGGCGCGATGATGAAGAGAAGCAATATAGACTGGGGGAAGGAGGAAAGCTATATAACATGTGCCTCCCCAGTTTTTGTGAAGCCAGGTGTATGCCTTTGTCCCACACACGAAATAGGTGCTTGGGGAGGCAACAAGGGGCGGTGGAGATGTCGTGTTCAGAGTTGTTGTTATGGTACAAGAGCTGTCCCCAACGTACTCAGTACCTAAGCCTCTGATGCATACAAGTCCAGGAATGCGAACAACAGCTAGCGGTGGCGTCCGCTTGGCGGGTGTCCTTGCTTTGAAGCTGGAGAAGCGAGGTCTATTGGTAGAGTTGAATACCAGCATTTCCTCCTTCTCGTCCTCAGACATGCGTGTAGAATTGTTAGTTGGACAAACGGCGTTGCCCGTTTTGTTTTGCCAGAACTCATCTTGCAATTGTTGGAGAACGATATCGGCAAGGCCGTTGGACCGATGGGCGCCCATGATGTACGACATCCAGGCAGCGCAAGAGGCGTGTATAGAGTAAGGGAGGAAGGGTATGTTCTTTTCCGTGGAGTGAGGCAGGAGACCACAGACCCAACAGTTCGTTTTATTCAATATCGCATTATGTTGATTCAACATTTGGATGAAGGTGGTGTTCCAAAACTCTTGTCGCCTATTTTGGAGATAAGGGGATAAGGAGACATGGGAGTGTTCAGGAGGCGTGGCATCAGTTGGCAATATGGTATCCTTGGCTGGTGCCCCTTCCTCTATGATCCAGAATAGGATGGCGAAGATAATAGTAAGGAAGAGAACTGTCGTCAAAGCTATTGACCTGTTATTATGCAGTTTGTTACATGATGCTATCTTCTTGTTGGAAAGTTCCATTGTTTCGTCATTGGTCATAATCCGTCTTCTTTTGGGCTCTACAGCTGTTGGAGAGGAAAGTTGAGCCCTACGCGCTGGTGGTTGCTTCACTGGCTAGGCTTCTCGGTACCCCACTACAAGGAGTACCAATCCACCCTTCCAGCCTGTACTACCGCCCTGCGACTTTTGGCTCACCTAACCTGTCCGGTCGCTGGCGCTCCAGAGGCCATGCGTGGACGGAGGTTGTATCTTTCTTTGGTTGGCACGGTGTTATCTTCGAATAATTAAAGTTCTGGTTCTTGGAGGCCATACACAGGGGGGGTCGCACGTTAATACTTCCTTGTAGGTGGACAAGGTGGGATCAGTTTGGGTGATACTGGGGACCTTCCGGCAATGTACGGCATGTATCCAGGATTTCTTGCCTTCCACTCGCAGGGCCGTTCTAGTTGTCAGGAGGACTAGCAGGGGACCCTTCCACCGGGGTTCCAACGTTTTCTTGCGAGCGAAATTCTTTATCATCACGTGATCACCGGGTTGGATGGTGTGTCCCGGCCCAGTGGATCGGTCAGGCAATGCTTCCTGGATCTGTTGATGAATGGAGGACAAAGTTCGTGTAAGTACAGACAAATAATCACTCAGCAATTCACAAGGGGATTCGGACAATGTGGTAGCAGGGGGCGCGCCCCAGATGTTCATTGGGCGTCCAAAAACCACCTCGTATGGGGTCAACTAGGTGCGAGAAAGCGGGACAGATCTTATTGATAGAAGGGCCAGTGGCAACGCATCTGGCCATCTGAGCCCCGTAGTTTCCACTATTTTGGCTAATTTAGATTTGATCGTGGCATTGTATCTTTCCACTAGGCCTGCCGATTGGGGGTGGAAGACGGCATGAAATTTCTGTTGAACCCCCAATCCCGCTAAGATGTGCTTGACTACTTCTCCAATGAAGTGACTCCCGCTGTCACTCCAGAGGACTCGGCAAAGGCCGTAGCTGGGGAAAAAACTCCTTTAACAATATCTTGGCAGTAGTTAGGGCAGTGTTGTCTCTGACCGGGTAGGCCTCCACCCATTTGCTGAACGCGCAAACAACCACCAAAACATATTTAAGGTTGTTGCATCGTTCCATTTGGATATAATCCATCTGCAGGACTTCGAAGGGTGATGTAGGGATGGCATATCCTGCCCGTGGTACCAGAGTCCCTTTTCCTACATTGTAGCGGAGGCAAACCAAACATTGTTGGACCAGCCTGGTGGCAGTAGACCGGAGTTGGTTGTTATCCCACACTTCCTGTAATATTTTAGTCATGGTGGCAGCATTGGTGTGGGCCGGTAAATGAGTCTTGTTCAGCAATGGGGGAGATAGGCATTTGGCAATTTCCAAAGCTTTGTGTCCTTGGACCGCCAACAATTTTCTTTGTCAAGCATGCCCTCTTTTTCCCATTGTTGAAGTTCTCCAGGAGTGGCAGTAGACTGGATATCCCGAATCTGTTGTCTAACGTCATGCCACTTCTCTGCTTGGAATTTTACTATGTACATAGTGGTATGTGCTCTTTCTTGTGCAGTAGCCCGGGCTGTCTCGTCAGCAAAGGCATTTCCTAGTCCTATTTCGTCTGTGACTTTCTAAGTCACCATGTTGAATGGGTGTACCATGGGACGTCAGGAACCCTCTTTCCTTCCAGAGGATACCAAAACTGTGGGCTACTCCAAATGCGTTTTGGCTGTCGGTATAGATGGTGACAGCGAGACTCTGGCTAAGGATACAAGCGCGGGTGAGAGCTATAAGCTCTGCTGCCTGGGCCGATTTCTGAGGTATGCGTGCAGTTTCAACAATAGTTTCGGATGCAGTGACGACTTAGGCATCAGATGTAGTACCATCTGATAGTTTAATACAAGACCCGTCCACCCACAATTGCCCATCTTGTTCCGAGAGAGGGATGTCTTTCAAATCCACCCGCCCCTTAGTCTGTTCTTCTGTTTGAAAGAGGCAGTCATGTGGAATGTTTGTGGCGTCTGAATCTGGTGTGGGCAGGAGTGTGGCGGGGTTTAAGGTCGTACATCGCTTTAGCGTGACATGGGGGGCTAACAACGTAAGTTCGTATCCTGTCAGTCGTGCGCTAGTGAGGTGTTGTGTCTTGGTCTGGTTCAGTAATCAGACCCCCCAGGATATTGCGGCATAGATGTGCAAATTTAGCGGCACAAAAATGGAAATTTAGCGGCACAAAAATGGAAATTTAGCGGCATTATTGCGGCACTTTATTTTACTCGTAATCATTCCTTTTCAGCCTTAAATCAATGTAAACTGATTTAGCCAGGTATTCCACTGTGAAACTGGCATGTTTAAAGTGTTCGTGGCTCTACAGAAGCACAGCTCCAATCTGCACCTCGTGAGAGGGGCCCTATTTCTCCCTGGGGTGTTCTAGCACCCATGTAGGCACCCCTGCCGGGGCACCGCTACCTCCTGGACCCGTCCATTTTAAAAAACAGTAATTTCTATCACCCTTTTTAACATAGAAAATATATTAATAATACCAATATGACCCATACAGGAAGTCCTGCTTTGCTGCTTAAGCGCTTTACTAGAGTTTTTTCATTATTATTATTCCCTGGGATCTACTGCAGCAGGTGTGTTAACCCCAAAAGATAATTTAAGATCCAGACTTTGCAACCAATTGAACAGAACAGATTTACTACCACATTTCTCCTTGTTGCCAATTTCATTGTTGCAGAGGTTTTTTTTTTTTAAATGTATAAGTTGAGGCCTAGATTTTGTGTCAAGGTTGCGTCACTTTTTTGGCACAAACCCAAAATCTCCTAATGCGCTTAAATGTGATTTTGATAGACCTGCTCAACATGTGTGAGGTCTGAAGATCTGATGTCACTTGTGATATCACTTCCTGTGAAGTCATGGGCTGTATGATGCCACACATCATGTCACTTGCATACTGCCCAACTTGGTTGGTACCCCACTTCTATTTTTTCGGACTTATGTCCTGGAGCAAGTAAACAAAACATGTAAATGGACCGGTGGAACCACAATTCCTACAATTCAGATATCGAGCACTTGATCCATTATATGATCTAGCAAGCATGTAATGCACGGGAGGCACCAGGTCAGCCTGACATGCTTGGACGTCTTGCATACTCGAACTCTCAACCTCATGCATGAAAGGCGGGGACTGCTGCTGAGCTAGCTCCAACTATTCAAACATCGCGCTCTCTTCTGAATAACCGATAAGAGATAACCATTTCTTTTCATTTCTTTTCCGCTAGGGGGTCGCTATTGTAATGGTAATGAAACCATGCATTCCCTTCTGTTTTTGCCGAGCTGACGTTTTCTTAACACGGCGCTGCTTATACGTCTACTCCTTTAAAACAACACTGTATTTGAGAGCAGTACTTGTGGTGACCCAGCATATTTTAATTTTAAAAGAAGCTTGTAAAGCCTGTCTCAACTCCGCTTTGCAGATTATAAGTAAAGTACAGTGCGAACAAGCAGTGCTTCGATAATATTACTCCTTCCTCGTCTACCAGTTCAGAATTGCAAGCTAGATTCATAGAGTAATTCCAAACCACAAGCAGAACAGCTAGATGCATAACATAAAAAGCCTTACTTCGCGCGTTTACCATTTTTAAAACTGTTCACTGTTCACTGTACAGTACCTACAGAGAAAAGCACATTCCCGGAGCTGAAGGAGAAAGCACGCCGCTCCCTGAGACCTGTGTTGCTTGAACTCAGGATAGCTGAAGGCTTGGATCTTGGCCAGGACCCAGGAGGAAGCAGGTATTGGACGGCGGCACGTAGTGACGTGTGCGCCCACAGCCAATGAAAGAGCATTGTTTGTTTTGTTGACACTTTTTTGTAAATATCGCGGCAATAATTGTAAATATAGCGGCCATCGCGCTAGTCAGCTGATTTCGCGATTTTTTCGTGAATCGCGAAATGCTGGAGGGTCTGAGTAATATGTCGACTGCGTGGGGAACTAATACCGTCAATTTGGATCCCAAAACAATTCCCTCACTTTGTCGTATAAAGACGGCCGCAGCCGCGACCGCTCTAAGACAAGGGGGCAGACCTCGAGCCACAGGGTCTAGAGTGGCCGAGAAGTAGGCGCTTGGGCGTTGTTTGGTGCCGTGAACTTGGGTCAGGATTGAGAGAGCGCATCCTAAGCGTTCATGGGTGTAGAGGCAGAAGGGTTTAGAGTAGTCTGGTGTGCCCAGTACTGGTGCAGAGCAAAGAGCGTGGCATAAGTCTTGAAAGGCTTGGTCATGTTCATGTGTCCAAGGGAGAGGTGTGGGTGTGTCTTTTGTAAGTAAAGCAAGGAGTGGCTTAACTATGAGGGAAAAATTTGGAATCCATTGACGACAAAAGGAAGTGAGACCAATTAGTGCACGAACATCTCTTTGGGTAGTAGGAGAAAGGAAGGCGTAGTATTGTTTGGATGCGGTCAGGTGTGAGGGTACGTCCCTCCTTAGACAGCAGATGGCCGAGGTAGGTCACCTGCTGTCTACAATACTGTAGCTTATTCTTGAACATCTTATGGCCCTGTAATGCCAAAAAGTTTAGAGTAGTAAGTGATGCGGTGCGGGCCAGGGCGGGAGAGTGTGCAGCCAGAAGTATGTCATCGACGTACTGGATGAGGGCAGTGCCAGGTGGTAATTTTATCTGATCCAGCTGTTGTTTAAGAGCTTAGCTGTATATGCTCGGACTCTCAGTGTACCCCTGGGGGGCCCTACAGAAACGGTAGGATCTGTTCCTGTGGGTGAAGCCAAAGAGGTATCGGGAATCTGGATGGATTGGTATGGAGAAAAAGGCATTCTTGAGGTCTCACTGTGAAGGTGGTAGCAGTTGATGGGATCATTGTTAATATAGTTATGTCAGAAACCACAGGATATTGCGGGACCACTATTTTGTTAATTGCGCGAAGGTCAATGACAAAACGTTATATTTTCTCAGAGGTGAACGTACGTTTCAAAACTGGGAGGATAGGACTATTGCAGATGTTGGACTGGACTTCCTCAACTACCCCAGCTGCAATCATATCCTGCACTATAGTCATGAGGGCTTTTTCGCCATCTGCAGGAATTTTATACTGAGGGAGGCGGGGAAGATGCGCATTCTGTTTTACTGTTATTTTGACAGGGTCCATCACAATTTCCCCCACGTCTGTGTCCGTTACGGCCCACAGGGCGTCGGGTAATTGGGACAAGTCCTGCTGCTCAGACTCGGTGAGACAATAAAAACGGGATTCATAATCGGGGGTACAATTATTGTCAAACAATATTACTCGGACATTTTGGGGAGAACAGCGAATGGTGGCTCTGTAATGTTTTAAGAGATCAATGCCCATCAAATTATCTGGGCAATTTGGGGAGAGCAGAAAAGATGCCATTACTGTGTTTCCTTGTATGTCCAGTGGCACCTCAGTAGAAAGGGGGTTGGTGGAGGGCGTGCCGTCAAATCCTACGGATGTGACCGATAAGCCAGACAGGGGCGCCCTAGGAATCAATTTTTGTGAGAGGGCACTTCTAGATGCCCCTGTATCGACCAAGAATTTTCCCTGAGTTCCAACCACTGAAGCTGTGACATAGGGGCCTGATTGATCGACTGGAAGTTCCACTGGTTCCTTTCCCTGTCCCTGGCTGTCTCATGCAAATTCACTGTCGGGGAAGTGGTCAATTGTGAAATTGTGTGCAAAAGCCTGTCTATTGTTATCGAAGACATTGGTGCGTTGTTCGTTGGACGGTGGGACTCTTCCCCTCCCCTACTCAGCCCCTTCCCCGACCCATGGTAATTCGCTGTAAAAGAGGACAATCTGCGCACCAGTGGCCCGTCTCTTTACAGTATGCGCATTGATCCTGGGACAATTGGCGTGGAGTTTGGTGTATCCTAGCAGCTGCAGGTTGGTATAAAGGTTGTGGCCCTCTATTCATACCCCCTCCTCTAGTACTTATTTGAGACAGCATTACCTTCTCTTTTAAGTCTCTCCCCTTTTGTCTTTTTCCTCTTCTATTTTATTCTGCAAATGTTCATAATATTGGGCCATCGTTAATATTTGTGCTGGCGTGGACGCTGGCCATGTACTTTCACTACTCTGTAACTTGGTTGAAATGGGTGGCAACAATCCTTTAACAAAAGTCTGAACTAGCAAGTGTCGGCCTGTCTCAGTTGTCGAGTCCTGTCCGCTATAGTCAATGAACACCTGGCTGAGGCGGGAGAAGTAGTCCGATGTGGTTTCCTCAGATTTTTGTTTACAAGCCGTGATGACTGTCCAATCTACTTTCCTGGCCGGAATTGTTGCCTTCAACTTCTTCATTATGTTACCTGGTAGTGCTAAGATTGCTTCTGAAGGCCTTTCACCTGGTTTTCTGTCCCTATCCATTGTCGCCAAATCTTCCCACTTATGTCCGAACGAGGCCTCATCGTCAACTTTCCTTATGGGCCTCCAAATATCTGGCGGCAGGATTAATCCAAAGAGCTGATCTCACGTCAGTTAGTGTCATTGTGTAAGTGGTAATAACCGTGTCCAGCCCTTCGTAGAATCCCGTAGGATTCTTCCGGGAGTCAGGCAGGTCCTTTTAAAAGCCAGGACATCAGCTCGAAACCATGGAGTATACACCCAGTTATATAACGTCCTGCTCTTCGCATCCGGACGATCTACTCCCTCGGCAGTACCCTGTCCTCGAGCAGGGACAAAAACTGGGGCAGCCTCTCTTATTGGCGCCATGTGGCCTCCTACTGCGCCTTCTACTACTGGTAACTTTCCCCCCGTCCTCGCTCCTTCTTAGACCTTCCATCGTTTGTAGCGTTAGTGCTAACAAATTGTGGCTTTCTTCAACACTTTCTCGCCCTTCTATCAGCTTACGGTACAATCTCTTTCTTTTGTTACTCTGTAGCGTTTCTCATACAGGGAGAACACTTCATAAACAAATCGTTGTAGGAAATAACCCTTCTGTGGTGGTGTATAGGCTTCGTAAATGGCGCGAATCTGATTAGGGGTGGAACGGTCCTCCAGGCAGGTGCGGGCTAGGCCTTCAAGGGGCAAGTTTTTCCGTTTGGGTGACACGAGGTATTCGGGATCGGGCAGAGGGCGTTGGTTCGGTGTCAATTTGGGCGGGAGGAGTAGTGAGATCAGGAGGTGGGGGCTGAGCATTCTCAGGGTGTCTTTGCTCGTCCATCTGTGGGGGGGCATGGGGAATGTGAGGGACATGATATGGTGGCGGTAACGGGAGGAGGAGTTCCTCTTCATGGGGGTCCGCTCGCGCTAGTGGCGCATAACGCACAGGATACTGACCAGACGCATTCAACCTGCGTTCCCTATCCGCACATGCGATGTTGGACGCAACTTTTTCTTGTTGTAATTCTATCAACGCCTGGTTATCGTTTTTCGAGCCTTTTTCTGTAGCCTCGCCTGGGCCCTTCTTTCTCTCTCAGCTCCCTCCTTTTTCCATTGGCCTAGGGCGTCAAACATAGCTTGTCGCGACCTTCGTCTATGGAGTTGTATTTCTACAGTGTCAATTTTTGTGCTTCAAAAGAACCGTATATGGGCCACTGGGTCTCTATATCTTTAGATGTGATTTTGTGCCACAATGAGTTATATATATATTATGGGAGAAATACCATATCTTATGTACATATCCTTACTCGGGGTACCCTCCGGGGGGGCTGCCTGACTTTCTTCCAACACCTTTGAGCTAGATGTGCAACAACAGCACCATCGTACAAATTTACTAAACACGGGCATGTTTCTCTGTTATCTTTACAGAAAAAAAAAGTCTTTTACAAGTTTCTAAGTCGGACAAAAAGTCCACATTACCCGTCTACCTTCACTTTTTGCAAAGAGTGAACGAGAACCAGACAACAAAACGAACAACAAAAAGGTGTCGCAAACCAGCGACCCTACCAGAATCCTTTGTTTCGTTCTCCAGGCGGTCTCTTTACTGCAAGGATCGTCCAAGTCTATCGGGGGCCTGAGTCAGGACCGGCGCCACTTGCGGGGGTCTTTTCAGATGTAGTGAAGGTCAAGTGGTGGCTACGAGGACGAGGGTCTTTTTCGCGTAGGTATACCCCACCACCGTCCATTCAACTTCCTCGTCGGGACCCCTCGACCGGGCAGCCGCGTCACTGATGGGGCCTCAAGTTTGGGCGCCAATTGTGGATTTGGGGGTCTCCTCAGAAGACCACCCAAAGGTGCAGGGTCACCCTTCGTCCACGGGTCCGGAATACAAATTGAGACCAACACTGAAGCACTGAGAGAAAAGATGTTTATTTTGATCTCATGAGAGAGAGAGAGCATCAGCAACAGACAACCATAGCTGTCTGAGGAGGCAGTCTGCTGAGTACTTTGGTTCCGCATCTTATATACCCTTCATCCCCACCCTGTGCGTGTAAGGAGAACAAACAAAAACCCATATTTACACAACAAGCAGTGGTCAATCTGATAAATCAGCAGATGGTAGCTGTTGGGCCCCCTGCAGGGCGTAGGCGAAAACCATAATTACACAACAAGCAGAGGTCAATCTGATAAATCAGCAGATGGTAGCTGTTGGGCCCCTGCAGGGCGTAGTGCGCAGGGTGAAGACGATAAGCATCTGGGAAACTCCCTGTCCGACTGGTTGGGCATGAGTTGGTCAGTTTGTGACAGGCCGGGGCACGGACAGGGCGTGGTCGTCCGTGCAGGAATGAGGCAAATCAAGAGTTGAAGCCCCAGAGCGTTCGTGATAGAGAGAAGGTCAGTAATGAAGGGTGAAGCGCAAAATGGCAGAGCGAATGGCAAGATAAGACATACTTTTCCACATGTGAAACATACAAAGTAAATCGGTAGGCAGATACAAATCATATACCAAATGACAGAAGTGAGGGATCAAATAGTACAAAAACAGGAAGGCATACAGTTGTACAGAACAACATCATATCCATCATTTGTTATGACTGCTTAAAAAGTACTCTTTTGAAAATGACAATTTAACAGGATTGGAAGCATTCAAACAATTTAGCTGAATATTTGGAATTAAATGGATGCTTTAGTTGTCAAACCAGAGCCCTTTCACTAATGTTATCCTAAATTGATTCTGAAACCTTTAAGATCTATTGTCTCAGATTTAATTTTTTTTTTTAATAAGAATACATCCTCTGTCACCAGAGGCCAAGGCTCCCTAGTGCAAATGGAGATGTGTGGGATTTTAATCAATCAAATGTTGTTACCTAGATTCAGAGCCTTTTATAAATAAAAAAAAATTAAAAGGTACATAGTGTACTACATTGGAGAATGGACATAAGATTTTAATTGTAGGAAAGATTACACTTTTAACCTAATCCTTTTCAGTTCGGGGCAAAAGTGTAAACTGCTTCAAGCGGGAGAGGAGCTTGGGTCGCAAAACTGCAACTGCTTTTTTTGTGTGAGAAGTATATTTCTGGGTAACTATATTTTTACTTCTAAATAGGCCTGAAACTTAATATAGTTCAAGTTGTGCAAATCCCTTCTAACTCCCTCCCTCCCCCCATTTTCCTCAAGTGTACAAATGTGATGGGAGGCTTCCTAGAGTAGAAGTTGTTTTAAGATCCTCTAGATCCATTAGCACACCTCACTTGCTAGAATTCAAAAAGCAAATCTCCTTCAAATGAATGTAGCAGTTGTTTTAACATCAGCTTATTGAACATGTTGTAGTGTAACAGTCAATGTTGAATCTTCAGGCTGCAGAAAATTTTGTTCTTTGTGAAAATGTTTTTTTATGCTGTTAAGTTGATGACATACATTCTTCAAGCCATTTGTCAAAGCTAATTTGTCAAATTAAATGATCTTAATTTTTAGCTTGACGTTCTAAACCAAAGCAGCATCCTGTTTAACCGTCACAGATCGTTAAGCATACACCTCCCCTTCCATACCATTCCCTTTTATGCATGAGTCAGTCTGGGCTGTCTTCTTGTAAACAAGTATGTTTACCGGGGTTCTACTTTGTGATGTGATTACATAAATGTGTACATTGCACTTCAATTCATACCTTGTGAGAACGTTTACTTGCATGGTGTTAACAAGAGTGCGTACATTAATGTGTCTTTTCAAGGCTGTCCAGTGAAGATTTGCTGTGATGGCTAGCTGAGATGCCAGCCCATTTGCATTAAGCCCATTTGATATCCGCATATCTTGGTTATTTTAATGAAGGGAAGCAGTAGTTTGAGTAGCAGGTTCCAGGCATGAATGTTGATATCTTTATTTTCTTTCTTGGCAAGTCTGAAAGTCTTGTGTGTTCCTAACTTATCAGAACACCTGTTCTGAATGTGGAACTTGTTCTATTAAATGAGTGTTCTGAGTCCCTATGAAAGATACAGAACTCACGAATGCAGAGTGTAATAAAGTTGTTGTGCATTCTAGCTTTTTAGAACATCTGTCGCAGACAAGTTTTCGGGTATCTTGTCATTATTTAGCTCATTTCCATGAAAGGAATTGAACTGTTACTCTGCAGGTATAGTCAAACTTTTTTTTTTTTCTTCTTCATTCGACCTACATGATATTGAGGAAATGCAGAAAAGGTTCTGCATTTCTGTTATAACAATGCCTGTATTACTTTTTTCAAGTTTGTTCACCTTCTGTACATTAGAGAAGCAAGTGAACACAGAGCATCATTTTTACTCGCACATTGGCATATGTAGGCATATATATCTTCAGTTTTGGCTTAGTGGCAAGGTGGAACTGTTTGATTACATCTCAAAACGAGCGTTGGCAATGACAGTAGGTCTAGCTTAGACTTGAAAGTGCCTCTTCAGTTAATGATGAGCGGGCACTCAAAAAAATCTTCATACGATTCACTGTCACGCATCCTTGCAGTAATTCATCTATTTGTGCACCCAGTGACTCATTCTTTTATTTTTGCATTCGCACACTTACCAATTCACAGTGAACCTTGCTTTGGCACTCAACAAGCATGCAAGACAAATTATGAGAATAAAAGCAGAAAAAAACATGCTGCCGCCTAAATGTGATGGGCATGTATATGCTTTCAATAAAAAATACATTTAAACATAGCAGCGGGTGACTTTTTGCAGTGTATAATTGTTGTTACATTCTAACATGGCCACCATGTTAGGCTCATTGACCATCTTGAATAGGAAAACAATAAAACACTCTGCACCATAACATTCCATAAAGGCCACTTGGTAATCCTTACTCTGGGTGGCCATCTTGGAATAGTATTGTGCATAGTGTCATTGTTATGCCAATCCAAGGTGACTGATCTAGTGCTTATGAACATGACCAACATTAGAATGGCAAAACAATGATACACTAAAGATAATGCCATTCTAAGGTGGGTGCAGTGTTTAGAAGCAGTAGCTGCATAGGATGGAGGTCACTGCCTATGAAATGAGTGGTAAGTGAGCAGCCTAGTACCATATTCTAGGGCTCTGCAGGGCGCTCTTTATGTATATTAAAAAAAAAAAAAAACGAAAATAAATAAATAGAAGGTACGTATAAATGGATAAAATGCTAAACTAAGGGAATAGTCCCTGGCACTGAAGCACCCTCACTTTGTCGGATATGCTTGAGGATTGTGGAAGAAGGCACAACAAACCTGAATACTGTTCCGGTCATTCAATAAGTTTAGAGCGTAAGAACAATGTACTTACACCTATAGAAATATTAAAGTGGAACAAGATTCGATCCTAATATAAACTTCTGACCACTCATCGTATCAAATCAATTTAGCAGGAGACCATAGTAAGCCCCAATCTGTCGGTGTGCCTTTCGCCGTCTCAACATTGTTCTTACACTCTAAACTTATTGAGTAACCGGACCATTATTCTGATTCAAGTTTGTGGCTTCTTGCATAATCCAATATGACTTGATTTTCTATCTACCGTGCTACGATTTGTGTTCGATCCAACTTGAACACCACATAAGGTGTCATCTTTGAAAGTTACTTCATTTTGCTGCTTGGCCCTCCCTATTTTCTAACCTGAGATTACAACCTTTTTGCTCTAAGCTTTGAAAAAGTCACTGCGTGACAAATACGTGTCCTGCTGTTTTCTGTGTTCTGAAGATTGCACAACCCTCCATATTATCAAAAAAGAAAATTGTTGTTTAACATATGTTCTTACAGCTTGGACTCTATACTTGGCTTTGTAGTGCTGTCTGAGTGCTTATGCTTCCTTTCAAAGATCAACTTAAATATTTACAGATTACAGTTTGCAAAACAATATACAACTCTCCCTTAAGGACCTTACCGGATTATCGGAGTGCAAATCTACTACAGAGTTTGTCAGACCTTTGCCCAACATAGTAATCTGTGACATGCCATATAATAAAAAAAAAACCTGCCTACTCACTTTAACATACCATAATACTAATAAACATTTTAAGACCTATTGGGTTTAACAAATGTTTTTCACAATAAATAAATCTGGCATTCTGCCTTTGTCTTAACAGAGCAGACCTATGAAATCTGACATAATGTTTCCCAATGAACCAGTCAGGCCTATAGACGTAATGTTTGTCATAATAATTAAGTCAGGCCTACTGTATTTCACATAAACAGGCAGCCCTCAGGCATACAACCATGAAATTAGAAATATGCAGAAAATATAGTTGACAAAACGGTTTTCAAACCCGATCAAATTTCGATTGTCCCTTTGCAAATCTCTAATCCTGAGGGTTGGTCTGAGGAGATCACCCAAACTCTTGTTCTCTACAGTAATCTGTGACATTCCATGTAAGAAAAATCCTGTCTGCAGCCTTCAACACAGTGTAAAAACAATTCACCCCTACAAGTCTATTTGCTGCGACAAATGCTTTTGCAATGAATAAGTCAGACCGTCTGTCACTGTTATACATTTTCATAATAAACAGTTTAGGTATATGGTACTTACCATAATATTTCTAGGAGAACTTATTGGACCTTTAGCCTTAGTTATTGGCAGCCCTCAGGCACAGTCCTAAACTTAACTAACCTATGCAAAATTAACAAATGATATGCAACTAGTTTAAAAATGACATAACCTATCACACGCAAATCTCATACTCAAAGTTTTCAGGGGGGGTAACCATACCCTTTCCTACTACTTTAATCTTTGAGATTCCATGTAACACAGTAGCAGTCTACAGCAAGGGTCTCCAGACTTTTCTGTAGTGAGAGCTACTTCTGATTAGTGAAAATCATCGTGACCTACTGAAGGCTTAGAAACGCGTGCATTGTTACTAGACCCCTTCCCTACCCACACTCCCAGCTTCATCGACATTAAGACTTGAAGCCAGATCCTATGGTATAAACAAAATACTTTGACTAGGGGCATTATGACAGGTCTGCCAGTGAGAGCGTTGTCTTTGGGGATGTATGAATGGGATATATGCGTATCGGTGACTGAGAGCCTGTGTCATATTTGCTTGTGGCACAGGACATACCTTTTGCCATATTTGGCACCTTTACATGTATAACACAGACATACAACCATTTTTTAAAATAGAAGAAATTTACAGTGCAGAGAAATCTTCTGCAAAAGTGTTTTATAATATAGAACATTTTTCTGTACTTTAAATTTCTCCCCCTTAAAGTAATGGCGGTACTTTACAATAAAAAATATGGCACCTTGTCTAACAGCCACTTGGAGCAAGATGCCTGCTGTTTGTCAAGGCTAGACTTTGAAATGAAAGAAAACGAAAATAAATGTATATCGCTCGTTCTTCCCGAATATGCGCTTCTAGAGTGCAGGCTTTCAATGGGAGAGCTGACGACAAAAAAGCTATTTCCTCAGTTTACAAAACCAGCAATTTTGTACCAGATAACCTGAAGACACCGAGGGCTAAGTGGGAATCGGAGTTTGGGGAAATGGATGATCTAGATTGGGAGGCAACTTTAATGCACCCGAAAGAAGTGGCGATCAAGCTCAGATTGAAACTCATCAAATTTAAAGTTTTTCACCGGGTTTGTTCTGATCGCTCAAGCTTGCACAGAATTGGGAAGGCGATTACTCCGGAGTGTCTGAGGTGTAGGTGCCAGAGGGGAGACTTCCTACATACCCTGTTGGCTGCCCAACCATGCCTACGTACTCGAAGAAAGTAGTACACAAACTAGGTAAGGTGATGTGGGCACTACTCCCTGCCGAGCCCAAATATGTCCTCATGGGTATACCCAACGATGTTGATATTCCCCCGAGTGAGGCTGCTCCTGTGTAACTTGGGACTACTAGTAGCAAAGATTGATGTGGCAAAACAATGGGGGACCCTGAGCCACCATCTGTCGGAATGGAGCTAGGGGATGGACCTGTACATGACTTCGGAAAAGGTTACCTACAGCGCTAAAGGTTGCCCACATAAGATTCGTAAAGTCTAGGGTGGGTGGATTGACTATCTCAAATTTTTTTTTTTTTTTTTTGGGGGGAATGTTTATTGACATTTTCTTAATTGCAATACAAGAACAATAGTTATCAGCAAGACATGGAAACACATTCAGGTTGACAGCAGTATCATATCCAAACTGCAGTAAAGGAGAGTCAGATAACGTTATTATGTACCAAAACATTATTGTGGGCCCCATCCTTTCCTTCCAACCATGTACCCAACCGTAGGAAATCATTGTGAGTCAGAGAGCGAGAGTCCATAGTGTGTGAGCCAAGGCTTCCATATTTTCCAAAACTTTTTAGGGCATCCCCGTGCATTATACGTCGTCTTTTCCCCTAGCATATACATATCCATGCTCTTTCTCCACTCACCAAGAGATGGACTTGCCACAGCCCCCCATGCCCTAGCTATATCTCGTTTCGCAACCACTAACCCCAGCTGCAGCAAGGTCAACTTGGGTTTGGGGAGGTCAATGTCCGTGGATATTCCCAATAAAACAAACTAGGGACTAAATGGAATTGTCCCCCCAGGATATTTCCCATCTCCTCCATCAGAGTTGTCCAGTACCGTTGTATTTTAGAACATTCCCACACCGTGTGGAAAAAATGTACCCTCTGACCCATGACAGCGCAAACAGTTGGACGTTTCTGCCCTTCCTATGCGGTGTAGTCGCTTTCTATCGTAATATGCTCTATGTAAATATTTATATTGAATCAGCCTGAGACGCGATCGGATGGCCACTTCTCGAGGATGCATCAATGCCATTTCCCAATCTAAATCATCCATCTCTCCCAGCTCTGATTCCCATTTCGTCCGCAGTTTCTGCATGTTTATTATTGTTGATTATTATTCTATACGTCCAAGAGACCGCTTTGTCCGCTATTACCCCCATCAAGAGTCGTCCCTCTAAAGGTGCGTATTCGGGGATGTCATCAGTGTCTAAGCCTTGCGCCCGCCAAGCGTGGGCCAACTGTAGGTACTTGTAGTGTTGGGTCGTGTTCATGTCCTATTCCGTCTGGAGATATGTAAAGGTGACTAACTCTTTACGGTATAGTATGTCCTTAAGTTGTGAAATGCCCAACAGGTCCCACTTCCTAAAACCTCGTAGATTCGTAATTTCCTGTAGGCGGTTACCCACCCACAGCGGGGTTTCTCTAGTGATCCGGCCGCCCCATTTCATCTGTCTTTCTGCTTGTTTCCATGCTGCCAGAACGATCAGCGTCGCTGTAAGGAGTTGTGTAACCCCTCTCCCCCCATATATATATAGTACGGGTGTTTAATGAACTGTGTGCGTTCTAGAGCATACGTGGGGTGAACTCTCTCTATATGTTCCCATTCATTCACAACTATTAGATGGGCTGCCCAGTAATATGCCCGAAGATCTGGCAGGGAAATGCCGCCATTATATTGATTACGCTGCAATGTCGCCAGAGCTACTCTCGGCGGCCGTCCATCCCAAAGGAATGTCCGCAGTGCATCGTCGATTCTATCGAACACCTCAACTGGTATTAACTGATAAGTGTTTTGTAGCACGTAAAGGAACTTGGGGAGCACTATCATTTTGTACAGGGCTGCCCTGCCCAGTAGGGTCAGTGGCAGGGTCTTTCATCTCTCCACGTCCGTGCGGAAGTCCCTGAGCACTCTGTAAAGATTGTGATCCAGCGCTAGTTTCGCATTTGTCGTGACGTAAATCCCTAGGTATTTTATGCCCTCTCGAGCCAACTGGAGCTGGCTTGGGCCTATGGTGTAGTCACCGTTCTCGTCTGCTGGATATAAATAGGATTTCCCCCAATTAATCTTATAACTCGCATGCGTGCCGTATGTTTCACAACTTTCCATAATACTAGGGAGCGTTCTGTCCGGGTTTGTTACATACATTAATATATCGTCCGCGTATAAGGATATGCGCTCGTCGGGCCCTGCCGTCTCGTCTCTCCTGTCCGAAAACCCGTGATGTCTGGGTGCGTTCGGATCACACAGGCGAGTGGTTCCAATACCAGGGCAAAGAGCAGAGGGGATAATGGACAACCCTGGCGCGTGCCCCTGCCTATGGGGAATTCCCGTGATAGCACCCCGTTGACTCTAACCCTTGCCACGGGTCGGTCATAGAGTACGGCGATCCATTGCCAGAACACTGGTCCGAAGCCGAATTCCTCCAACGCGGACATAAGAAAAGGCCAATGTACAGTGTCAAATGCCTTTTTGGCATCAAGGGACAGGACTAGGTGTGGATCGTCTCTTTTATTCACCACTTCCAACCAATTGTGCAGCCGCCTCAGGTTGAGCCTCGTCGACCTTTTGGGCATAAAGCCCGACTGGTCCCTGTGGATGAGACCAGAGATTACCGCTGTGAGCCTGTTTGCTAATATTCTAGCTAGTATTTTGGTCTCTAAATTAACAAGTGAGAGAGGACGGTACGAGTTACACATCTGTGGGGGTCGGTCCTTCTTGGGGATTACCGCTATCGTGGCAGTCCGCAGGTCTCTAGGGAGACTCCCTATTTCGTGCGCCTGCAGGTATAGTTGGAGGAGGTGCGGGCTGAAGCGCGTCGCATGTTGCTTAAAGAATTCTGGGGGGAGCCCGTTCGGCCCGGGAACCTTCCCAGTTTTCAACTGGCCAATGGCTGTTGTGATTTCTTCTTTTGTAATCTTACTGTCTAAGGACTTTGACTCACTGTCCGCTAATTTGGGGAGCTGTATCGCCCGTAAGTACTCATGTATTTGTGCAGTCTCGGCCAGGGCGCGTGGCGTATAAAAGGCCTCGTAATAGTCTGCAAAGGCATTAGCTATTGCGACTGGGGTCACATGAATCCGTCCGTCCTCTTCCTGTATCTGGGTCACCCATCTACTATCAAGCTCTTTTTTGCTAAGCCATGCAAGCAACCTGCCTGTCTTATCTCCTGTGTCATACAGTCGCCGGTGCAAGGCTTGTATTGCGTGTTGTGCGTCTTTTCTAGCCAGCGTGAAATATTCCTGTCGTAAGAAGTTGTAAACTGCGTAGTAGGGAGGGATCATTGCCCGTACTCGCCTGCGTTTCGAGCTGCATTAAGCGGGACTCCATCCCAGTGATCTCTTCTTCCTTCCGTTTTTTTATGAGCTATGGTGTTTTGCACTCTATTCCAGAGCACGGGTTTGTATGCCTCCCATAATGTGATAGCCGAGTCGACCGATCCTACATTTTCGTTAAAAATAGAGCTCCGTATCTGTCCTGATTTCTTTCGCAGTCTTCGTGTCCTTTAATTCCCAAGCATTAAGTTTCCATTCCCTATTTTGCCAGTGCGTGCATGTGCCTACTATGAGCCGCAGGGGCGAATGATCCGAGAGGCCTCTTGCCAAAAATTCCACTTCATGTACCTCCCCTAAGTCCCCGGCCGGGGCGGATATGTAATCTATTCTTGAAAAGGCTTTGTGGGCCCCCAAGTAAAAAGAAGAAGCCCTGGTCTGGGAGTGCTGCCTGAGCCATAAGTCTGTGAGTGCTAATGTGTCTGCGAACCATTTTAGCTGCGTCTCTTTGGGATCTCTCATCGTGACAGTTGTGCGGTCAATCGTGGGGTCCATCACGTCATTAAAGTCACCCCCAATAATGTGTGTCAGAACCGGCCTCCAACAGAATTGCTGCGAGCTTATCCAGTGTTTGACGTTGGAGCCTAGGTGGCGCATATACACTAATAAAGGTGATGTGGCGTCTGTTCCACAGTCCCTTAACCGCAACATATGTACCGTTGGGATCTGTTCAAGTGCGTTCTAGTCAGAAGGGTGGGCTTTTCCTAATTATTATTGCTACGCCCGTGCTCCGGTGGAGAATCCGGCGTGTGCTAGTGTTTTATATGCGCCGCGGCCTAGAAAACCACATTGAGTGCCCTTTAAGTGAGTCTCCTGTAAGAGGATGACATCAGGTTTCAGTCTCTTAAAATATGCGGCCACTAGTCCTCGCTTAATCTTATTCCCTATCCCATTCCATGAAAGGATATAGTATTTTCCTTGATCAGGCATAGTCATCTCGATAGTGTGTATTGTCCAGCCCGTCATCTGGCCCACCTCCCCCTCTCCACTGCTGTAATCTCTGCAATCTGAGAATGTCTGCTGTCCCACTGTTTTGCCATTTTACTGTAACGAAACCCCAGCCCCCCTCCACACACCCCCAGCATCCAACCGACTACCCCTAGGGTCAACAGGACCAACTGTGTCGTGATTAGATTGGCGAGGTCTATCGCCCACCCCCCAAACCCAGTGTCTCAAACTTTTCTCAGTCCCTCCAGTCCCCCCCTCCATAAATTCACAAGCCCCAATTATGTGTTTTTGGATCTCAAACTGGTAACCTCAAAATCTGGCTAGCAGATACCAAAATAGGGAGGGAAAGGTAAAAAAAAAAAAAAGGGGAGGGGGGAAGGACACGAAAGGGAACGAAGGGAGGGGAATGTCGGGAGGAGGAGGAGCAAGGAGAGACAAATACAAAAAAATCGGGACAGGACACGCGGGGTGGCGTGCGAAGTGTTTTCTTGGTCCACTACTCCTGTCGCTCTCCAGGCCATCCTCTACTCATCAGCTTCGTTGTCCACGGGTGTCGTCCGAGTGTCTTTCAGTTTCAATGTCGTTCCCACCTGTGCACTCCAGGAGGTTGATATTTTGCATCAAGGGGTGTTCTTCTTCCGAGTCCGAGGTAATGTCCTGGTCGGTGCAGTCCGCCGAGTGACGCGTGGTAGGTTCCTTACATTTCTCCAGCTCTCTGGAGCTGCCCAAGCGTGGGACGCCCCCCGAATCCAATGCTCGTGGTGCGGCCTCTGCCACTCTTCTGCTCCGGTAGGGCGTCGGTCTAAGTGCCATGTTTGGTGCAGTTTCTTTATTTCTCTGTGCACGATTTTGTGATCTGAATGTATTGTTGTGCAGTGAAGGGGCTTTCCCAGAGCGCGGTGGCATGTCAGCGAGTGCTCTCGGCAAGGGGAGCTCCTCCAGCCAGTGCCATGCCTCTTCTGGAGTGTTGAAAAACAGGGTTTTGCCTTGATAGATCACCTTAAGTTTAGCAGGAAAAAGGAGCATATACGTAATTTGCAGCTGTCGCAATTTGTCCTTCAAATGAATCAAATGTTTTACGTTGTCTCTGAACTTCTCGAGAGTAGTCTGGGAATACCATGATCCTTGCGTTATCCATTCGGATTTCCCCCTTTTGTCGAATTGCCCTGAGGATGACGTCCGTGTCTTGATAATTAAGGAACCGTGCAATCGGCGGCCGCTGAGGTGCTCCCGTCGGTGGTCTGGCCCCTGGTATTCTGTGTGATCTCTCAATGATGAAGCATGGTGAAAGTGGGTATCAGGTAATGTGTCCAACAACCATTTGCGTAGGTAAGCACCCGCATCTGCCCCCTCAATGGCCTCCGGAAAGCCAAGAAAGCGCAGATTGTTTCGTCGTGCTCGATTTTCCGCATCGACTCTCCAAAGGACTTCTTTCAAGGTCGTGGTCGTGGTCGGGGCCGTGGCCTCTCCCTGCAGCGTGTGTGTGACGTCTTCGACTTCTGAGATACGATGCTCCGCTTGCGTGACTTTTTCGGAAACATTACGCAGGTCTTGGCGGAGTAAGTTAACATCAATTTTAACCTCGTCAATTTTGCCTTCGAGTGCCTCTCTGGAGGACTGAATGGCCTGAAGGATGACACTATTGTCGGGGCGGGGGTGGGGGCAGCCGGGCCTGCCGCTGAGTGGTTCGGCACCTGCATTGGTTTAGCAAATTTGTCCATTTTCCCCTGCTTCTGTGGTTTGGGGTCTTTGTCTCGCGCCATCTACGGCCAGCACTTGGGTGGGGCAGCCGCTAGCAACCACAGAAAATCCCCGGGACTCCGACTGCCACAGCCCGTCCTCTTCTCACACCTCTTCCTCCGAGGGGCGCGCTGGGTGAGGACGTATTCTGTGAGCTGTTCTCTAGTCTCCTCCACGGACCAGAGGGCGGGGGGAGTTACAGTCCAACCGCTGCGTGATTCGCTCTATATCGTTGCCCCTACTGTGAACCACATCTTGCCATACTGGTCTGTACTAGGGTCGTGGCAGCTTGACCAGCTATGGGTGGGCAGACAGTACTTTTCCTTTCTTCGCGGGGCGCCACTCACTTTCCTCAGGCCACGTGTCCTCCCCTCATACCAATGTGTCACTCACCGCTTCGGCGCTGTAACAGTCTTCACTGCCGTGGTCTCTCTGTGTTCTTTTGCCCCTTGTGAACTCTTCAGGTGCTGCCATGCACCGTGTCAGGTACGTTCTCTGCTGTTGGGTCAGCCTGTGAGTGCTCCTACAAAGCTGCAGTTACTTGCATTTCGTATCACCCATGCACCGCACTTCAGTCCTTGGATACGCACCTTCAAGCGTCCCAGTGGGTCAGTCTGTTTAACAGAGGCCCGGCGGGGTTTTTGCTTCACCCCCCGCAGTGGCCTAGAAGGCGGCTGACGCGCACTCGACACCCGCTGGATCTCCAGGTCCCCTTCCTGTCACATTAGGCCTCGCATCTGGGGCCCAGATGTCACTCTGCCTGTGAGTCACGATGCGTTTCTCCTGGTGTCGGGCCTCACTCGCGGCGCGACCTCACCGCCGTATCCCACTGCTAAAGGCTATTTCCGAGAGTCATTACTCCGCATCCAAAACCTCCCCGACAAGGCACGGGGCCCCGTCTGCCAGTCCACGTGGTGCCCAATCCGGCGGCTCAGCAGGAAGCACGGGGAGGAGGGGGGGGCCCACCGCTGCTCAAGCGCCAATGGATCCCTTCGTGGGGCGTCCCCTTACCCCACATCAGCTCGCCACGTCCACCGACCGCGTCGTTCCAGGCGCTCGCCGGTCGCGCTCACAGGATGTTCGGCCGGATCTAAGGCCTTGGTCCGTCTCCGCTACGTTGCTCAGCGCAACCCGCTCCGCGCCCCGGCGCCGGTCACCCTGTTCTCTCTGACGCCGCAGGCGGAGCAGGAGCCCCGCTTCCGATGTCCGGGAGTTGGGCAACAGCCGATCTCGGCCTCCTCGGCGCCGCAGCCTGTCTCTCGGGCAGTCTGAGACACTCCGGCGGCAGAGCCGGCAGCCGCGCGGTCGAGCGCTCCAGCCACCAAGGGCGCCCCCCGTTCACCGCTCCCTCACCCCATCCCCGGGAGGCACCCAACCAACCATTCACTGCTCCGTGGCTGTTCCTGGGATATGGTCTTTTCACTCGGGGCTCAGTTCGCCGCCGTTTTGTTCGTGGCCGGGTCTGTGCAGCTCGCGTCAATCTCGGGTCACCACGGACCGAATTTCTCCCGGAATGTCCGTTCGGGGTACGTAGATCGACTTCTCCCACTCGGTCCGTGTCTTTTGAGGTGCAGGATCGCGTAGAGAAACCAGGATTAGTGCTCGGCCGTTGGAGCTCCGGTTGGACGCGTCTAGTCCGCCATGCTCTCGGCCACGCCCCCGACTATCACAATCTTGATGTTTCAAATGAGTAATTTGGGACTCTACCTAATTAAGCCTGATGATATGTTTACCCATATTGATTGTAATGGCCTATTGTTGGTTGATCACTTACCTGCTCTCAGTATAACTTTGCTGGAAAATGTAATGATTGAAACCCGATCTGTACTCGCCTGTAATGTTTATTGGCTGACATGGGTACGTGTTTGTGCCCATCTGTGTTGCTCTCTCAAAAAATAAACATTACAAAACTCAATTTACATTGAGTCAACTTGATAATTAAGGTAAATTTGTTTCATTTACATTTTCTCCCATTTAAAAGCATTCAGAAACATCATTTATTTCTCACTCGAATATTGACTTGACATTGACTCTTAAGAGTTAAATACCTCGGTGCTTCAGTTCTTCACCTCTGTGCACCAGCCTGGGTCGTAAATCTGACTGAGCACTGCTCTGCATGGTTTTGATAATGTAAAATAAACATAACCTTCCCTTAATGTTAAAAGGAAAATGTAACCCTGCTGCTTTATTTAAAAATTAACTCAAGTTTGCAAGCTACTCTGAAGGTATCTGCGAGCTACTAGTAGCTCGCGATCGACTGGTTGGAGACACCTGGTTTACAGCTTTTGTTAGTGTTATAACAATCCATCCTTAAACACATGTTCACATTAATGTCAACCCCAAAATAGAGAGGTAAAATTTGCACTGGAATTATGAATGGACTTTAATTTTCTTTAGAAGGCGACGTAATTGTTGCTGTATAAAATCTTTGTGGATAATAGTTGCGATTTGGATGAGTCTTGTGGGTAGTAGGAACCACTGTACATTCTTCAGAGTGGGCTGTGAACATGTTCTTCTGTTAGACTTGACAACTGTTATCCTAGGTGCATTAAAAAAATAAAAAAACATTCCTGGAGGCAAATATAGTATATTTGCGATGTCTGCATAAAGGATTATTGCAGTTATGTACTTTTTTAATTCTTAAGAGTACACGATCTTAAGAGTTGTAACCTTTGAATAGCTTGCTTAAATAGTTGGTTTATTCTACAGCACTGAATGTTTGTTTTTAGAGATTTGTAGTTTGTTAGCTGAGGTTTGTAGCCCTCTAAGGTGTATCATTTTCTCTGTTTCAAAAAAAGGCCAACTGGTCTGGAAGTTAGGCAGTTTTTTATGCTTCTAGTTGAAGTGGTCTGTCGCCCAGCTCTTAATGTCACTGGTTTGGTAATGCCAACTAATCTAACAAATACCTTGAATCTTGTGAAGGCACTGAATGGGCTTTGCTTAAGTGCAGTTACCCTCCAGACTTACATGATTTGTACATCCATTGTGCTGAGGTAAACCGGTGTCTCTCCTTGAGAGTTAAGCAATGATGTCCCTTCGGGAGCCATTTGATGAAATAGGAGAGGGGTAGGGGATCAAAATTGGTGTGAAATGTGGATTTTCACTCAATCAAGTACTATTCTATCTCTGCCCATTATTGAGGGTAATTTATCTGAATCACAAAGCATGATGCCTTTTTGTTGCTTATGAAATGTTAATTATCTTGTTCAGTTCAGCAGAGTCTGTCACTCATTTCTTACAATTAAAGTATTTCTCTGCTCTGTTTTTATAGGTCTCGCCGTGGGGATATGGGTTCCAGTGGTCCACGGCAACAGAAAGACCTACCTACAAGCCCACCGTACACAGCATATGTAGGAAATCTACCCTTCAATACAGTACAAGGAGACATAGATGCAATCTTTAAGGAACTCGGTGTAAGAAGTGTACGGCTAGTAAGAGACAAAGAAACCGACAAATTTAAAGGTATGTGTTTTAAATGTGTATTGATTGCAGGAGCTCATACATGTCTGGATTTCCTTGGTCAGGCACTCTAGATCTTCATGACATTGGGTGGAGTGATTCTCAAACTAGAATACAGAATTAAGTCACAGTGCACAACAATCTATGATGGTCCACAGAGCGTACCACAAGTTTCATTTCTTGAGCAAAGTGCATTATTTCCGTCTAAACATGTTTATGCAAAGTTCTTTTCTTCCCTCCTGCTTTCTCTCTGTGTAGTATGTTTAGTCACACAGCACTTGACAATGTAGCATAGGAATGAAACAATGGTATCCATACCACCTTATGCACAACACTATTGTCACAATCTTGTGACTTGTGTGTCTTAATTTTTAGTGCAGACAAAGACCACAAGTCCATGTGTTTTTTTTTTTGTTTTTTTTTTTTTTTCTTGCATACTGGTGTTAACAACTTTTTTTAATGATTTTCCTATTCCCTGTCTTTTGAAACGTGCACCAATTTCTTGTTTATCAGTTTTACAGGCTTCTTCTTACAGCACAGAAATGTCACCTTTGTTGGTCCTAAACACTTCAGGGTAATTTGCCCTATTGTGATAGCTGTTCAACACAGTCTTGGTGCCAAAGATAGATGAGCTTACCTTGGTAGGCTGTGTTCCACAGCAGAGCATTGTCAGCAGTGTAGTTGCATCAGTAACTTTACCTTTATCTACCTTTTCCTCCGGACATGGTTGGAAGGCGGTTTCTGTGTTATGGACAAGCTATTTTACCTGGCATAAAATGTGGTCTGGTAAAACTGATGTGGTTATGGTTCTATGTGTACAATTTATAGTATCCAGCTTTCTCCGGTACTGCTGTTCAAGCATGCTCCTTCTGTCCAACCACTCCCCCACCCCCTCCCAACCCACCGGACAAACTGGCAGCCTCACCTTCTATCCCAAAAATAGCTCACAAATCAGTTGGGTGAATGCTGTACCTCAGTAGTAGTGTGCACATTTCTATGACTGCATTAACATTAAGAACCTTATGTGCAGATAGCAGAAGTGAGAGTCTCTTAATTTTTAGGCTTAACTGTGTGAACACCGGCACCCAATGTATGTAAAAGCTATGTGCCTGAGTTTGTGTTGGTGGTGGCCTGATGTACTGTACACTTCTATATTCGAGGTTTCACCCCAGTTCAGTGTAGCCTTTATTCTATGTGGAGCTAAGAAAGGCATTTGCCAGAGCTTGCATGATTTACTCACGAGATTGTTTTTAACTCCTTTTATCACATAAAAATCACCAAAATAAGTAGTAGATCTGCCCTTTGAAGGAGGTACTTTGTTTTATCTTTTGTTGGTAAGAATGTTTCTGCATTGTTTTTATGATAAAGTTGTCAAAAGGGATTACAAGCGAGCCTTGCACTGCAACGTGCCGTACATGTTTCATGCTGATTAACCAATTACTCTACTTAAGAATGCTCCAGAGGAGGGAAATCTCCAGTAGATTATTTTTTCACGTCTCACTTTGTTACCTTTTTGCACATTTTGTTTTCTAAATGCAAAAATTACTGCATTGTCATCAGCTGTTTGTAGTTCAATTTCCCATGTGACTTTTCCGTGCACCCCTCCACTGCCTCCTTGTATCATAGTCCTCGTGACTATTTGGTTCTCTGCCAGACATTTGTAGAGTTTAGGTGTGTTGTGAACTCTACATCCTTAATGTTGACTGCAGCATGATGACTTTCTACTGCAGAAAGCATATTGCAATAGCAATGCTTTGAAATGCTGCAGAAGTGTACTTTTTTGTCCAGTTTTTTTTTTTTTTAGTTCCATTATTGTCCTTTAGGTTAATTAAGGATTGTTTTTACAATTTGTCACTTAAAGGCTGTTTCTGAGGGCAGGGGCAAGAGGGGTGCAAAGCAGAGACCAGGGGTGGGGAAAGGATGGAATGAGGGAACTTTGCCAATGTAATGATCTTTCAGACCATCCCTGGGGGATAAACCCTTGTTTCTCACAAGATAGGGAAAAAGTCTTGTGAAGCCTTAAACAACCAGTCAGTAAGAGGGGACATGAGAGGCAAGGAATAGGTAAGGAAGTACATATGAGCGGCGTGGTTGGGAGTAGGTGCTCGACATGTGGAAGTCCAGACATCCCCTTGGAAGCAGCAGACTCTGGTCTCCTCTCCCTCCAGTGATGCTAATTACACCTTTTCAAACTTCACCACAATCTGTGGGGATGTACCTGTAGTTAGTGGGATTGAGAGCTACTGCTAGCTACGTTTGTGCTTCTAACGCCTTTTTTATTTTATTTTTATTTAAAACCTCTTTTTATTCATTTGAAATAACATGTTACAAGAAGCATTCTCTTTTTCCCCATTTTGACCAGTGTTTCACATGAATAGTATATTCTATGGAGTATTTGTAGCTGTATCAGTCTAAGGCGCGCCGTGATAGCAGCTTCTCGGGGGATGGGGGGAGAAAGCGCCTCTTGCCATTCCCCATCATCCAGATTCCCTATGTTTGCTTGCCACTGAGAGCAAAGTCGTGTGAGGGGGTCTGGCATATTATTGATTATTTTTTTGATAAGTCATGGAGATGGCTTTGCGTGTCATGTAGTCTCAGCAATCTATCTTCCAGCGGGGAGGCCTCTGGGAGGCCCTGGTCGGTTGGAATTGCTGTCTTAAGGCATGACGTATTTGTAAGTATATGCTTCCTTTGCAGCTCAGTGAATTTGAGCATTTTTCTCCGGACCCACAGGTCACCCACCATAGAAATGCCTATGGTGTCCCAGTTGTGAAACCCCGCACATGAGCCGAGTTTTCCCAGTGTCTCTGCCTCACCTTATTGTGCCACCCCAGTTTTCTTGTCACCTGATGCCAGAGAAGAACTGTTTGTGCAGTCGGGCATGTTAGGTGTTGGTGGTGTGGATTTGTGTACAGGGAGACTTTATAGCCCCCGAGGCCCATAGTCCATCGATCTATACTGCACGACGGTTCATCATTGGGGCGGTGCATCCATTGGTTTATGAACGCCAGCTGTGCCGCCCAATAATATGATCGGATATCGGGTAGCGCGATTTTCCCCCATCGTACCATCCCCTGGCCAGTTTGTTAATCGAGATACGGGGGGGCTTCCCGTCCCACAGTAGTGTCCCGATTTTCACCTTCTATCGTGTTAAAATAGTTGTTGGGGATTTTGTATGGCGAATTTTGTAGGACGTAGAGCAATTGGGGAAGCGCCATCATTTTAAAGAGGGCTGCCCGGCCCAGTAGGGACAGGGGTAGCGACCTCCAGTGTCGCACCGCATTCTGTAAGTGTAAGTGGACCCATTAGGTTATGTGAGAAAAAGAGCTTGGGATCGGCTGTCGCGTAAATCCCCAAGTATCGGAAGCCCTCCATCACTATTATGTTGCAATTTGGAGGCAAGCTTGGAGAGGGCCCTTGCAGTAAGTATACTACCGATTTTGACCAGTTTATGGAGTATCCTGAATATCTTCTGAAGGTGGTGCATATTTGGAGTATCCTGTTGATAGAGGCCCGGGGAGTTGCCATGTATATGAGTAAATCATCCGCATATAGGGATATTTTGTCTTCCCACCCCTCTGTCCATTTTAATCCGCAGAGCAATGGGTCCCCGCGAATCCAGGTTTCCAAGGGCTCTAGGACTATGGCAAGTAGTATAGGTGACGGGGGGCATTGCTGCCTCGTTCCCTGCCTGAGAGAAAAGGTCTGGGAGGTGTGACCGTTTACCACTACTTGCGCTAATGGGTCGGTGTATAGCAAGCGGACCAATACCAGAAAATTAGGCCCACATCCTATATGGTCGAGTACCGCAAACATATACGGCCATTCGATTGTGTCCAAGGCCATGCAGGCGTCTAGAGACAGTATGCTGTACTTTGATAGTTTCTCTGCGACCCAGCACACTTTGTAGGCGACGCAGGTTAAGGGCTGTATTTCGCCCTGGCGTGAACCCTGATTGATCAGGGTGCACTAGTTTGGTGACAACCTGTAACAACCGCGTTGCCAGTATTTTAGCCAATATTTTAACCTCCGCGTTGAGTAGGGAAATAGGGCGATAGGAACCCCTGTCCTCCACTGGCTTCCTCTTTTTATGTTTCACTACAATAGAGGCCAATCTCTGGTCTTTGGGCAAACTGCCCCGCTGTTTACTATGGAGATACATTTGTTGTAAATGTGCGATAACCTTAGTGGCTACGAGTTTATAGAGTTAGATGGGCAGGCCGTTGGGCCCCATCGCCTTCACGGGTTGTATGCTACGGATTGCTGTCGCGATTTCGTTGTCTGTAGGGTCAGCCTCGAGCGCTTGCTGTTTCTCCGAGTAGAGTTTCGGCATATGGAGATCTCTCAGGAATTCCCTGGACTCATCAGCTGTGGCTGAGGCAGCAGGAGAATACAGCGCAGAGAAATGGGCCGCAAAGGCGTCTGCTATTGCTTGGGGTTCCCTCAATATCTTGCAGTCTACATTTAATGTGGCCACCCAGCGGTTCGCCCTTTCCCGCTGGTCAAGCCACGTGAGAAGTTTACACGCCTTGTCCCCATGTTCATATATATCTGAAAGAGACACGTTAGTGATAGATTCCTTACCTTAGAATATCCCCAGGCGTCAGACTGGATCCGGAAAGTTTTCGTCAGCAGTACCCCTGCGCGTCGGTAGGTGTCGTCGTGCGGCTCCGCGTACGTCGCTGGCGTCTAAGTCGCCGAGATGACGTCAGAGCCACTTAGACGCGCCCACGCGCGCTTACGTCAGTTCTTTCTTTTTCCGCGCCAGCAAGCGCAGATCCAAGAGCGAGCGGTACTCCTAGTTAATATTTTAACTTGGTTTCTGAGACTTGTTTCTCTTGTTTTGTCGAGTACTCGACTTCTGGTGCAGTAGGGATGCCCGGGTTTAAGTCCTGTAGGGACTGCTGTCGGACCAGGTCAGTGGCGGACCCACATAACGTGCGTCTCTTCTGCTTGGGGCACGCCCATGACCCCGAGACGTGCCCCGATTGTCGGGCCATGGAGCCGAAGGCTTTGCGGGAGCGTTCCCAAAAGTTGTTGGAGGCCCGGCAATCGGTTCCGCGCCACTCGAGGTCCCGCTCCCGTGGGGGGTCGAGGGACAGGTCGCGGAGCCGACGCCATAGTTTGTCAGAATCTGGGACATGTAAGTCAAAGCGCCATAAAAAGTCGAAGAAGCGACGTCTCTCTTCGTCTACCCCTCACCGGTCGTGGGACGCGGTGGAGGGGGCGGGCGGTCACTCCCCCGCGGCTCCGGTGGAGCCTCCGTTGTTGCCTGCGGCCTACCTGCCTTTCCCGGGGCCGTACGCGACTCCGGAAGAAATACAGGTATTCCTGTCGGCCATGGGCAGTTTATTTGCCCCATCCGGTCCCTCCGGAGCGCCTTCGGGCCCCGTGGACCCGTTGGGTGGTTCTGCCCCCATGCCGCAGCCTTTGGCCCCGATTACGTCGGCAAGATACCCTGCGGCGCCGTTGGCTCCGGCCTCGGCGCCGCCTTCGGGGCTTGCGCTGGACACGACGCCGTTGCCTATGGGCCCGGACTACGTCGAGCCTGGATTGGTCTATTATCCCCCTATTCCAGGAGGGGAATTTCTTCCCTTTCCCTGTGCCCCTCGTCCTTGCCAGCCTCTTAAACAGACGGCGGGCGAAGGGGAGTACTGGGAGGGGTCTGAGGACCCCCTCGCAGCTCAATGTGAAGATGAGCTGGAATGGGAGGGCGATCTGGAGGGTCCAGGCGATCTGGATTTCTCTCCGCACCCTGGTACACTGTCCCCTTCTTCCGTAGCTCCGGAGGAGGTGGGGTCCTTTTCTGTGGTGTTGCGTAGGGCGGCTGAGGCTCTTAACCTCGAGCTCCCCTCCGTGCCCATCAGGACCAATCTCCTGACTGAAGTGCTGCAGCCTGGGCCTCCTCGGCGGAGCCGCTACTGCCCTTTAATGACGCGCTTACAGACATTCTGTTAAGCACCTGGACCAAGCCTAACACAGCGGTTCCTGTGGATAGGAGTGTGGCACATTGCCATCTCCTGGCCCCGGGCGACACCAGTTTTCTCAACACCCAACGCCTGAGAGTCTGGTTGTCCAGGCCTCTGCCTCTCCGAGCGCATTCCCTGCCGCGCCTCTGGACAAGGAATCCAAAAAACTTGAGCAGTTTGGGAAAAAGATTTTCACCTCTGCCAGTTCCGGTTTGCGAGCGGTCAATACTGCATGCCTGTTGGGCCGCTATTCCCACTCTGTGTGGGACACAGTGGCACAGGTGCTGCCTCAGTGTCCGGTGGAAGCTCGGGCGGTGCTCTCCCAAGCCATTACCAAGGGGAGAGATGCTGCGAAATTCACTATTCGCTGTGGCCTTGACACCGCCGACTCCCTTGGCAGAGCACTTTCCACAACAGTGGCGCTGCGCCGTTACGCCTGGCTCGGAACAACTGGCTTCTCGGGGGATGTCCAGAACACTTTGTTGGACATGCCTTTTGATGGCACACGCCTCTTTGGTGACAAAGCGGACAGCACATTGGAACGCTTTAAAGACTTCCGGGCTACGGCCCAGTCCTTGGGTCTTGCCACCACGCGCACTCCCTTGGGGTCTGCCTTTCGAGGTCAAGGTCGAGGCGCACAAACGCGTTCCTTTCGGAGCCACCGGCCTGCGCAGCAACAGTCTCTGCGCAGCCGCGGTCAGGGGGGCCCGCCGAAGTGTGTCACGGGGCCAGCGGGCGGGTCAGTCCACCACAGCCCCTGCCACCACTGCCTCAAAACCTTCCTGGTCCGGTGTTTCAGGCCCACCAAACGCCAGTGGGCGGCAGGATTCGCCATCACCTCCCCCACTGGCGCACCATCACTTCGGACAGGTGGGTTCTACAGATAATCCGAAGGGGCTACTCCCTCCCCTTCGAGACTACCCCTCCAGCTATGCCGCCTGAGTACCACCGCATGTCAGGGAATCACTTGGCACTTCTCCAGCAGGAAGTTGCGGCCCTCTTGGCCAAGGAGGCCATCGAGCACGTTCCGACGCCAGAAGTAAGTTGTGGTTGTTACTCCCACTACTTCCTGGTTTCAAAGAAGGACAAGGGCCTGCGTCCTATCTTAGACCTCCGGAACGTCAATCGCTTCCTCCGGAAGGAGAAGTTCAAAATGCTCACGCTTGCTCAGGTCTTGTCTGCCCTAGACCCGCAAGACTGGATGGTGTCGTTAGACTTGCAGGATGCTTCAGTTCACCGTGCTCCCTTTCGGCCTTACCAGCGCCCCTCGGGTGTTCACGAAAGTGATGGCGGTGGTCGCAGCTCATCTGCGCAGATCAGGGGTCTCAGTCTTCCCCTATCTCGACGACTGGTTGTTGAAGGCGGGATCGCCCCAAGCAGTCGTCTCCCACCTCCAGACTACGGCCGACCTCCTCCATTTGCTGGGGTTCTCCATCAACGTGCCGAAGTCTCATCTGATTCCCTCTCAGAAGCTCCTCTTCATCGGAGCGGTTCTGGACACGGTGCAATTTCGTGTTTATCCTCCCGAACAGCAAGTCCTGGACATTCGGGCTATGATTCCGATCTTTCAGCCCTGGTCCTGGGTTTCGGTCAGGAAGACACTCGGACTGCTGGGCCTTATGGCCTGCTGATCAATCATGCCAGATGGCATATGCGGGCTCTGCAGTGGGACCTGAAGTTCCAATGGACGCAGCATCAGGGAAATCTGTCCGACTACGTCCAGATCTCAGAGGGCACTGCACAGGACTTTCAGTGGTGGCTCACGGACCAGTGTTGGGTCAGCGGCAGATCCCTCTCCCTTCCCCAACCGGAGCACACAGTGGTGACGGATGCGTCCCTTCTGGGATGGGGCGGCCACATGGGAGAGGCAGAGATCAGAGGCCTCTGGTCGAGTCCAAGCTCCATATCAATCTTTTGGAGCTCAGGGCGATCCTACTTGCACTGAAAGCATTCCTTCCCTCTGTCAAGGGGAGGGTAGTGCAGGTGTTCACAAACAACACCACAGCCATGTGGTACTGCAACAAGCAAGGCGGGGTGGGGTCGTGGACCCTATGTCCAGAGGCTCTGCGCCTCTGGACGTGGCTGGAACGCCAGGGCGTTATCCTGGTGGTTCAACACTTGGCAGGTTCTTTGAACGCCAGGGCGGACGAACTCAGCCGCCGGTGCATGATGGATCACGAATGGCGTCTTCACTCGGAGGTGGCACAAGGTCTCTTTCAGCAGTGGGGAGAACCTTGGTTAGATCTATTCGCCACCGAAGAGCACGCACAATGTCGTCAGTTCTGCGCATTGGAGTTTCAAAGGCGGCACTCGCTCGGAGACGCTTTTCGTCGCGAGTGGAGTTGCGGTTTGTTGTACGCCTTTCCGCCTATACCACTTCTACCCAGAGTGCAGAAGAAGATCAGACGCGACCAGGCCCAAGTCATTCTTGTGGCGCCGGACTGGGCTCGAAGATTTTGGTATCCCGAGCTACTCAGTATGAGCGTGGATACCCCGATCCGACTGCCTCTTCGGGAGGATCTTCTGTCGCAGCACCAGGGGACGGTCCTCCACCCGAACCTGTCCAGCCTCCACCTCCTTGGTGGAGATTGAGCGGCGACAGTTGATTCCATTTGACTTGCCTCCTGAAGTCTGTAATGTAATTCTGGCAGCCAGGCGTCCCTCAACTAAAACTGTATACGCCTGCCGGTGGAAAAAATTTGTGGCATGGTGCACAGCGAAAGCTGTAGATCCCCTTTCTGCCCCTCTTTCTGAGGTCCTGTTATTCCTTCTCTCTTTGGCCCAGCAGGGCTCTGCTCTGGGCACTATTAAGGGCTACCTTTCTTCTCTTTCAGCCTTTCTCAGGCTGCCTGATCAGTCCTCTCTTTTCAAGTCCCCTGTTGTCAATAGATTTCTCAAAGGCATTACTCACCTTTTCCCTCCTATTCCTTTTGTGATGCCTCAGTGGGACTTGAACCTGGTTCTCACATACTTAATGTGCGCTCCCTTTGAGCCGCTTCATAACTGTCCTTTACGGTTATTAACTTTGAAAACTGTCTTCCTGGTGGCCATCACCTCCGCTAGGCGGGTCAGTGAGCTTCAGGCTCTTTCATGTAAACCTCCTTTCCTGGCGATTCATCCGGACAAGGTTTTGCTTCGACCACGACCCTCCTTTCTACCAAAAGTAGTCACTGCCTTTCATATCGGGCAAACTGTCACTCTGCCCACTTTCTTTCCGCCTCCGCACCTTTCAAGAGAGGAAGAGCGGCTCCACCGTCTGGACCCAAAACGTGCGCTTTCATTCTATCTCAACCGCACACAACAGTTCCGGGTGGACGACCAGCTATTTGTTGGCTACGTGGGCGCCAAGAAAGGCCGAGCTGTACACAAGCGGACTATCTCCCGATGGGTTGTCTTGTGTATTAAAGCATGTTACTCTCTGGCTAAAAAGGAACCTCCAGTAGGGCTGCGCGCCCATTCTATCAGGGCGACGGCAGCTACTACAGCATTGGGACGCGGTGTCCCCCTGCAAGACATCTGTCAGGCAGCCACGTGGGCCTCGCTGCATACTTTCACTAAGCACTATTTCCTTGACAGTCAAGTCCGGAGAGGCGGCTTCTTTGGCCGGTCGGTTCTCCGTGACTTTCTGGTGTGATTTCACTTCGCAGACCCACCACCGGGGTTGGTATTGCTTGGGTATGTATTCTAAGGTAAGGAATCTATCACGAACGTCTCTTTCAGATGCACAAGTTACTTACTTGTGTAACGATATATCTGTAAGAGACATTAGTTAGTGTTAGATTCCTTACCGCCCACCCATCCTCCCCGTTCTGCGAACTGTTCTCTAGGGTTCAGGTAGTCCCTTTCAGGGCCCTAGTTCTATTGCACCAGTAGTCGGTCTCTGGCATGGCTCTGCGTTCCTGGTGCGGATAGTCGCGTACAGAACTGACGTCAGCGCGCGTGGGCGCATCTATGTAGCTCCGACGTCATCTCGGCGACTACGACGCCAGCGACGTACGCGGAGCCGCACGACGACGCCTACTGAAGCGCAGGGGTACTGCTGACACAAACTTTCCGGATCCAGTCTGACGCCTGGGGATATTCTAAGGTAAGGAATCTATCACTAACTAATGTCTCTTACAGATATATCGTTACACAAGTAAGTAACTTGTGCGTTACGTCACTAGATATTTTGCCCTGGCTGTCTCCCTGAGCAGACTGTTGTACTCATGCCATTTAACGTCAAGTGCGTGTGCGCAAGTGTTTCTTCTGGGGTGATTATGAGCCTTTGCTCAAGGGCAAGCAAGTCTCTCTCCAACGTTTTGAGCTGCTTCGTCTTTTCTTTTTTGTGGCCTGTCGTTGGGCAAAGCGCATGCCCTTTCACTGCTGTTTGAAGGCCTCACAGAGTACCAGTGGCGAGTCCACTGAGCCAACATTGTCTCTGAAGTAGTCCTCAGTGGATTTGATGAGGCCTGCCCTAATACTCGGGACTTTTAGGTACCATGGGTTGATTGAGAGACTTTTATGCGTTGTAGGTACTCCTAGCTTGAATTGTGTCTAGATCAGGGAGTGGTCTGAAATGCCTCGTGCCACATGCAACACCCCTGTAAAATTTTGCAGTTGGTCAGCTGGTGTGATGATATGATCTATTCGGGAAAGACTGTTATGAGCCCCTGAATGAAATTTTTATTGGAGTGCAAGTGGGTGCAGCCTGCGCCATATATCTACCAGCCCGAAAGCGACCATGAAATCTGCCAGATGTTTTGGACGGTGGGGAGCCCGAGGGGGGTAGCGCTCTATTTGATCACAGAGCGTCATATTGAAGTCCCCTCCAATTATCAGGTCGCCCTCAGGTAGGTCTAATATTTTACTCAAGTCTGTGAGTGCCGGGCTGTGTAGTGCTGGGCGAACATAGACCGATAAAATATTGAAGTCTCTTCCCTCCCAACTGCCAGTCATGACCGCGAAGCGGCCCTGTTTGTCCATGTGGGTGTTGCTTACAGTGAAGGGGAAGTTCTTGCATAGGAGTATGCCTGTCCCTCCGGGCCCCGAAGTAAAGCCCGAGTGAACAATTAGTCTATACCCCCAGCGGTCTAATGCCTTCCAAGTATTGCCGACCAGATGCGTCTCCTGGAGAAGAACGACATCAGGCAGGCATCTCTTAATATACTGGAGCACAATACCCCTTTTTATTTATCTTGTCTCCCAGTCCATTAACATTCCAGGAGATCATTTTTAGTGATGTTTCCATTGTGACATCCGGAAGGTAGTGATATGCTTCAGTCTGTGTGCTAGGAAGGGAAATGGTCCCTTGTTTTGGATGTGCCTAGGTTGCAGCTTTTGGAAGTGTGTGGGTTTTGGAGGCCTCCGACGGCCCCAGCTATTCAGTGAACTCGTGGTATGATGCTGCTCTGCTTGATCTGCGCTCATAAAAACCATGGGTTCTTACTAATGCAATCTAACTTAAAACAACTTAACTTTAGAAACTCCCCCCCCCACCCCCCACCCCCGCCTCCCTGCATGACGGAATATACACTTCTGCCCCCCAACTATGCAGAGTGCTTTTCGCCCTCCCATTCCCTGCTGGCTGGGGCGTGTGTCCCTAAGCCCACCCCGCAATCCCCTGTCAGAAAACGGCAATTGATATTAAAACAAGGCATGTATACATTACAGTGATCGTCCATTGTCCGCTTGTTGGAGAACCCTTGTCACCGTGGTAAGCTATCCAGCGAGGACAGCCATCTGTTTGTATCCGGTCCCGTGTTCCATTAGTAGTGCGAGGATAGTTGGATAGGATTGAATAATAGCCCACTTCCGCCAAGGGAACTTCTATGTTTTGATGCCTCCATTTTACTTGCTCTTCGGGCTGCTTGTCGGGTTACTGTTTGTAGGTTGCGCCGCTCCCGGACCTTGATCCGCAGTCTCCTTCGATTTCCAGCTTTGTTGACCACCTCTATCCTCGGTTCCCCGGTCGCCAACCATCCAGCCAGTCCCACGCATTCTCAGGAGCGATGAACCTATTTTTAGCCTCAACCCTCAGTTTGGCGGGGAACAGCATAGCATATCTCAGATCTTTTTCTCTGAGGGCTTTTTTTTATGTCAATGAAGCTGAGTCTCTTTTTTTTTTTTTTTGTACTTTCATGGTAAAGTCCAGAAAAAAGGTGATAGTGTTGTTCTCGTACCTGACTGGCGGGGCGGTGCGGGCTGTCTGCAAGATGATGTCTCTGTCCCTGAAATTAAAGACACAGGCCTGCAGTAGTCTCGGTGGCGCTCCCGGTTTAGGTTTACCCCCTGTACTCGATGTGCTCTCTATTGAGAAATAGTTTGAGAGCTTGCGCAGTTGCAGATAATCCGTGACCAACTTTTCAACGAAGAGGTCCGCCGCAGGTCGCTCTGCTCTCTCCGGGACTCCTAGAATCCGAACATTGTTCCGCCTAGATCTCCCTTCGTAGTAGTAGAGTTGCTCCCCAAGCAGCTGACTGGCTGTTTTCAGTTCGAGTACCTGTTTTTTGAGTGCTGCGGTGTCCGCTACGAGAGTAACCGCAGTTTCTTTGACTGCTTTGACTTGTGTCCATGTTGCGTAGGTCTGCTCTTATGAGGGATACTTCTGTTGAGACTGAGTCTATTCTGGACTCCAGCGAGGTACGTACGTTAGTAAGAGCCACCATAATATCATGCTGGGTAAGGTCACTTTGCTCAGCCGCCGCATGCGACTGGGGATGCACCGGTTCCTTTTGGCTGTCCATTTCCCCCTGGTGTTTCTGCCACGAAAATGTGTCCAATGTTGGTTGGTGGAATGGGTGCCCCCCCTTTTTACACCCGCCATTGCATTGAATGAGTCTGGGCTGTCTGGTACTCACCGATGCCTGCCATGGGTGGGGGTGGGGGTAAATCCTCCCTCTGCTGGCCTGTCTGGTTCCCCCGTCAGCCCCCTTGTGGACTTGGGCACTCCCGCCACGCTCTGTGTTCCTACCGGGTCAGCGAGCCTTTGATCGTTGGAGGGAGGGGGGTCCGCAACACTTACTCAAGGGTCTACGGGACTGCTTGGAAAATTAAATAATGTTAAAAGATGTATAAAATGTATATAAATAAAGAAGGAAAATGCAAAATTGAAAATTTTAAACCTTTCCATAAATGTGAAGGAATTTCAAATTGGAGGCTAAAAAATTAAGGTTGTATGGGATTGATTTGAGTTGTGAGAGTAGTGCATATGCATTAAACAGAACACAGTATGGACGATAGGTAGTCTCTGAATTTCGAAGAGCCCCCAACTTTATTAAAAACATTTTAATTTTGTTTTTGAAATTTGTTTATTTTTGTGTATTGTTCTGAGGTTCAAATAATCGAAATAGGTTAATTTGGTTTCCAATAATAATAATAATAATGCATAGCTATCAACTTGCCCCGCGTCGTATGGATGACTTTCAGGAATTGTTTTTCAGTTAGTATGCTGGGAGGTGTAATTTCACTAATCCTTTTGTGTGTCTGGGCCCCAACATACTGGCGTTCTCAGTTGTTTAGAATTGTGAATGCCTGGCGGTAGCCCTTGTGACATGGGACAGGTTGACAAGCTCAGCACTTTTGTGGCTGTTCTGTCCAATTTAAACTTGATGACGGAAAAATAAAAGAATATATCAAAGGATGTCATTGGCACAACAGTGAAATGGTGGTTTCTTGCCTATGGCGTTCCTGTGACTGGAGAAAATGTCTGAAGTTTTGCTGCCCAGGTAGTGCTATTTTTATTAGCATTGATAAGTTAGGGCTGTAAATCTGCTGTCAACCTTCGTATTAACATTTTCCTTTCAGAGTCCTTGCTTGGTGCTGAGAGAAGTCCATTAGCTTCTAAGCACTTTATGTAAAATGTTTTTGTTAGAAATGTTAGCAGCACAGATAAATAGCATTTAAGCTTGCAGAATACTCTTTGGACTGTGACACTGGTGAAATGCTAGCAACTGATTACCTGTCTACATGTAAAATTGGGCTTTCTGAAACTTATTTTGAGTGCTTATTCTTACAGGTTTTTGCTACGTAGAATTTGATGATGTGGAATCTCTTAAAGAAGCATTGACATATGATGGTGCCGTAAGTATGGCTCTTTGACTAACATGGCTATGCATTGTTCTGTTTCTATTTTTCACTGAAGAGATTTGCTTTGATCTTTTTATTCACTAGTTGTTAGGAGACCGATCACTCCGAGTCGACATAGCCGAGGGCAGGAACAAAGAGAAAGGTGGCTTTGGTTTCAGAAAAGGCGGAACAGAGGACAGAGGTGACTATCTTTTTTTTCTTTTTTTTTCCCTCTCCAATTTTAAAACTTCAAAGCGTCAATTGTCTGGCAAAAGTGAGAATTTTTTACTATCCTGTTTTTAACATAAGAGCCGATCCTGGAGAATTTTCCCAAGCTGCAACTGGCTTGAACTGTGAAAAGGGCTTTTTTATGATAATACTCTGTTAACTGGAACATTTTACATAGTCGTTGGCTCTAAAAGAGAACCTAAATCATTTGTAACTGAGATTGGGTCACAGATTTCATGATTGCAGTGAAAAGCTTTTTTACCAATGGCTCAAAGATGGGAAGTTTAGATTTCTTCAACAGCCGGGCCACACTAAAGATCCGGAATCTTGCGACTGCAGAAAAAGATGGAATAACTTTCACTAGCTTCTTTGACTGTAGCAGACCTGTTCAACCTTATCCGTCTCTGTAGAGGCTAAGTAACTGTTGGTGAAAATGTATGATGCCTCCGATCCGGTGTTTGTCCCCTTCTTTGGGAGTGTACACCCAGCAACAAGACCAAGCATAGACCGAAATGTTGCTTTTGTGGTGCACATCAATCAGTTTGCAACTTTTCTTTAATCCTAATGGTACAGTTTAGTACTCTGACTTTGTTACTGCTATTGATACTGCTAAGTTCAAAATCCCTCTTAGTTGTTCCTTTCTTTCCTCAACCTGAAATAGAACTACACAATTTTCATTGCCCAAAAAGGATGTCTACCACGAGGCAGAGCACATTTTGTAAAACTGTTGTGAAATGTAGTAAAACCAATATTACGCTCTTTATTGTTTGAGGGAAAAGTGCTCTTGTGTAGTAGGTTGTTCCTAGGGGCTTAGATGCATCTAGAGTTTTTGGTTTTTAGAGAAAATTGGTTTTAGGTGGGTTTTGTAAAAGAGGTAGCTGCTTAAGTAACACTCAGCAAATGTTCTATTTGACTACGTTTATAAATGCTTTGTTCTGCAAAGGCAGGGGAGTTAAGGGCTTTGGACTGAACTAATCACCAGTTTTTATATTTAATGAATTTCTGTTCATCAGGTTGGGTGGTTTAATAAGGGTCTCCTTACTCTGAGCCTTTAGACTGTGCTCAAAAGCTACCAAGTTATTAAAGGGCATTTATTTTAAGCAATGCAAAGGGGAAGCATTTTCACTTTTCTAGAATAAAATCTCTGACTAGCTGTTTTGTAGTACTGGAAACCTCATACTCGTAGATGATGTCAGAAAGGAGGGCATGACCAAACACCTGAGCCTTTGCATTGCATGTGTTTTAAAAACAAAATGCTGGAGCTGAGATGGCATTCTTTGTGCAGTTTTAAAGGCGTGTTAGTTTTTTATTGAATTTCTTTTGGCTTGCATCTGAATTTTCTAAATACACTGCAGAATCAAAATGAAGTAGAATTGGTGTTCCCGGGGTGCTCTCTGGGGCCTGTTATTAACTGGAAAGTGATTCCTGTTTTAGTGTCTCCAACCCATATTTATCTTCCACTGATGTAAAAAAAAAAGAAAGAAATGCATGAAAGGTAATGGATTTCCTTTAAAAACTTTAGAAAATAAGTGTGAGCACAGTATGCTACTATGGGGATTCATTGTTATTTGAGACCAAAAAGAAGTTTGCAGATTGGGAAGAGGTGTCTCTTGTGTTGTGTACTTGAAGTGTGGCACATATTATCAAAAGCAGTCAGTAATTCATATAGCTCTTGAGGACATGCTCCTATGCAGCACATTTTACTGACTGAGGTGTAAAGGTTATAAAACTTGGACCCCAGTTATGCACACACAATTCAATATAAGTTCTTAAATCTCAACACAATCTGGGCTTATTCCTACTCGTGCTGAGATTTACAACCCCAAAACCTGATTCCCAAAGATTTCATATGTACTAGTCCGATATAATTTTTGTAACTTGACAATGCTTCACCTAGCTCAAACCTGTACATAGTTCACTTTGTTCAAATACCTTGGTTCTCTATGGCTAGAATATTTGTGAAATTTCGCAGCACACTGTCATGAACTATGGTGGCTCTCGAAGGATCAGTTTGTGAGCACTGACAGGCATTTGCTGTGCCTCATGCTTTTCCTGCACTCAGATGTCACCAAGTGTTCAAAGCATTGGTATTGACCCTGGCTGATGTAAATGTTGTCAAGAAAATGATTTCTTTTCTTTAATTTCGCCATGCAGCTGAATGAAAAATTTCCTAGCTATCGTAACGGAAAGTTTCAATTCTTTTAAGGACTCGGAGGCGAGGATTATGCCTTCTTTCTTCACTTTTATTAATAGCAGCTCATTAACAGGTTAACAGACTACGTTTCCCATGAACCCATAGGGAAAGGTAGAAAAGAAAAAACACATGGTGACAGCCAATCAAGCTTAGGTAACGGTGTCCAATTGGGGGCCTACAAGCCCAACATAGTCCTCTGTCCGTGTCCCTACGCTCTCTTTCATCGCGTGAAGTCAGCCACCGGATCACCTTCATGCATCCTGTTTGTTTGCATCGGAACCTACAAAGACAGGGACATATTACCACTTGAGCCTCAACTGCCAAAGCCTGAAAGGTAAGCGGCAATGCAGTTATAGCACAACAGAACAAAACCGAGCAATCTAACCCCTTAAATTTAAACAAGATTACTTACTGCAATACGGGGAGGGGTGTCTCTTCTTGGACCCTAGGGTGGGATAATCCTCGCCTCCGAGTCCTTAATAGAATTGAAACTTTCCGTTACGATAGCTAGGAAATTTTTCATTCTATGTCAGGACTGAGGCGAGGATTATACTAGTTCAAAACTTGCTCACAACGAGGTGAGCCATGTTCAGCACCGGCTTGAAGTAGAACCTCTTGAACGTGGAGTCCGAAGACCAGTCTGCCGCATTGAGGATATCCTCCAAGCTGGCACCCAAGCCGAATGCTTTCGAGGCCATTGCCCCTCGAGCTGAATGAGCTCCAAAGTAACGAAGGCTGATACCTGCCTCCTGCATTACCCATCTGACCCATCCAGCAATAGTCGGAGATGACACCGCTTTAAAGGATTTCCTAAGAGCAATGAGTAATTGGCGTTCCCCAGGGGACGAGCCTCCTCTGTCATCTCTTCATATGCCTTGAGACATCGGACAACACACAGTTTCGGAGAGTCCGGAAATTCCTGGTAAGAAATCACTCTGGTATGGCACTTTGTACGCCTGAGGAGAGTGAAAGTCACTCCATCAGGACTAAACATCGTACTTGTAAAATCCCTGACGTCTGAAACGCGCCTGCAGGATATGAGACAGAGGAGCATGGCCAATTTGGCGGAAAGCTCCTTTCTGGAGAGATAACGATTCGGTTGCCAAGACAAAAATAGATTGAGGACTTGGTTCACATCCCAGAGTGCAGAGTAACGAGGCTCAGGAGGTAGAGAGCCGAATGCCACGTAGCAATCTGCAAACCATTGGGTGTTCACCCATAGCCATGCCATTAATTGGCACATGTCCAGACGAAATGGCAGAGCGAAAGGTGTTTATTGACCTGTATGCCATACCGTTGGAGTCCAGATAGGCCAAAAGTTCACGACGTGCACCACGTCTGCGACCAGGGATCAAAACCCCGTCGCAAACACCAACGGGACCATCTGCCCCAAGCGGATCTGTACCTCTTGACAGTACTATCTGCTCAAGCCTTGGAGATGAAGGTTTCAGCCTCTTGCGAAAGGCCTGGGATCTCCCAGCGTCTCCTGGAATCCGCCATGAGCCACAGTGAGTTCGTCAGCACCAGAGGATGTGGAACGTTGTCGGGGGCTCAAGAGGAGGGTCGGAAAGTGGGGAGTAGGATTGGAGAATCCCAAGAAAGTTCCAGAAGAACTGGAAACCAGACTTGCGACCTCCAAAGGGAGTTATCAAAACTAGTTCAGCTGACTGTCTGCGGACCTGGGCCGTCGTCCTCGTAATCATCGCGAAGGGGGGAAAAGCGTACCCCTTCTCCGAACTCCAGTCTTGGAGGAAGGCTTCTGTGGCCGCTGCTGAGGGATCCGGCCTCCAGCTGAAAAAGCGGGGCAGCTGGTGGTCCAATCTCGAGGCAAACAGGTCCACAGAGAAAGGACCCCAGCGGTCGTTCAACATTGCAAATATTCACCGGTCGAGCATCCAGAGACTGGAATCTCTGAAGTTGCGTGACTGAAAATCCGCCACCTGGTTGTCGCGCCCTGGCAGATACTCCGCTCTGACTGAAACGTGGCTGTCTAGGCAATAGTGCCAGAAACTTACGGCCAAGTCCGAGAGGGCTTTGGATCTGGTGCCTCCATGGTGGTTTATATACCGGACCGCCGAAATGTTGTCCATCTTGAGCAGGACACATGACTCCATCGAATCTCTCGTCCAACAGCGGACGGAGTAGGATCCCGCCAGAAGCTCCAAACCGTTGATATGCAACTTCTGTTCGTCAGAGACCACAATCCTCCCATAGATAGGTTTCTGCACCTGGCGCCCCAGCCCAATCTGCTGGCGTCTGATTCTATAATCAGATCTGGTGCAGAGCCGAAGATAGCATGGCCGTTCCAGGCCTCCATGTGGTCCAGCCACCACTGGATCTCCTCCCGGGCTTCGTTGGACAGGAAAATCTTGTGAGAATAAGGGAAACCCTTGCGTAGGAAATATGCCTTTAGGCGCTGAAGAGCTCGGTAATAGGGCGGGCCCGGGAAAATGGCCTGGATTGACGCCGAAAGGAGGCCCACCACCCAAGCCAGTTGGCGGAGGGATACCTGCTGGCTGGAGAGTACACGTCTCTGTTCGTGTCGGATCTTGGACACTTTCCTGGAAGGAAGGCTCAAGGTGGATGAAGTGGAGTCTATCACGAACCCCAGAAAGGTAAAGGACTGGGCAGGCCGTAATAAAGATTTCTTCTCGTTTACTACAAAGCCTAAGCTCTGAAGCCGGTCCACCACCATCTGAAGATGGGCTGATAGTTGATGGGGACAAGAGTCCATTAATAGGAGATCGTCCAGGTACACGATCATCCGAAATGCCTCGAGCCCTTAGGAACTCCACCACTGGTTTGAGCACCTCGGTGAAGCACCAGGGGGCTGAGGAGAGGCCAAATGGAAGAGCGGTGAACTCGTAAGTTCGATGGCGCCAGACGAACTGGAGGAAGCGTCTGTGGGGAGGAAATATTGGGATTACCAAATAGGCATCCTTGAGATCTAACCGAACCATCCAATCCTGAGGACGCAGGACGTCTCGGAGGAGATGGATGCCCTCCATCTTGAAGTGGCAGTAAACCAACCACTCGTTGAATTCGCTTAGATTTATGACCGGCCACCGTCGGTCTTGTCGACCAAAAATATGTTGCTTAAAAAAAAAAAACCTTGGGTGAGTAGAGGATAGGGAGATGGCGCCCTTGGTGCGGATGGATGTGACTTACTCGTCCACAAGGACGGCCTCTTGAAGAGAAAACTGAATGGGCCTGGGTTTGGACAGCTGAATCGGTTCCCCAATGTAGTCTATGCGAAACCCCTGCACCGTCTGCAGCACCCACGCATCTCGCGTGATGGAAATCCAGGCCTGGGAAACATTCGCCAGCCGCCCCCCTATTTTTAGATGGGAAGAAGGGAGAACACTCACCGGGACTTGAGGTGGTCGCTCCTCTGTAGCCTCTACCCTTGCCACGACATCCTCTCGTGGGGTAGAAATTCCGAAACGGGACTGATCTTGATATTGCCTGGAGCCTTGTCCTCTTTGCGCACCTTGGTGGAGGTGACGGCCGGCAGGCCCCCTGAAAAACAGAAGGGAACACTTTCTTTATCGTGGTCTGCGCCTTATCTAAAGATGTGAAAGTATTAACAAGCTTTCCGAGCTCTTTAACAAAAGGCTCGCCAAAGAGTCCTCCCTGAGCAATGGCGCCCGCCTCAGAGTCCGCCAGGTCTCCCAATTTCGGGTCGACCTTAATAAGCAGGGAACGGCGGCGCTCGGTGGAAAGGGCGCAATTCGCATTGCCCAAAAAAATAATCGCCCTCTGGGCCCAACCTGACAAGGTTTCTGGGGAAATCATTGAACCGGACTCCTTGGCCTCCTCGGCCATGTCCAGGATCTTTGTCATGGGGCCCAGGGCATCCAGGAGCTTATCCTGACATGCCCTCCATGATCTGTCGATCCCTTTCTTAGGATCCCAAATGAATTTTTGCAAAAAGGTGGCCATGCGTGGGTCGATCTCCGGGGTAAGGGCCACTTTCCCCTCAAGAGACGGGTGGGGGCACTCCGCCCGGAGGCAATTGCGGGCTTCCTTCTCAAGCAGTCTACGGATGCGCCCCGCCACATAGCTGGCGACCTTATCGGCCGGGGCCCACTCTGAGCGTGGGTGGACGATATCGTCTGGGTCGAGCATGTCTGACGTGCTCCTGGTGGTCTGAGAAGGACAGGACTGCACCCAAGGTCTGGAAGGACCTGGTTCCTCATCTGCGTCCCCTGCCGCTTTAGGATCAGTGCTAGGGTCAGCTGGCTGGAGGGGGGGGGGATTTCCTGCGGGGGGGGGGAGGGAGTAGGTTGGCTATCCAGAAAGGCTTGTTTCAGCCTGGCAAAACTGTCAAGGTCCACCCCAGAATCACGGGACCGCCTAGGCGGCGGTGAGCTTTGGGCTCCAGGACCCTGGGGGGCGGGCACAGCCGTTGTTTGGGGTGTAAGCTTGTCGAAGGCTTGAGTGATCTGGCGGGAGAGCCTCTCCTCTAAAGGAATAATGGCTTCCTCCACCGCTCGGTAAATTGAGGTGTCCACAGCCTCATAAAATGCGTCACCCCATAGGAGATCAACTAGGGGTCTTCCTCTTGATGGTCATCCTGGTAATCCATAGCCAGTTAATTAGAGGTCAAGGACCAAAGGAATAGGTGTCTGGTTAACAGTCCACCGGGCCTCACAACCGGGCCAAAAATCTTTAGGGGCAGGGTGTCGGCCTAAGCTATTTTTTTGCGGAATTTACGCAAATTCAGCTGGGGTCTAGCTCCAGGGACACAATAATGCTGGTGACCAGAATACAATATAAGCAAACCTTCCTTATAGAAGAGAGACGGTCTGGGTAGTGTCCCAACAAGGCCTTTAGGCCAGATACAGACCCAACAAGGGCATTCAAAATAGCACAATATAGACTCCTGCCCCAGTGTTGCCTGCTGAGGGACAGAGCATCAATTTCAAACAAGCGGTCGACTGCTTTTGGCTAATTATCGCAGCTCGAACGCGTACGTACCCAAAGCAGGCGTCTCCCTCAGACCGGCCGTTCTTAGAATGCGCGCGATGCTTGAAATTCCAAGAACGCGAGGAATTCAAGCATCGTGTCGCACTCCGCGCCTCCTCACACCTCCTAGCGGTGGGAGGCCCACAGCGCCGAGCGGAAACACCAGCCCTCACCGCGTAGGAGCGAGAACGCTCCCGCGGTGCCACCAAACAAACGATCAGGCAATCGTAACTGACTCAGAATCTCCCATAAACATTTAATTTACGAAATGATGAGAGAAAAAAAGACCGCGCTGAGGCGCGCGAGAACAAACCCAATAATACGTGCAATAACAAGCATTACAATTCAAAGTACATAGGGCAAAACAGCACCAAACAGTAAAATGACTGAAGGGTACTTATCTGGCTGCGTAGCAGTGAAGAAAGGGGGCGAAGGGACACTGACAGAGGACTATGTTGGGCTTGTAGGCCCCTGATTGGACACTGTTACTTAAGCTTGATTGGCTGTCACCATGTGTTTTTTTTTCTTTTCTACCTTTCCCTATGGGTTTATGGGAAACTTAGTCTGTTAACCTGTTAATGAGCTGCTATTAATAAAAGTGAAGAAAGAAGGCATAATCCTCGCCTCCAGTCCTGACATAGAATTACAAATGTAAAGCTGCATTTTTGCAGGTTTGGTGAGCCGGTATGGATCATGTTTGGGATACGTCCTTGCACTTCATTTTGACTTATCTTATATTTCAGCAAGATTTGCCAAAGTTTAATCTTGCTGTTTTTTTCAGGGCGAGGTGGTAGTTACGACTCTAGAGGAGGTGGACGAGATGACTTCGGCGGTGGTAACATAACATGTTTTGTTTTTCTTGGAGCTCTTCTGTAGAAAATTCCACACTTCTGCATGCCACAGTCAAGCTTTCACAAATCCTTACTCCTTTCTTCATTCATGAACTATAAAGCTACTATGCCATTTACCAAGGCTTTTTGGCAATGGTATTCTTTGTGACCTTCCTTTGGTGCTTTATCTGTATATTTTCATGTAAATCTACAATGTTGTCTTTACCACTGTCTTCTCTCTCCTATAGAATTAGTCTCTCTTTGATCTTTAGAGTATTTTTAGATGTCCAGGAGTATTTTTGTCTGGTTGGCTCAATTAACAAAGTAAACCTATCTACTGTTGCTTGTAACGATTGTAAGAATTTTTAACTTAAGCAAAGGTGTGTTTTTTTTTTGCATCGAATGCTGAATTACCCAATTGCCTCTGCGGAGCAGAGGGATACACTGTTGTACTGGGGTAAATGTTGATGCCTTGTTCAGTTGTGAAAGGGTTGACGTGCTGTATTCATTAATGGACTATACAATTATGCCCTTGATTGCGCAAAGTGGATGTTTTAGAAGGGGGGAAGCGGGTCCTTTTGGAGTGACTTAATTTCTTGCACTTCATTTTCAGTGTTTTATGAGAAGTGCAAAAAGTGTAATCTTACTGTTTTTCAGAACGCGGTAGTTCATTCGGCTCTAGAGGAGGTGAAAGTGACGACTTCAGCGCCGGTAACATTATTCACATTTTTAATGATTGGAGCCATGCAATATATACAATTTCAAACTTTGCTTGCATGCTCACGGTTGGCTACAATTTGAATGGGATTTTCTTCCACAACCTCACAATCCAGTGTACCTACACCATTCCTAACCACTATGCCAGTTCTAATCATTTCTGACTTGGGCCTAAGATTTCAGCCTTCTAATTCATTCAAGAATATACACCTGGTTAACAAGAGTATCAGTTCCTTTCATACACTCAAACACCAGCTTAATGATCTAATTTACACATTAGATTTTATTTTTTTACTTAATTGTGCACCCTAACTTTTATATTAACCAAACAAAAATTGTTAGTCTCACTGGCACCATGTATACTGTCCTGGTTCTTTGGTTCACTCATTTACACTGATTTCTGCATCCTCCAAAGAAACACTTTAGTTTGGGGGGTTTTTTCTTCTTTTTTTTCTTCATTAAAGTCTATCATGCTCTATTCCATGGTGGGTAAAATGATGTGTATTGTTCATGATTTAAAATGTTTGAAATGAAGACTGAAAGCTCTTGTTGAAGCCAAGAGATGCTTAAAGCCTGAAACTCAAAACATTATAAGGCCTTTTCATAAGGGGCAGTTTTTAAATGTGCAGCGAAGCTTTGAAAACCTAACCAATTGGCGCTAGTACGTCACTATGTCTAGGTCGGAAGAACTATTCAACACTTGCGTATCTGAAGTCTGTGGTTAAAGTAATTTGTATTACAGCTTGAAAAAATTCACCCTGTTATCAACTGGTGGGTGAGAACTGGACTGCACATCTGCCTGCTTTGCCAAATAGGGTATAATCATCTACTAATGCCTTTAAAGGTTAGATTTGCTGCAGTTTTGCTTTTTCTCTTTTCAGGCCGACTTCAACGATGCATCATGCAGTGGAGCATAATGGCTCTTAACTATAAAGATTTGCTTAAAATAAACACTCTCCTCATCTTTCTTTTCTAATGATCCAGTTTTGTAGGAGCTTGTTTTGCGACTTAGTCTAGTCATTTCAGAATTTTCGTTGGATAGAGGGACTGTGGGTGGGGTTGTGTTTACAGTTGCACATAACGTTTCCGAAACAGGATTTTGTTTGCTTATTATCAGTTTTTAGGAGTAACAAAAAATATCTAGTAACTATGCAACTTCTTGATGTCCTCATTAATTGCTTATTCCGTCAATTCGATGTTTAAAATCCGTTGGGGGCGCGGGTGAAATGGCACATTTTGAGAGTTTTGGAGGCAATTGTGTGAGTAACAGCTTCAAATGATTTGGAAATGCCCTAATTTTTCTAAATGTTGGGATTAGAAAATGGGTTTCTTGCATTTCAAGACGAATTGCATTTTTCACAGTTAATCATTTTTCATATCACTCGAACCACTCCGAACCCAGACACCTCCCTTCCCCATATAAGTGAAGTTTTCTTTATGCACTTGTTTGTAGTCTGCACTTCAGAGATTGGAGGGTGCAGCTTCTGCTGATTTCAGGCTCATGGTGGATTTACTTCAATTTATTTAAAAGATTTTGGTGGTGGTCTATGGTACTGTTAATATTTTGGAGCCATTTTGTTCAGAATGTGTCGTTTGGGCTTAAACCAGTTTGTCCATTAACATTTGCAAGTCCTGTTGGAGCTGTAGAAGAGTATTTTATTGATGGCTATCTGCAGAAACAGAAGGCCATATGTAGTTTACTTTGACTAGATCAGCATTCTGTTTTTTTGGAAGACCATTTCAATAGCTTTGGTCTCCCAGTGGATTCAGCTGAGAAATATTGCCCATTTTGTAGTGCTGTATAAACATTCCTTTATGACTCTTCCTATCCCCTGTAAAGATTAGTTTGTTTTTGCTGTGGTCTAATCAAATGATGGTCAAATTGTGCGTCCAACCTGGCATTTTGGATATTCTGACTATTATGTTGCTTTAACACTACTTTTATCCATCTAATAAAAGTGACCGAATCTGATGGGAAGTAGGTGATGAGCAAGAAGCTAATGGCATTGGCAACAAGTATACTTTAAGGGTGTTGCTGAACACATGAAAGGTAGATGTGAAGGTCATGGGTCGGACTGGTATGAGGTGAGGGCTTGTGCCTAAACTGTGGGAATTCAGTTAACTAGAGAAAAAGGTTTTTGGTTCACCTGAGACAGTCCGACATCCCTGGATTTTTAACTCCTCCGTAGGAACTAGTGCTGTATCTTTTCCCAGAAGGTCCTAGAAGCAGACTGCTTTCAAATCACGGTGGCATTACATCCAGCCAGGGCTGCTTTGCTATTGCTTGTTAAAATATTTTTAATGATAACGGTATTGGTGATCTGCCGAGGCTTGGTTCGGCAGCTTCTCCGTTTTTATGCGATCTTGTAGTACCGGTCAGTAGGAGGTAGGATTTTGTGCCAGAATGTCTTTGTGGCTTATAGGAAGATAAAGTAGAAACGTTTTTGAGGCTGTGCTAACTGTTTAGTCTTGGAAACTGTGAGCCTTGCAGCGTGCTACCGACTCTTCATATAATTCTGTGTTCTCAGCAGGTATAAGCCATCTTTAAGAGTGCTGAAGAGTCATCCTGGAAAAACATTTGCAATGTTTCGATTGAACCTGACCTTGAGGAATGCGTAATCCTTTCAGAGGAGTAGTTCCACTCCTGCTGAATTTGACCAGGCAGTGGTCCCAAACTCAGCTGTTGCTGGCCGTTCGTTCAGAAAAAGTTGATGCATATTTAAACTTGTAGTACTTGTTTTTAGGTAACCAGGAGATTACACTTCTGGAAATTAGGGTTCTGACAGGAGTCCCACGCTGACATGGAGGAGTATGAGGGAGTGTTTTGTCCCTGGGACATTTGGTAAAGATCTGGCCTTCCTGGCCTCTTTTAGACTATGCTGCATTACACAGCCAAGTTCTATAAAGTCTTGCTTCTCAACCGAGTATTGGGTGGAATTACTTATTGTCAGGTTTTCTGTTTGTTAGAAAATCTGCTACGGGATTGCAGTTTGCACTGTTTGAAGGGTGGAATTGTACAGCAGAGTCTTGTCCCCTTTTGGCCAAACTAGGCCAACGGTATCCAACGTAGGGCCAGACCTACCAGCTTTTCAGGAAAAGCATTGGCTGTGTAAATTGTGCTAATTTTATATTGTCAAGAGATGTCCTCATTAAATACATTTACAATTTGTTTCATGTTCATACCTCTGAAATGCTTTTACATGGCCAGGTTAAAAACGACACTGTTCGAGCAGGACTAGAATGTAGGGTTATAGTGTGCCAGTTGTGAAAAACATCTGGTATCAAGTGTGAATTTCAGATGGGTCTTCCAATCATGCCACAGTGAACTTGCGACTATGGTTGAAGTGTGGCATGGAGGTGTTTGAGTTGGGATTGCAGGCACATACTATCATCCATGTTGGGTAAGAGGCTACCCGGTTTGTAGTGCCTGGCTTGTAGTTTGTGGATTTGCATTGTGGTCTGTGTGAATTGTTCAGTGTTGTGCATGAGGTTCGCAGGAGTGCTCCATTCGTGTTGGGTTGTAGTTGTAGCTGCATCTATAAACAGTGTAGTAGACAGGTGTTGGTGGCTTGCAGACGCTTTCCACTGTCAAACTTGATATTTTTTTTTTTTTTCCACCCTGGCATTCAAATATTGTAGGTTTTTTCGCAGTGTTTTGGATTATGGTTTTGTTTTGGATTATGGATTTCTACTTTTAGCCATTTGTTTGACATCCCTGAACTAGACCATTTGACCAGAGAGGCAAAGAGCCTCAGTGCTTAACGGGTGTCTGTTTTTTGTCCTATAGTGAACCTACGTGTGAGAAAGTGGACTATTTGGGGTAGTTGCGAGACCTCACCTAGTATTCTGCATCAGGTTAGGGTACTTTATTTTGAAGCTTAGCTTGGTCCTCGGTTGTTTTCGCACAGTGGAGTCCGGCTTAGCCAAACAAGTGTAAAGCATTTATCAATACCAAAACAGTAGAGTCAAAAACCCCAAACCATAAAAATCCCAGTACAATTTATAAAAATAGAATACTTTTTAAGAGTAAATGGACACCTAAATGACGACCAGATCAGGGAAACCTGCAAAATGATTTTTGGAAGTTTGAGTTTTTTTTTAACCTCCAACCATGGGTATATGGTCACTCTAGAAGGAGTCAGATCAAAAGTTGAGGTCTGATACAGGGACTAGGTTCGTTCCGGTGAAAAAGTTTACCTTCTGACTTGGTCTTTTTTTCTGGAGTAATAGTCTCATCATCTGATAGAAGGCTCTGACTTCGGGGGCTGCTCAAAGTTGGTTCAGGTGGAATCCTGCATGTTTGGAATTAGAAACCTTTCGAAGCATGTTGAATCCGACCGGCGACTCGAATGCTGCGGTGTAGCAGCTGTCCTGTGGTAGCCTTTGTTTCTTTTAGGACAAAAATCAGAAAGTTTCTAAATGGCCACCTTTTCAGTCTTGAGGGGGTAGAGAGTACATTCTCAGCCCAGCCAGGGCTCCAGGCTCTTTTGGGCACCACTTGAGGAGTTAGACTCAATCTCTAAAAACCTACCAGCAGGGTCCAGGGCAAATACAGTTGGAACTGGTCAGCTGTGCTCTTTCTTTGTTGGAGGTTTCCTCGAGCTATGCGTTCCTGGAGATTAACAAGAGGCTAGCCAACTAGCCCCTGTATACCACTCTTCTCTCCTGGCTTCAGGTAGAAACTGGTCCAATCCTTGGGGTTTCTCTCCACAGGTGAAAGAGAAGGGTCACTCCTGAGTTCCAGGGGTTTTCTACTTTTAAGCCTGTCCCTAGCTTGTTGGAGGGTGGTGGTGGGGGGTATAGGGGCACGTAGACTCCCTTATCAATAGGAGTAAAAGTCTCACGTGCAACCGTGCCACCTCGTACATCACTTCCTGGGGGCTTGGCACTAAACAGTCACACAGTGCATCTCTCTGCCCAATGCAAAGATGTCACAATCTTTCTTCCCGGTATCAGCGCTATGGACACACCCCTGAGCTGTGTGTAGAGAGATAAAAAATTCCTGCTGCAAAACTAGTTCTGTGACTGGGTTTTACCACACTGTGATTGGTGTCACTCTGGTTACTTAGAGAATGGCAGGGGCAAGCATAGGTGTGAGTTAAATCTGCCTGTGACAAAGGTTGCCCCTTTGAAGATGGTACAGTAGGCGGTCATATCCCTTCCCCCCCCCCCCGTTTTTTTCAAATTTTTTATTTTCCCAATGTGAACATAGACAGGTTTACAGCAGTTAAAGAAATTATCATAGGCATAAATACATTACAGAAAGTAGATATTAGCCAAATCATAAATATACAGTCATAATAATTGATGATCCAATAAAAAGCGACAGCTAAAAAAAGTAATGGGTACAGTGCAAAAATATAAACAATTTCATTTAGTAGAATTCAGCCTTAATACACAGCCACAAAAAACAGATCATAAACATAGCAGCATCAATTCTAATAGGGCTGATTAAAAGTTCCAACGAGCTAGTCTTTTTTTAGATTAGTTAACAGCTCACTCATTCTGCAGGGAGATCCAAGCTGAGAATGGCCCCCAAATCCTATTCCCCTTAATCGTTCCCTTCCTGCCTCTTAGTTCATACAATGCTGTCTCTAACTTATAAATATGTAGGAAGCGCCCTTTCCATTGCTGGAAGGTCGGTGGTGACTGATCCAGCCAAGCTGAGGCAACACACAACCTGAGGACTGACATAGCTATAAATATTAGCTCCTTCCCAATTCTCCTATCCTGCTTGGCAATTCCTAATAACATAATCTGAGGTGATAGAGGAATATCCGCCTTCAGTATATCCCGTAAAAACAATTATTTCCACGCCTGTTAGTTCTATACTAGGACAGGTGGAAAATATGTGAACCAAGTCCCTGCATCTAAAAACAGAGTCCCCTCCACTCCAACCCATTTCACGATTTTTGCAGGTGTTATATATATATATATATACAGGGTTTTAAAATGCTATGACTGTAGATTGGCAGAGCATAATATAGAACCCCCCCCCATTTCTAACGATTCCAAAAAGGAATTTGGAAGCCTTAGCCTGTCCTGCCACTTCAGGCTATGTTTATCCAGATCATCCGGGGCCTCCTCCAGCAGACAGCTATATATCTGTGAAATTGAGGGGCTTTCGTCCTTTATTAATCCATTAAGGGGACCTGTGCAAAACCTGCCGCTCCTCCGGCTTTTTGAGTAAAAATCCCTTAATTGCAAACATTTTAAAAAGTCTCGTGGGCCTATGTTGAATCTTTCCCTAACCACCTCAAAGGACGCAATATAGTCTCCAGCCAAGAGAACCCCCAACCCTACCAAACCCAGCCTTTTCCCACCTTGCCAAGCAGTCATCTTGCAGGGCCCTAGGTAACTGGACATTCCTAAGCAGGGAGGGTATATCTACTAAATCTGCCAAGCAGTTTCTGAATCCCTGCCCAATTCCGGAATGCTTTGATTAAAATCTTGAACTTTGTTTTTTTTTTTAACTAGCTTGCTTAGTAGAATTTCACTAGGCAGCCATTACCCCTCGCCCCTATCAAAATCTCGAATATCGATGGGACATAGCTAGGATCGGGCCCTGCCCTTACCTTGTTACTAAATGGAGGACTATAGTACTGCAGCACTGCTGCCAAATAATATAGCTTAAAGTTAGGGAGCCCCCACCCCCCTCTATCCCTGGGTAGACATAGGAATGCATTGGCCCTCCTTGTTTTTCCATAGGACCAGATAAACATGGCGACCTCCCTCTCGATTAACTTAAACCAGTCATTATGTATACCAAGAGGTAATGCTCGAAAGATGTAAAGTAACTTTGGCAGGATCATCATTTTTGCTAGGTTACACCTCCCCATTTTTGAGTCTCAAGTTATCCCAGCGACAGATCTTTCCTAATTTTCCCCAATATAGGGGAGAGATTTAGATCCACTATTGCCTCGACCTTTGCTGTGATGGTTATTCCTAGATAGACTGCTTCGTTGACAACCCTGCTGTCAGAGGCAGGGGTAAATCTGTTTATCAGGACCTGTGCTTTAATCCTATTCAGTGAGAAGCCAGATTGGATCCCAAAATTATCAGCTATGTTTTCGACCGCCTGTAGCGCTCTTGTCTGGGTCAGTAGTAATTATGGCCACATCATCGGCATATGCCAATATCTTTGTATCCAAGCCTTGCAGGCAGACCGGGATAACATCTTTGGAAGCTTCCAGTCGTCAAAGGAGCGGGTCTAGGTATAGTGCAAACAGCAGAGGAGAGGAGGGACACCCCTGCCTTATTCCTCTTTCAATTAAGAATGGTTTAGACTCTTCCCCATTACTCGCACTTGGGCAGTAGGTTTAATATACATAGCCCGCATTGCCTTAATAAAAGATGTCCCGACGCCATTAGGCTCCATGATCTTCCAAAGATAGCACCATGACACCCTGTCAAAGGCCTTCTCGGCGTCAAACGCAACCCCCATAGGTTTTGCAAGAACCTCAGTGGCATCCAATAATGTCATTACCCGCCTAACGTGATCTACTGTTCCCCCTCCCATGAATAAAACCATGTTGCCAAGCTGAAACAAGGTGTTATGTTAATAACTTTTATAAAGCGCAGCGATTACCCATGGGTGTCCTGGCGCTAGCAAATGAGTCCTGAGAGCAAAAGACAAGGAGGGAGGGATTATTCAGAAAAGAGCCAGGTCTTTAGGCCCTTCCTAAAATTTAGGAGATCCGTAGCATCTCTGAGGCAAAAAGGCAGGGCGTTCCAAGCCTTCGCCGCGCTAACAGCGAAGCTTCTGCCCCCACAAAGCAGTCCTTCTGAGTGGAACCGAAACCAGCTTGGCACCTGTCGAGCGAAGTGGCATTACTTTATTCAGTCGAGTAGCAAAGATTTTGGAATACACGTTGGTGTCACTGTTTAGGAGTGTAATCGGTCTATAGGATCCCAACGAAATAGGGTTCTTCCCTTTCTTTAAGAAAATAACAATGTTGGCGGTGCCCCAAGAGCCTGGCAGAGCGGCCCCATCCCTGACCCCCTTGAATAGCTCGAGCATATCATGTCCTCTTCCCTAAAGATTTTATAAAACTCGAGAGGTATGTCGTCTGTTCCTGTAGCTTTTCCTGAGGGGAGAGCCTGTAGAGCTTCCTGAAATTCTTCCAAAGATATATCTGCTCCCAGGAGAGGGCTCTTATCCTGGGGAAGCCTCACCGATGGTGCAAAATCCATCTGTTCGCCTATACGCCTAGAGTCCCCTGCCGGCTGAGCTTTGTACAAATCTTCATAGAATTCCCTAAAGGCCTCCCTGATCTCAGCTGGGTCTGAAACTACTACCCCCTGCATGTTCCTAACCTGCCTTATGTGTCCTATAGTTAACTTTTGTCTACCCCTGACAGCTAGGTATCGGCCCACACTCTCACTATATTCATAACATTCCTGTCTCCTTGCCAGATACTTCCCTGCGGTCTTCTCTGTATTAAAATCATCAAGGGATGATTTTGTGATGGCAATTAAATTCCGTGTTGGAGACGCATCACCTCCCGAGGCCACCATACTGATTAACTCAGTCTCTAGACACCCAAGTCTCTGATATAGCTCTTTCATTCGTCCTGCCTCCCTTGTTTGTTTGCCTAGGCTATACCGCAGGGTCTTCCCCTTACTGACTACTTAAATGCATCCCAGATCATCCCTAGAGGGGCACTGCCCCTATTGATAAAATCCACAATCCAGCCCTTCATGTACTCAACATATTCTTGATCAGATAAAAGTGCCCTCTCAAATGTCCATCTCCTTAATCCCCTTGTTAACCCTGTGAATGGGACCTCCAGCACAACAGGATTATGGTCTGACATGACCCTAGGGAAAACTTCCACCTGGGCCTCCTTAAGTAGAGGTGGTGATAACAGAAAATAATCCAGTCTTGCAAAATTGCCATGCGGAGCGCCATAATAGGTATACCCAGGATCCTGGGCTTTCAGGCTTTGCCAGACGTCCACCAACCCTATATCTTTTAGTAGATTATTCAGGGAACGCATAGTTTTCGGTTTGCGCCCTGTGCTAGTTACTCTGGTCCCCTCAGAAGCTGTTCTAGATCAATTTATATTTAGGTCCCTACAAACTACATAGGGTGCTGGCCAGGAGGGTAGTTCGATAGCTAGAAAATCCAATACCCCAGGGTCATCTAATACCGGAGCATAAACTGAGCATAGTGTAAAAAGCCGTCCCCTACTCTACATTTCATTATTGCCCACCTGCCATTCTTATCTACTAATTTTCTCCCTGGTGTGATGGCATCTCCTTTCACTAATATCGCTACCCCCTTGGTCCTTACATCCTGTGTTGTATGGCAAGCAACCTTTAAACCAAGAGCATTCAGCAAATTGCTATTGTTCTGGGATATGTGAGTTTCCTGAAAGCAGTACACATCTGCTCGCAAGACTTTTACGTTTTCTTGTACTTTTTCTCCTTTTAGCATTATCATTCAACTCACAAATATTAATAGTGGCAAAACGAAGCTTAGCCATAACCTTGCATCGAATTTTGCCATCCAGAATGCCCTGCCATGATAGAGGCTATGTTTTGCACAAAAAGCTTCCCCAGCCATTTTCATACGCATGCTGAAATCTATGATTCAATGCTGCCAAAAATTTCAAACAAAAAACAAAATTTTGCTGTAACTTACATATCGAATCTGCTGCGTTTAAATTTACCCATCCCTCCCCACTCCCTCTATTCTCCCCCCCCTCTCCCCTCCCCCAACATTGGAAGCAGTCAGACCAACCAGGTCTGTGTGATGGCGATGGCAAGGGCCCCTGAGAGCTCCCAACCCTACACCCCCCCTGCTACCCTCCTCCCAGTGTGAAAAATGAGTGCCAGCTAACTAAAGTGAAAAGGTTCCACTAAAAAATACCATTCTTTTGTCCAGGCAGAAAGAGAAAAGAAAAGCAAGAACCAACAGGGTTAAAGGAAGTTTCCAAGTGGATAAACCTGCAAGAGAGGACCCCCCCCCCCCCGAACACCCTCTAGCTTTTTCTCTTTTCGGCTAGAGCCTGATCCAAATACTCTGGCTTTTATCTCTTAGGTAAAAAACTTGACAGCCCCTCTGACTATTGTTTTCAGCCTAGCCGGTGTGAGCAAAAGCCTTAAATCCAGCCTCCTGATAAGGCGTGATTACTAGCCGCAGGCGCCACCTACGTTCTACCATTATATGGCAGAAATCATGGCAGACAAAGAAGAAACTCGCCTTATACTGCCTTTTTGCTTCTGGACGGGCTTTCTCAAATATAGCCTGCAGCAGCGTAAAATTGTCAAAAAAGACTAGAATAGCTCTTGGTTGCTTTTTGTCTCTGCAGGGCTGTGTATTTTGATAGCGAGTGAATGGGAACCGGTGGGCCCTCTGAACTTCACGTTCCCAATTACAGTCTATAACATCTGCAAAGGCTTCCTTAAGAAGGTCCAGAATAAAAGCAAGAATGTCCTCCCCTTCCAGACCATCCTCAATACCAAGAAAGCGGAGGTTATTTCTTCTTAGGCGATTTTCCATATCCTCCAGCTTCCACATAACATCAGTTGGGCTTCGTGAGCACTTGTCTGCTCTCTCACAGCAGACAGATTGGTCTCTACAGCAGTTGTTCTTTCCTCCATATTAAGTCGCTCACCGATCTCAACACAAGCCTTCCCTACTTTCCGCACCGCCCCTTCCAGTTTTTTAGTGGCTCTCTAGCTCTTTTCCCATCCGCCCGGGTCTCTGCACGATGTTCCTTAATTGACTTTAGAATCATGCCCAGAGCAGGGTCTGTTAGCTGCCCCCCCACCCCCCATCCTGCTGGCTATGTTGGTGGTTTCCCAGCTGAGCAGCCCTCCCCCTCTAATCCCAGCATCCTGGTGTGGGAGTAGTCCCACTTCAGCCAGGTGCCTGTATTGCGCCTCCCTCTGTTTGAGGATCAGTATGTCCTTTTGATCCCTTCGAACTCCTCCGGTGTTTTTGACGTTTGAGAGTGGTCTCAGGAGCTTCCAGTGTACTGAGCCAGACATCGTCGTGTAATCCTCTATTTCGTGGTGCTGGAGCTAGTGTCTCCTGAGTGGGAATCCTCCGTGAGCGAGAGAAATGTATCTGTCCCATCTGATATAGCATCTGTGGCAGGCAGCCCTTCATTCCCCACTGTAAAGCCACTAGCTAGAGCAGGTTGATGGTTCAACTGAGAGTCCGGTAGATTCTTATACGCCCCCTGGGTAGAGACTCTGGGAATCCCGTCACTCCCTTCCTCGGACAAGGGTGTGACATGAGAAAGGTCCGGCATCTGCCACTATGGTCCCCGCCTGGTATTTATCTGCAGATACTGAGGCGGACTGATCTTTGGGTGGCACTTGTTGAATTTTCTCTGGGTCGAATTCGCTAAGATGCTGTTGGGGTGTATGACTCCCCCTCCTGCTTTGATTTTGAAAAAGTCCGTAATTGCTGCCTGAGGAGGGATGGTTGGGTTGACTAGATTAGGTTGTGTGGTTAGAGTGGTTATACTGTCTCCCTCAGGGGGCAGGGTCCCTTCCTACTAACTTAATTGCCACCATTTTCCTCACCCCACCTTGCAGCCTCTTAGTCAGGTTTCTCCTCTTCCCTGCGCCTGTACTTTCAAGCTGATTTTTGGTAGTGCGGGAGTCGCTGGGCTTACCTGCACTCATTAATGCCTGGGGGAGACTCCTGTCCCACCCCTGTGAGTGCGCTGCCGCCCGTGCAGCTAGCTTCCTAACTTGCTTTGTTACTTTGGGAGGCATTTCAACAATGTCTTTTCTCTGGAGAAAACTGGATCCTGCTCCCCTCACCTTCCAGGTAAGTCTGATTCTCGTAGTAGCGTGGCCCACCCACACTCTCGGCGTCGCCTCACGGTCAGCCCGTAGAGCGCTGCAGAGCTGCTACTCCTCCGTACTCCCTTCGTCCTCAGGCTAGCGCCACTGCCGGAGATTTCCTTCCCGTCCGGCGGCAAACTGCATATACATCCATCGGTATGCGGCTGTACGGCTACAAGCGTAGATGCCAAGACAAAAACCACCGGTTTCGGCACAGGTAAGCCAAGTCGGGGGCGTTGGGGCAAGAGCTCTAGCACGGCGATCCTACGTGCCGGCCATCTTGCTTTCATCTGAAACTTTTTAGGTGGCCATATCCTTAATGCATTCCTATCAATTGCCTCTGCAGGAACAGAGGGATACACTGTTGTACTGGGGTAAATGTTGATGCCTTGTTCAGTTGTGAAAGGGTTGACGTGCCATATTCATTAATGGACTTTACAATTATGCCTTTGCGCAAACTGGATGTTTTAGATTTACGAGGGGGAAGCGGGTCCTTTTGGAGTGACTTAATTTCTTGCACTTCATTTTCAGTGTTTTATGAGAAGTGCAAAAAGTGTAATCTTACTGTTTTTCAGAACGCGGTAGTTCATTCGGCTCTAGAGGAGGTGAAAGTGACGACTTCAGCGCCGGTAACATTATTCACATTTTTAATGATTGGAGCCATGCAATATATACAATTTCAAACTTTGCTTGCATGCTCACGGTTGGCTACAATTTGAATGGGATTTTCTTCCACAATCTCAGTCCAGTGTACCTACACCATTCCTAACCACTATGCTAGTTACAATCATTTCTGACTTGGGCCTTGGGTTTCAGCCTTCTAATTAATTCGAGAATATACACCTGGTTAACAAGAGTATCAGTTCCTTTCATACACTCAAACACCAGCTTAATGATCTAATTTACACATTAGATTTTATTTTTTTACTTAATTGTGCACCCTAACTTTTATATTAACCAAAGAAAAATTGTTAGTCTCACTGGCACCATGTATACTGTCCCGGTTCTTTGGTTCACTCATTTGCACTGATTTCTCCATCCTCCAAAGAAACACTTTAGTTTGGGCTTTTTTTTCTTTAAATAAAGTCTATCTTGCTCTATTCCAGTCTGGGTAAAATGATGTGTATTGTTCATGATTTAAAATGTTTGAAATGAAAACTGAAAGCTCTTGTTGAAGCCAAGAGATGCTTAAAGCCTGAAACTCAAAAATTGTAAGGCCTTCTCATAAAGGAGCAGTTTTTAAATGTGCAGCGAAGCTTTGAAAACCTAACCAAATGGCGCTAGTACTTCACTATGTCTAAGTCGGAAGAAATATTCAACACTGTTGCGTATCTGAAGTCTGTTGTTGAAGTAATTTGTATTACAGTTTGAAAAAAAAATTCGCCCTGTTTATCAATTGGTGGACAGAGAACCGGACTGCACATCTGTCTGTTTTGCCAAATAGGGTAAAATCATGTACTAATGCATTTAAAGGTTAGATTTGGTGCAGTTTTGCTTTTTCTCTTTTCAGGCTGACTTCAAGGATGCATCTTGCAGTGGAGCATAATGTCTCTTAACTATAAAGATTTGCTTAAAAACCTCTCCTCTTGCCTTTCTAATGATCCAGTTTTGTAGGAGCTTGTTTTGCGACTTAGTCTAGTAATTTCAGAAATTTCGTTGGATAGAGGGACTGGTTTTGGGGTTGTGTTTACAGTTGCACATAACGTTTCCGAAACAGGATTTTGTTTGCTTATCAGTTTTTGAGAGAAACAAAAAATATCGAGCAGCTATGCAACTTCTTGATGTCCTCATTAACTGCTTATTCCGTCAATTCGATGTATAAAATCAGTTGTTGGGGGGGCGGGGGCTAAACTGGCACATTTTGAGAGTTTCAGAGGCAATTGTGTGAGTAACAGCAGCTTCAAATGATTTGGAAATGCCCTAATTTTTCTAAATGTTGGGATTTGAAAATAGGTTTCCTGCAATTCAAGACAAATTGCATTTTTCAAGGAGTTAATCCTTTTTCATATCACTCGACCAACTCCGAACCCAGACACCTCCCTCCCCATATATTTGAAGTTTTCCTTATGCACTTGTTTCTGCAGTCTGCACTTCAGAAATTGGAGGGGTGCAGCTTCTGCTGATTTCAGGCTCATGGTGGATATACTTCAATTTATTTAAAAGATTTTGGTGGTGGTCTATGGTACTGTTAATATTTTGGAGCCATTTTGTTCAGAATGTGTCGTATGGGCTTAAACCAGTTTGTCCATTAACATTTGCAAGTCCTGTTGGAGCTGTAGAAGAGTATTTTATTGATGGCTATCTGCAGAAACAGAAGGCCATATGTAGTTTACTTTGACTAGATCAGCATTCTGGTTTTTGAAAGACCATTTCAATAGCTTTGGTCTCCCAGTGGATTCAGCTGAGAAATATTGCCCATTTTGTAGTGTTGTATAAACATTCCTTTATATGACTTCATATCCCCTGTAAAGATTTTTTTTTGTTGCTATGGTCTAATCAAATGACTGTCAAATTGTGCGTCCAACCTGGCATTTTGGATATTCTGACAATGTTGCTTTAACACTTTTATCCATCTAATAAAAGTGACCGAATCTGATGGGAAGTAGGTGATAAGCAAGAGGCTAATGGCATTGGCAACAAGTATACTTTAAGGGTGTTGCTGAACACATGAAAGGTAGATGTGAAGGTCATGGGTCGGACTGGTATGCGGTGAGGGCTTGTGCCTAAACTGTGGGAATTCAGTTAACTAGAGAAAAAGGTTTTTGGTTCACCTGAGACAGTCTGACGTCCCTAGATTTTTAACTCCTCGTAAGGAACTAGTGCTGTATCTTTTCCCAGAAGGTCCTAGAAGCCGACTGCTTTCAAATCACGGTGGCATTACATCCAGCCAGGGCTGCTTTGCTATTGCTTGTTAAAATATTTTTAATGATAATAACGGTATTGGTGATCTGCCGAGGCTTGGTTCAGCAGCTTCTCCGTTTTTATGCGATCTTGTAGTACCGGTCAGTAGGAGGTAGGTTTTTGTGCCAGAATGTCTGTGGCTTATGGGAAGATAAAGTAGAAACGTTTTTGAGGCTGTGCTAACTGTTTAGTCTTGGAAACTGTGAGCCTTGCAGCGTGCTACCGACTCTTCATATAATTCTGTGTTCTCAGCAGGTATAAGCCATCTTTAGAGTGTTGAAGAGTCATCCTGGAAAAACATTTGCAATGTTTCGATTGAACCGGACCTTGAGGAATGCGTAATCCTTTCAGAGGAGTAGTTCCACTCCTGCTGAATTTGACCAGGCAGTAGTCCCAAACTCAGCTGTTGCTGGCCGTTCGTTCAGAAAAAGTTGATGATTATTTAAACTTGTAGTACTTGTTTTTAGGTAACCAGGAGATTACACTTCTGGAAATTAGGGTTCTGACAGGAGTCCCACGCTGACATGGAGGAGTATGAGGGAGTGTTTTGTCCCTGGGACATTTGGTAAAGATCTGGCCTTCCTGGCCTCTTTAGACTATGCTGCATTACACAGCCAAGTTCTATAAAGTCTTGCTTCTCAACCGAGTATTGGGTGGAATTACTTATTGTCAGGTTTTCTGTTTGTTAGAAAATCTGCTACGGGATTGCAGTTTGCACTGTTTGAAGGGTGGAATTGTACAGCAGAGTCTTGTCCCCTTTTGGCCAAACTAGGCCAACGGTATCCAACGTAGGGCCAGACCTACCAGCTTTTCAGGAAAAGCATTGGCTGTGTAAATTGTGCTAATTTTATATTGTCAAGAGATGTCCTCATTAAATACATTTACAATTTGTTTCATGTTCATACCTCTGAAATGCTTTTACATGGCCAGGTTAAAAACGACACTGTTCGAGCAGGACTAAAGTGTAGGGTTATAGTGTGCCAGTTGTGAAAAACATCTGGTATCAAGTGTGAATTTCAGAGGGGTCTTTCAATCATGCCACAGTGAACTTGCGACTATGGTTGAAGTGTGGCATGGAGGTGTTTGAGTTGGGATTGCAGGCACATACTATCATCCATGTTGGATAGGATGCTACCCGGGTTGGAGTGCCTGGCTTGTAGTTTGTGGATTTGCATTGTGGTCTGTGCGAATTGTTCAGTGTTGTGCATGAGGTTCGCAGGAGTGCTCCATTCGTGTTGGGTTGTAGTTGTAGCTGCATCTATACACAGTGTAGTAGACAGGTGTTGGTGGCTTGCAGACGCTTTCCATTGTCCACTGTCAAACTTGGTTGTTTTTTTTCTTCCACCCTGGCATTCAAATATTGTAGGTTTTTTCGCAGTGTTTTGGATTATGGTTTTGTTTTGGATTATGGATTTCTACTTTTAGCCATTTCTGTTTGACATCCCTGAACTAGACCATTTGACCAGAGAGGCAAAGAGCCTCTGAGTGCTTAACGGGTGTCTGTTTTTTGTCCCATAGTGAACCTACGTGTGAGAAAGTGGACTATTTGGGGTAGTTGCGAGACCTCACCTAGTATTCTGCATCAGGTTAGGGTACTTTATTTTGAAGCTTAGCTTGGTCCTCAGTTGTTTTCGCACAGTGGAGTCCGGCTTAGCCAAACAAGTGTAAAGCATTTATCAATACCAAAACAGTAGAGTCAAAAACCCCAAACCATAAAAATCCCAGTACAATTTATAAAAATAGAATACTTTTTAAATAGTCATCCCAGCCAGGGCTCCAGGCTCTTTTGGGCACCACTTGAGGCGTTAGACTCAATCTCTAAGAACCCACCAGCAGGGTCCAGGGTAAATACAGTTGGAACTGGTCAGCTGGGCTCTTTTTGTTGGAGGTTTCCTAAAGCTTTGTGTTCCTGGAGATTAACAGGAGGCTAGCCCCTGTATACCACTCTTGTGTCCTGGCTTCAGGTAAGAACTGGTCCAATCCTTGGGGTTTTTTCTCCACAGGTGAAAGAGGAGGGTCAGTCCTGGGTTCCAGGGGTTTTCTACTTTTAAGCCTGTCCCTAGCTTGTTGGAGGGTGGTGGTAGGGGGGGTTGGAGTGGGTGTAGACTCCCTAATCAATAGGAGTAAAATTCTCACGGACAACCGTGCCACCTCGTACATCACTTCCTGGGGGCTTGACACTAAACAGTCACTTTGTGACATCTTGGCTTTGGGCAGAGAGATGCACTATCTTCCTTCCCGGTATCAGCGCTATGGACACACCCCTGAGGTGTGTGTAGAGATAAAAAATTCCTGCTGCTAAACTAGTTCGGTCACTGGGTTTTACCACACAGTGATTGGTGTCACACTGGTTACTAAGAGAATGGCAGGGGCAGGCATAGGTGTGAGTTAAATCTGTCTGTGACAAAGGTTGCCCCTTTGAAGCTGGTACAGTAGGTGGCCATATCCTTAATGCATTCCTATCAGTAGGAGGCACACCTCCTACCAGCCGAGGACCTTTTTCCCCTTTCCTGAGAGAATTTCACACTCCAAGCAGGTTGCCAGGTAACAGCTGGGGTTTATTGCTCAGAGGGCTACAATAGGCTTTAGGCAGAAAAATGGCAATTTTCTAAAAGTTGCATTTTAAAAATGGTAATTTAAAATCCGACTTTAATTGCAATTCAAAATCGAAACTGAAGTTAATGTGAGCCCATGAACTATATTTTTATCTATTCTCAACTGAAGTTATAAATTTTAAAGTGTTCTAATGTAACTCAGTGCTGTTCCATGGGAGAGCCAGCTTTCCCCACAGTGAAAAACAACTTTGGAGATTTTTCACTCTCAGGACATGTAAAACTTAAATACACATGTCCTACTTTTTAAAAACCATGCATACATCCCACTGGGCTCTTAGGACTGACCGTAGGGGTGACATGGGTATTACAAAGGAAGGTTTAGGCCTGTCAAGGTTTTTTTTTTTTTTTTTTTTTTGTGGGTTTTTTTGCCGGCGAATTTGCCGTTTTAAAACTACCATTCTAGGCTGCAGTGGCAGGCCTAGAGTCATGTTTTCACTTAGTAACTGTTGGGGTGGCACAATCAGTGCTGTAGTCCAGTAGTGACATTTAACATATAGGCCCTGGGTACCCAGAATACCATCTGCTAGGGACTTGAAAGTAACTTAAATATGCTAATGGAGTAGTAGCCAATTAGTCATATCCTTTAGGGGTCTGAACATTAGGGATTGATGTCCAGTTCCCAATGTATATGCTCTGGGTCAGGAAAAGCAATGCTAAATCCATCAAAAAGTGGGAACGATCCTCCAAAAACGGCCTATTCTCCCCTATGGAAGACTGCTAAAATGAATCTTTTGTGGGTTCGGGTTTCTATGCCGGCTGCCAATGCACCTTTTACCCATAAGGTATGAAGCTTTTTTTAAAACTTTTTTGGGTCTATTTCTTCATCTGAGCCAGTGGCATCTGTGCAACGAACAATCTTAGATATGGAAGTAACCAAAAGATAAAACGCATTTGAAATACCTAAAACATCAATGCAATACTTGTTAATTACATTTAAGAGCAATGCAAACTAAACTACCTCTGGCATAAAGAGAGCAATGTGATGCCCTCTAGTAAATATATTTTTTTAAATTACCTAGTACTGTAAAACTGTCATGAATTTGAATGTTTTATGCCACATTGTGTACGAGCAAGGAATTTGGGTCAGAATTCCTTCATTAAGCAATTGAATGCATCTCTTCAGGTTTGGCTAATTTAGGAAGGAAATAAAGTCTAAAGTGCATCTCCAGAGCTTTTTGTGTTAATTAGGTCGAATGATCTTACTTGATTGAAAGATGCAGGGTGGTCCATGGGTAGGTGCTAGCTGTGAGAAGCTTTTGCTGAGCGTTGTGAAAGGCGGCTTTTGGGAAAAGCTCAGTTCACTGAAACTTCTTGAAGTTTGCTGAAATCTTCTGAAAGTAGGCGTATTAAATACGGGGGAGAAGTTGGGCTAGGGCGGTCGACCTCGAATCTGGGGAACTGGGTTCGAGTCTCGGCAATGACGCTGAACATCCTGTGATTCTGGGCAAATCACTTAATCTCCCCGTGCCTAACAAAAAAAATAAAAAATTAATGTGTCCTCATGTAACGCAACTGGTGCTATGTAAAGCGCTCTGATACCCGATGCCTTCGGGTCAAGTTCGCGCTATATAAAACTCCTTAAAATAGATAAAATAAATACTATTATTTGACAATCGACCTTTATACTCTTTCTGAATACTGGAAGTTTAAAGATTATTTTCTGGTTACCAAATTAAGAAACTGGCAAGAATAAGGTGAAGCAACACAGACTTGAGTTGGATATTTTTCCAGCTGCCTTTACCTTGTTGCAGGATGCATAAGCTAATGAGACTGAATATTAGATGAACTAAACTTAGCAGGTAAGGTCCTGTTGTGTAATACTGTTTTATTCAACTTTATGATAGAGACTTCTAGCTGCAAATTCCTAGCCTGTTCCCCCCCAGACATCAGACTGTATCTGGAAACTTTTCAACAGTACCTCTGCATGCTGGTAGCAACATGCGGTTCACATTGACATCGTTTCGACTCTGGAAGTGATGTGCGGAGCCTGTATAGGCACCACTCCTGCACACTGCAGTCAGATTCTTTCTGTACCACCAGATGCAGATCAATAGCTACCTCTCACCTCGTTGAGACCCTTACCTCGATCAAAATAACGTGTTTTACAGGGTGCAAGTGACCAGTCTCCTCCCAAAACGACTGGTTTTAAGCCCTGTAAGTAGTGTCTCAAACAAATGTTTATGATGGATACCCACCAAATGTACCGGTCGGTTGTGCCATGACTGTTTAGGCCTGCAGTGACTTCAAGTTGATGAACCCAAAGGCCATAATAACGCAAGGCAAACTCCACATCACCAAGCAATGTAAGATTCTGCAACTAAAGCAGGTCTAATTCCAATCTTTGGTCCCGGTCTCATTTGAGGGCCAAAAGTCGCTGGAGTCGTTCCAGTGGTCGATCTTCGTCTCAATCCAAGTCCTTGGGTAAGTCCAAGAAGAAAAACAAATCTACGTGCCTCTGCCCCTTCCGCCACTCACCTGAGAAGGTGCTGGGGCAGTACCAAACATATCAGTCCTGCACTCTCTGCAGTAAATCGACTTCAGAGCTGATCCTGCAGCTTGTGGCGCAACCAGAGTTTCCAGGACTGTCTGCCACTCATAATCCAGATTGAAGAGTTCCATGTGGCCATGCTCTGACTCTGATCCTTACTAACTCCCTCTGGCTCGCTATGCGGCGACAGAATTGCGAGGTTCTCCACCTGGGTTACTGCCAGCGGGTTCGCTGTCTGTGCCATTTTTACCCTCTGAGCCCATAACGGGGCTGCCGTCAATCTCTACTCTTCCTCAGGCACCATGGTCCACACCAGTTCCTGATGTCTTTATGCCGCCTCAATCAGTGCCTGAAGACTAGGCCCCAATTTTCTCTCTCAGAAGTCGAGTTGGTGCCACTTCGACCTCTATCGAATTCTGTCCATGCCCCCCCATCCCCACCTCGCCAAGCACATCAGCCGTACTGCTCCTGTCGAGACTTTGGCAATGGTACCCCTATACAGCCAGCCAGTCACACCTGTTCGAGGCACCCAGCAGTTTTGGGGTCAAGGCTATGGTGCCCCTTCCTTAAAGGTCAATAGACCACTCCGTCCACTGCACCCCAAACTTCCACCTGCAAAACCCCTTTAGCATGCCCTTAGTGGAGCACAGCCACCTCGTGGGAGGCACGGTCCAAATATGCCAGCTGGGTTGGCAGGCCATAACATCAGACAGGACAGTCCTGCAAATCTTTTGTGTCCGAAGTAGGACATGGTGGTTGTTCCCGCTACTTTCTAGTGCCCAAGAAGGACTGAGGTATTCATCCAGTTTTTAGACCTCAACCCTTTCCATGCCTTCCTCGGAAGGCAAATTCAAAACGCTTACACTGGTCAAGGTCTTGTCTGCCCTCGACCCTGGAGACTAGATGGTGGTGTTGCACCATAAACCCGTCCTGTCAGCCCGCCAGCGCTACCTATGGTACATAATGACACAGGAGCACTTTCAGTATGCTGTGCTCCCTTGTGTCTTATCGGTGCCCTCAGGTGTTCACAAAAGTGATGGTGGTGGTAGCGCATCTTCGGAGGTCAGGGTTCCCACTCTTCCCCCTACCTTGACGACTGACTGAAGTCAGGCTCACCCCAGGCAGTCAACTACCTCCACACTACAGTGAACCTGCTATCATCTTTGGGGTTCACTATCAACATGCCAAAAATCACACCTCACTCAGACGCTCCCTTTTATCTAACCCATTCTGGACCGTTTCGTGCCGTTTCCCGGGAAAGAGTCATAGGCATTAAGGCTATGATCCTGATCTCTCGACCTCGGTACTGGATTTCAGTGAGGTCGACCTAAGAGGCTGCTGGGAGTAATGGTCTCAAGCGTCCTGCTGGTCGAGCATGCAAGGTGGCATTTGTAAGCTCTGCAGTGGGATCTGAATTCTGTGGGCTCAACATCAATGGAACTCTCCGACCACGTTCAGATTTGAAAAGAGACTGCATAAGATCTGCATTGGTGGAAACTGGACCACGATTTGGTCAGTGGCAGACGCCTCTCCCTTCCCCACCCGGAGCGGATAGTGGTGACCGATCCATCACTTGTGGGTTGGAGTGGCCATCTGGGAGAGGTGGAGAACCGAGCCTCTTGACAGAGTATTGGCTTTATATCCACCTTCTGGAACTTTGAGCCATCGGCTTGGTGATGAACGCCTTTCATCTAACAAAGGCAGGCTGGAACAGGTGCTCTGGAACAACACCACTGCCATGTGGTACTGCAAGAGGCGGGGTGGGATGGGGTCACACCCTGTGCAGGAGGCCCTGCACCTCTGGAAATGACTTGACCGCCCAGGTCTATTGCTCGGGTCAACCACCTGGCAGCATCATTCAATACCAGGGTGGATGAGCTCAGCCATCAGAGGTGGTGCAATGTCACTTCAAAAATGGAGGTGGAAAACTTGGCTCAATCTGTTTGCGCGATCTCAGTGGTGGCAATGTCAGCATTTCTGAGCGTTGAAATTTTCAAGGTGTTTCTCGGAGACGTGGTCCGCCTCGGGTGAGATGCGGGGACTCCTGTATGCCTTTTTGGCGATACCTCTACACCGCGAGTTTGCTAGATCATGACCGATTGGGCACGGAGGGTATGTTATCCAGAACTCCTGGGCTTGAGCATCTATCTTCCAATCAGGCTGCCCTGCCTGGAGGATCCCCTGTCGCAGCAGGGCAGGGTTTGGCACCTAGGCTTTTGCAATCTCTGCCTTCATGCTTGGGGATTGAGTGGCTGCAGCTGACTACCTTCGCTCTTCCTCCTGTTGATGTTGTCTTGGCAGCCTGGCGTCCCTCGACAAACTGTATATGCCTGTCATTGGAACAGATTTGTGGCTTGGTGCCATGCAAGGCTGATGGACCCCCCTGTTCAAGCAAAGTTATTTATTTATGTCCATAGCCCTTCAAAGCTTTGCTCTGGGCACGGTTAAGGGGTACTTTCCAGCTTTTTGCAGTTGCTGGCTCAGCCCTCCTTGTTTCAGTCTTCAGTTATGCACTTTTGAAAGATTTACAACTTCTATATCCTCCCTTTCCCTTTGTCATGCCACAGTGGGACCTTGGTCCTTACATTTCTCATGTGTGCTCCCTTCGAGCCACTCACATCTGCTTCTTACAGCTTCTCACCCTCAAGACCGTGTTTGTGTCAACCCTCCATACATCACCTTCTTCCCAGGTAAGCTGGTTTTGTGGACACTGGTGTCTTTTTTGCCCTAAGTTGTTACGTTGTTCCTAGTCTGCCAAAACATCACAGCAGCTGGTGTTCTATGCTCCGCCTCACCCCTTTAGGACGGAGGAGATACTCTATCGGCTGGGTCCCAAAAGAGCGCTGAGCTTTTACATAGATCTTACCAAAGAACACCAGGTGGACGATCAGCTCTTTGTGGGGTTCTCTGGAGCAAGGGGAAAAAAATGGGCAAGGCTGTGCAGTAGAGAACCATCTCCCGCTGGATTTTGCTTTCCACTTAGATCTGCTACGCATTGGCTAAAAAAGTCACCGGAGGGATTGCATGCTTACTCTACCAGGGCCAAAGCTACTACCACTGTGTTGGCATGCAAAGTATCTCTTCTAGGCTGCTACGTGGGTATCTTTTCATACATTCACGAAGCACTATTGTCTGGCATTTTGCCTGCTCGGTCCTGCAGGACTTTCTGGTTTGAGTCCATACAGAGACCCACCTCCAACTAAGTATTACTTTTGGTATCTAGTCAAAAGGTGTGGCATCTGTGGCTAGAAGTCTGTCAGACGTTACTTAAACTTTGGTAGCGCTCTTTCTGGTAGAGACTGTCTAGCTGCAGATTCCTCACCGACCCTTTCATCCTTCCCATTTTGTGGGTGGCCTATTTCCTTTAATAAGATCCCAAGTCTAGGAATCTACACACCGTTTATTACCAATTTGCTATCTGGGCTCTGCGTCTGAGGACTCGGACAGCCTCGATAGCAACTAATGGCCGCGCACAGGAGTGGAGCCTATATAGGCTACTACGTACATCATTTCCGGAGCGGCATGGTGTCTGTGTGGAGCCACACACTGCCACCTACTGGCGCGCAGAGATACTGCTTAAGTTTCCAGATCCAGTCATACACCTGGGGAAAGAGTGTTACCGAAGGTAAGTAACTTGTATGCAAGGCCTCTATATACACTGAGCTGCACCAAAACAAATGGCCATGAACTGGCTAGGCAGTTGTAAATTGAATGAATTGTTGAGACTTATACCTGTTCCCTTCTGTTTTAAGAGTACCAATTTGTTAGTTATTTTTATGCCTTGCTGACAGTGTACCTCCATAGTATTGCTACTTTGTTTCCCCTCCTTTTGCTTGTCTAGAAACAAATGCATGTCTGGTTTAGTTACCTGATGCTTTGTTTATGGCTTTATTTTCATAGTATAAATGTTACATTCCCCAGGGGTTAGCAGTGACTATAGGAAATAGAAGCCTCCGCAATCCCAAGGGCCTTCTGCTGCAATTTTATGCATTTGGGTGGTGAAATTTGTGGAAAAAGTTGGTCCTTACAGACTACTTATACACCGTCTTGATAGATGCTTTTCAGTTCTAACGTTTTTTTGCCCTCCTGGATTGATAATGGGTACTCTGTAGAAAGTGACTTGGGGAAGGGCCGGACTTGCAGGTATCAATAGTCCTGCATCTCATTCCAGCGTTAGCATCTGACACAGATTCTAATGCAGTTTGCCCAGTGGCCGGACTGTGGACAGTGCTTAAAATCCTATTACACTGGTGTTCGATTGTGTTCGTTTCTCAATTCTCTAGTATCGAATGTGTTATGTATGTGGGTTAATTTAGTCACACATTATTGCTTCAGTGCTAGCCACTCTTTATGAAATAATGTTTCTTCACCAAAGTTCCTGCTCAAGACAAACATTTAGTCACCATGCTCAACTTCTGAAAAACCAACACTTTAAAAAAATATATATATATATATATTTTATTGCCATGACCTTTTTTCTAATCTTGAGTTAAAAAAAAAATACACACACAATATGACTCCTTAGATGAAAACCACATCAGAAACTGAAGCATGTCTAGAATGAATGACTCCCAAGCCCTTTTTTTTCTTTCCTTCAGCAATTGCAGGGGTGTGGAATTTAATCAAATATCTACTTGTCCATGGAACAAGTTGCTTCATAAATCTGTTGTGTAAAAAAAGAAAAAAATCCTCTCATCCCTTTGGTGCCACATAGTCCAGCGATAAATTATGACAGTAATCTCATTATATAAGAGCTCTGATAATAACCTGTCTGATTATGCCAGGGCTCAAACTATAGTAGGGTTTGAATTCTAGCAATTCCCACACTTTGCCACCTATCCGCAGATCTACATACTGGGGCTGGAGGTAGCGTTAAGCAATAGTTCCAGGGTTGGAATTTCCTTTTGAGTCTGTGCAAACCTACTAACTTGCATGTTTTAGGGGTTTTCACCAGTGCTTCTCTAATCTTTTCCCGTACTGAGAGAGGTTGGAAATTTACTCCCGACCAAGGCAAAAGTACTTCCTCTACAGTGGTGGAGGGGGCCTGGGGGAAGGGAGGAGGGGAAGTGGTTGTAGGGAAAGTGAACTTCTAAACGCTCAACAAATTTTCGCATGAACAAATTTATACATGCATAGTTGGCTTGTGCAAAAATGCAATTGTTATGTTATTTGAGTTCATATAGCGCACGGTTACCCAAGGGTGTCCTGGCGCTGAGCATACCTGCTGGTCGTCAGTGATAGAGATTTTACTGTGAGAAAAGCCATGTTTTCAGCCCCCTTCTAAAAGAAAGGAGATATGCTGAATTCCTCAAATAGGGTGGAAGCTCATTCCATGCCTTAGAGGCACAGGTGATGAAACTTCTGCCCCCCAGCTAGCCTTTTTGATCGGAGGAACTAGGACTAGTTTCGCCCCTGTGGACCGAAGGTTCCTTGCGGGGACATACCATTTAAATTTTTGCCACATACACGTTAAAGTGTCGGGCTTATCGATGAGACCTGTGGCACCCCACACAGGAGGAGAAAGGTCCAGGTCCACTGTTTGCGTTCGTCCAGAGAGGAAGGACTGTAGAAGGTTCCAAGCTGCACCGTGAACTCCTACTTCAGACAACCTGTCCATAAGAACTTCATGATGGACGGTGTCGAAGGCTGCTGACAGATCTAACATAATCAGAATCGCCTTTCCTCCTCTGTCCAACGCCTCTCGCACCTCCTCTGTGAATTTGATTAGGGCCAGTTCAGTACTGTGTTCTGCTCTAAACCTGTATTGCGATGAGTCGAGTAGATTGTTAGATAGCAGAAATGTGCTGAGCTGAATGTTCATGGCCTTTTCAATAATCTTGGCGGGAAGCGGGAGTCTTGAGATTGGCCTATAATTGTTTGAATCGGTAGGGTCCAGGGTGGGTTTTTTCAGTAAGGGAAGGATAGAAGCCTTCTTCCAGTTGCTGGGGAATTTGCCCGTTGTAATTATGTTATTCAACAATGGTGTAAGAGTCGATCCTATAACTTCTGGAATTTGCTTTAATACCGATGCCGGACATGGATCCATCAGGGATCCAGACCGAATGGAACTCAGAAGTTTGATTGTGTCTGGTGTCTCTAACAAAGAGAAATTGACTAAGGCCGGTTTGTTTTGTTCTATATTCGGAGGCATCGTCCTCAACCCCCTTTGAGCTAGGCTAAATAAAGAGAAAATAGATTCCACTTTTCGTTGGAAAAATTTGGCCAATTTTTCACAGAGCTCTGGGCTGCTTTGGCTCTTGGGGGCTTTTGGGGATGCTAGATTGGTAATAGTTTTGAAGAGCTCTTTGGCATTGGATTCAGCCTGGGAGATTTGTTCAACAAAAACTTTTTTTTTGGTTTCCCACAGTTTATCCTTGTATTGTCTAAGGCTTAGCTTATAGCTTTCTTTGTCCAGGTTGTTGTAGCATTTCCTCCACACCCTTTCTAAACGTTTACAGGCCTGTTTTTGGTATTTTAGTTCATCCGAAAACCAGGGGGCAGATGGATGAGCCCTTTTAGGAGTCCAGACTTTAACGGGGGCGAGTTTGTCACATGCTACTTCAAGCCACTCCGTAAATGCAGAGGTCGCTTCGTCTACCTCTACAGGGAGAGGAGACTTGGTATTTTCCAGAGCCTCTCCTAACTCTACGCAATCTACGTTTTTCCATACTTTTTTTTTTTTTTTTTTTTTTTAATGGTCCCTAAAGGTTCTGATCTAAGTTTGTGGTCCTTAGACTCTTTCACCTTAAAGAGGATGGCGCAATGATCGGACCACACCAAAGGGAATACTGACGAAACTGTCAGTGAAGGATTATTAGAATAAATCCCATCCAGCGTGTGCCCCTTGTTGTGAGTTGGAACTCCGATCAACTGCTTCAATTCCCCTGCCTCCATCACTTACCCCAGTGTAATAGTATCTGCGTTGGATTGATCCTCCAGATAGAAGTTAAAATCCCCTAGTACCGTAAAGGAATCTGCAATTCACAAATAGTTTCTAGGAATAAGATTTCTTGGCCTACATATGTAAATTATTGTGAACTCATGAAAGCTGTATATCTGCACTAATGCAAGGACATATACCATGTGTGTACTTTTGTGACTTTATTGAAGAATTGGGCCCTTAATTTGGACTTGAGTTAACCGAAACATCTTGTTTTTATTAAAATTCTGTCTCTCTGCCCATCTATAGACAGGCTTCAATGTGAATGACAGCGTTCTGCCTCGTTCACCAGGAGCATGTCGGCACACAAAGTCGTTTTGTTCAGTGCCAGGGGCTAGTGTGGCAATGTGTGCTTTCTGGGACCAAAAAATATGATTGCTTTTTGCCAGTGTTTGTTATAATGGTGAGGACCTGACAGCTCCCAAAACAAAGCTTTACCAATCTTGTTGAAACTAGTTGCACTGCATTGCCATTATGAATATTTTTTGGGGAATACCAACATGCATCAACAAACTTTACCAGATGATTCTTCAAAGAAATGGTACCTAAAATTTCACAGTAGGTGAGTGAAACGTTTGTTTTCTACTTGCATTATTTTTGTGAACATTTTAATTTGAAAGCAAAAACCTCCACAATCTTGCTTTCAAGCTTCTGCAAATATTTGCACCTATTCAGAGAGCATTCTGTGGGCATTATACGTAGCCTCCTTGTTAAACTTTGCAAATACGTGTACACATTTTTGAACTGGGACCACTGTGAGCAGTGCAGACCGAGCTTACAACATTTTCGTAGAACACTCACCCTATTAAAGAAAAACCTTTGCATTAATAAACCATTAATACAAGTTGGAACAGCATTAACTTAAGGACACAAATATTACCTTAACAGCAGACAATGCCCTTCCCTGATCCATAATCTGGTACTGTAAACTGGCAGCCAAAGGGTTTTTGCTGCAGTGAGTTGGGCATACTTGTTCCAAGGCAAAAATAAGCATGACAACTTCTTATCCTTGACCCCAAACAATATGTCCTGGGGTCAGGCTATAAAAATGTCACACCCCTGAATTGAAATTATTTCAGGGCTAAGCCCATTTTGTAAGGCAATAGGCGAGACCTTTTCATTAAAGGGCTTTCCGCCAGTCCTCTACATGCTTTGGTCTGTTACATTCACATATTCTTCAGCCCACTACAGCATGGGGCAAAGGGTCGGGCCACTTCAGCCATTGACCAACCTCACTATAAGTGACTGCATGCTGCTCTTTCATAAGGTGTATAGCCACACCCCAATAAATTCCCGTCCCTACCGGTGTGCTTTATTTGGGATCAAAAATCTGCTTTCTAATTACTAATTTTTATTTTTTAAATTGGCACGGTTCTGCAGCTCACCCACCTGCAGAATTTTTCAAAAAACAATGCTGAAACAAGCTATGACAAAGGTAAAAGACTCCAGTTGTGCCAGCACTATTGGCTTTGCCAGTGCTTGTCCTAGGTCTTGCGTTACCCAGGACCTTCGATTTTAATCAAAATATACATATAATATAATTCACATTCTTGCTCTGATCACTGCACGGGGCAGTGGGTCAGGCCATTTGAAGTGGCTAACTTCACTGTGAGTGACATCATGCTGTCCTTTCACAAGGGGGAGAACCACACACAAAGTAGTTCCCTTCAATGACTGGTACTCCTATGGCAATATTTTTTTGATTGAGGAGGGCCCAGCAGCTTCCCCAACAATAAGGCTTTTCAAAATCCATAACAAAATAAGAATTGACAAAGCCAATCGTCTAACAGCTAAAACAACACCTTACTGGTTTGGTTTTTAATATCATTTTCTGATCTAACTGTTCTTTTCCTTCTCCTTATTGGCAGAATGCACATATTCAGTGCTGCAGCCAGTGGGATGAAAAGGTGTTTGGTGCGAATTGGCACTCCAGCTCCTCCAAACTTAGTTCCTGTCAATGTAGGGGACTATTGGCAAGATTGTGAAGACTGGGCTGCATGGTGTGTTTTTCACTACTTGGGATACCAAAGAAAACACTTAGAGGGGGTTCCTAATATAATGGCTCAGTAGTTCAAAATTCCCTAGTAAAGCAAGTCATTGACATGTTTTTGCTGGTTCTGAATTTGTAGTAATCATCACATCTGTGGAATGTAAGTATAAAACTCCTGATTCACACCCAGTATTTCTGCAAGGCTGCTGCCCAACTGCCTGGTGGTATAATCATTTTATGATGCTTCCCAGGAAATCTACTGACTACAAACATGCCCGTTGGTGACAGCTGGTGGTTGGATATTCTGGGAAACTAAAAGGGGTTTGGCATGAAAGTTTGGATTTGTCTGTCACCATTGCACCTTGACCAAGTCCGATTCTCATATGGCAATTAGTCCTTGTATACAGCAGGATAGAGCACACAAAAACGAACTGGAATGTGGCCTCATACTTGCCAGAGACATAACTTCAAGCATTTTATCTTTTACTTTTTTGTTTATTCTAGGAGTTCTTTGGTCCGGCAGGATAGCAGCAGTTAGTCTCCGATCATGGCATTGTTTTGCCAACAGGTGTGTTTACAACAGCACCTAGAGTAGTCAGGACTGTATCTAGTATCACAAAAGCTGCATAGTGAATTGTTCTTTTGGTGATTACATCCCATGATCTCCATAGCGGGTCTAGCTTACCCAAACATCCTATATTCATTTGGTAGCTATTGCTGTGGGTCTGCCTTTTTGCCAGAGATGCACCCTTGATCCACACATGCAGGCCATCTCCTTTGGGAATGCTTTGTAGTATCCATGTCCTTGGCTTTAATCCTTTTTCATTGTTCCTTCTCGCAGGTCACTGCCTGGCTTGCTCTAACTCCCTTGATCCTGGGGAGGTGGACCCAAAATCTTTATGCTTTGTTTAAAATGGGTGTGAATTCAAAACCAGACCATCAACATGTGGCTTAAAACAGCTGGTGAAGGGATGAGAGCAATACAGATAACCTGAAGGAAAGACTACGTGCTTTCTGGCTACCACCAGCCCATTTTAGCCCTCTCCAAATTTGGGGCTGCATACTCCTCCATCTCCAGATCTCACCCCCAAACAAGAGTTCCCAGCCGTTCATGTGTCCACCCACGTCTGACAAATAGATCTTGCTTTGTACATGAAGTGGTAGTGAAGGGGAGCATGAAGAATTCCTGTCATAACTACCCCATTCTATTGGGGAGAGCAAGTAGGTATCTTGTCTTCTTTGAGTATTGGCACCTTAGTCCGTAGAGACCCGACAACTAACTGTGTCATGGTATAGTCAAAGGTGTTTTCATCTGTGTTAAAAGGATGAATTGCTACTGTGCAGCAGAGTCCAGAGCTGTGATGTGAAACAACATATATCCGGCAAAGAACTCGCCAGTACACTAGTGACTGGCCCATTGAGCAGTAAACATACTTGGGTCTGTCATAGTGAACGTTAGTAGGGCGGCACATCACTGCTTTGCCAGAGATATTTGACCATGGTGTAGTCTCATCAGAGTCTAAAGACTAGATTTGTTGTCTAGCAGCAATGCAGTATTTTCCAACGCAATGTGAGTTTTGAGATCCTTGTGCCTTAAGTTTTAAATATGTATACAGATCTGCCAGAAGAAAGTGTGTAGATTCTGAAAAGGATAGTAGTCATTTGACCAGAGCATGCTGCTTGTGGAAATTGACAGTATTTGTTTTGCTCATTCCGAGCCTATTTTAAGTCTGGGGTGGGGGAGAATCTCTCCTTTTATTTGTTACTTCAAGCCTCCAGCAGTTGGGCCTCCAGTTTGGCTTGAGTGTCTTAATTTAGAGAAGTCGTTAATTGACTGACAACCATATTGAAGTAGTTGCAGTTTCTGATTTTTCTTTTTTCTGGAGTCACATTGTGTTTGTTTTTGTTGTGTCAATAGTCCTGGTGGTGGGATTCGAGGGTGAAATCGGGTCTCATGCTGGAGAAGTATTTTTATTGATGTATAACATTTCTTATTGAGGCTATGGATTAATCCAGAGAGCATCACACTGAGAATTTCAGCCCATTGTTTTTCCATGATGCGGCAAACTTAGTAGCAACTGCCTTGGGTTACAGTGGTGATGCATTTATTTTTAAGATTGCACCCACTTTCATACGATATTCGTAAATTAGCAATCGGAAGAGTTACTGTTAAACTTACCCATTTATGTTTGGTCTTGGCAAATCATAGATTTTTAATATCCCACTTAACCAATAACACTGTCAGTCAAAATTCTTTATTCGGCTCTACCGAGCCATAAAAGTCGCATCATAAAACGAATACACATTGATACAGGATTAAAAGGTCCAGTAAAAGACATTATAAAATCAAAGAAGATCAATTAAATAGTGTAGTAGGAATAAAATATAAATAATTTTAGTATTTGGATTGTAATCGCATAGAACTTAGGATGTAGTTCAAAACAGCAAAAATGACATCTTAATTTCCCAGGAACTGCAGATAAGAAAAGGCAGCTGGGTGCGAAGTAAAATCCAGAGCACGGAAAATGGGTTGCAAGAACTGTCTCCTTTGGGGGTAAATAAAGTAAAGTGCAGAGTGCTTTGTTTGGCTAGGTTTTCACAATGACAAGGGGGAGGGATGGAAACTAGGTGCTTTTGGTGGGAAAGGCTACCAAAAAGTGTATATTTTGAAATTGGAACCTTGAGAGCAAACTTCTGCCTTTCATCCGCTATGATCTGTAAGTAAAGTGCTGGGCATGATAGTGGGGCCCGGGAAATGACCCCCATCTCTATTCCTGTGCCATGCCTTTTGCGCATGTTGGTAAAAAAGATCTTTTATGTGTTAAGGGAATGTTGGGTAAAACAGCAGGGTTGTAATAAACTGGAGTGCCCAGAGTGTCAAAACTCTTTTCCACAAATTTGTGCCGGGGGGGGGGGGATGATGGAAATTTCTAGGCAGTTATCCAGGTTCATACAATATAGCAACACCGACCTACACAATTGGGCTTCTGGGTTTTTCCAGATTCGCTGAGACAACAAGAGTGGTTGTAATTTAATGTGATCCTTTAGGTAGTTTAGCCCTACCTCATCATGGCAAAATGAAGTTGGAGTGTGGGGCAGCCAGTAGTCTTCTTATAAACGTATTCTGTACAATCTGGAGAACTTTACAGTTTGCGTGTCCCCAGATACCTGCTCTAAAGATAGCAACACAAACATTTACTTTTAAAAATACATAGCAGTTCCTCGCTAGGTTTATGTCCCAGCCTTTTTACGAATCTAAAAACTCCATCAATTGCCCTTTGAAATTACAGGACTCTTACATTCAATAAAAACTACCAGTTAAAATCTGTATCAATCGGGACACCTAGGTATGTGAAGTGGGGTTTTTTTCCCCCCCACTTCTTCACCACCAAGTAAGAACTTTCTGCTCTTTGACAGTTTTTTGGGGCCACGTTTCATTATAAATGACTTGTTTCGATTAGTTTTTAAACCTAGGTTGTCCATAACATTAGTATAAGCATCTAACAAGGATTAGAGGCAATTAGTAGTTCGGGCAATGAGGACCGCATCATCCGCATAAAGTGAAACTGGGATTTCTCGTGAATTAATTTTAGGCCTATCTTTTCTAGACTTCACCAAATTGTCTCCAAGTGCGTTAATATAAATTAAAAATAGGAATGGGGCCAGGACACATCCCTATTTAACCCCTGTTAACACTCGAAGAATGTGACTTGACGTTTTGAAATTGTCTTTCTTGTGAAATGTAGTCTTCAACAATGAAACATGAAGTCCTAATATTAGTCTTTCTCTAGTATGATTTGTCACTGGCAGATGTTTGCAGTGTTATTTGCATCATTGTTGTCAATGTGCCACTAGACGCATTGACTTCTTGGTACTGTTATATAGATGCATGAAACTGGAAATAACGTCAGGTTTTGCCTTTGCATAATTGCTTGATCTGTCTTATTAAATGTTACTGTGCAGTTTCTTTCACAACCAATAAAGATTTATTAGTTCCCCTATTTGCTAATTTATGTTTTGAAAGTTCATTCAGATTTTACCTAATGTTGGCTGTTGGTTTCTTGTGATTTCAGGTTAGGATGAAAGGATCCTTAACAGGATTTTAGGAAAGGAGCTCATACCAGTGTATGAGCTTCTTTTGTTTTATTTTTGGACGCCTTTCCCATGACACTACTTTATTGTATTTTCTCATAGGTTACAGAGATGATGGCAGCAGAGGAGGTCGACCAGGAGAAAGGCGAGGACCACCCTCTTCCGGTGGTGGAGGACCAGGTATGGGGCGTTTCAGAGATGGTCCTCCTCCACCCCGTGGCGGCGCCGGCGGCAGTGCAGACTTCAGAGAACCAACAGATGGTAATTTAACATTTTCCTATTGGATTTGTTCGCATCATTTGTTTTTTTTTCTTTTTTATAAATAGCCGTGTAACTTGGTTGATTTAACAGACTAAAACAAAATAGCGCAGTATATTGATGCAAAAAGTGCTCTTTACTAAAGCCCTTCTAGCAACATGAACTGAATTGTGTTTTGGAGCGAATATGAAAAAAATAAGTGTAGAAGGAATCTGTCCAGGTTAGCTCAGTGACAATGCAGCTGGTACCTGAATGTATTCTAGCTATTCTTCAAGATGTAAAGGCAGCTCACATGCCTTATGAAAGTTTCTGGTGGAAATCAGTATAGCTTCCACATGGGTTTGTGCTGTTCATTGCCAGCCACTATTACTTTGAGTCAATCATCTAGCATGACAGTAGGCTGGCAGGCAAGTTGCATAAACCAATTTTAAAAGAGCTTTTCTATTTGAGTCCCTATATGCATCCTGTGATATTGCTGCTTTGATTTAAATTGATTAGTGCTTTTAACCGATTAAACTGCAGTAATTTGATTGCATTTTGTAAACATGCTTTTCTATGAAGTGACACATTTGCTTTTATTTGATAACGGTCTAAATTATGTTGTCATAGATGGTTATTTGTATAGTGCTTTTAAAGTGATCTCAAAATGCTTTATTGCGAAGAGGAATGAGGAGATGCAAGTGTGTGAGCCACTGTAGTTTGCTTAAGATTAGGTAATCCATTGTTGCCTGTATTATGTACAACTGCCTTAATGTGCTTAGTTGATGGCTAAAACTTAGTAGTAAGGTGACAAACTTGACTGGAGACCGTAACATCCATTCAGTAGAGGAGTTGAGACTGGTCTTGGACACCTGACCTAGCTTAAAATGAACTACGTGTCTGCAGAATACAATGTGGGTGGGAGGTGGATATGGTCCTGGACTAGACCTCTGCAACAGAGGAAGCATTGGGTTTTCAGTTTATACAAAACCTTAACTGCTAGTCCAGTTTTAGATCTGTTTGAAGGGCATTTGGGTATGTAGTTCATTGACATGCTAGCTTTTTATCTATGTTTAAAGTGTGGGAAGACCATTGCTTGCAAAACTCTTTAACTTAGTCAGAAGCATGTTGCTGTAATTGTTGCAGATCCATTTTTTTATCTCGGAAATAATGCCTATTTTATAGTCTTAGCTCTATAGATCATATGTTAAAAAGTTACTAAAAATCGGCGTTTCTTGACAATTGGATTTTTGCAATTTCTGGTTTCTTGACCGATAAGCAAATAGTTTATATTGGGCAGTTCAATCTGTTGTTCACAGCAGGGATGTATGATGCATGGAGATCATATGGGTGGGCTTTTTCAATAGGCTATTTCATACATATACCTGCCAATAACTGAAGTTACTCTTGAAATGGGAAACCATGAAGGTCACAAATTTCTAGACTTATCCATTGCTGCATAATTCTGCAAGACAAAGATGCCCATCTTAACGTTTTTCCCAGCTTTCTGCACTTTCTAATGCTATATGTTGAGCTTCTTCATCAAGCCCCAGTGGACCTCTGTGGTCAACAGTACCTTTATAACCGACTACACAACACACTCTCTAAACTTCCTTCATACATGACGGAGCCCAAGGACCCTAGTTATGTAGTCTGAGTTTACTTTTTTCAGAGAGCCTGTAGATATTCTCCCTGCAAGATCACTGTGTCCTGGATTATAAATTAGTTGCTCCCACAGTCGGTCACCACATAGCCTTGGTTGATAGTGCCTTAGTTGCTCATTCCAAAGGGGATGCCCTTTAGAGTCCCCTGTGCCCGGATGATGGATTTTAAAGAGGTCTAGGCAGAATTAAATAAGGGGTAAGGTGGTACAACTTCACAAAGCTATGCAGAATAGTATCGCCCCAGCAATGTTGTAACATGGCACTATTGGCTATTTGTCCTAGTTACACTTTAAGTAGATTGTGCTTCCTATTTTTTTTTCTTTTATTTATTGAAGTGACTCAGATTCTTTAAAAGAAAAAGAAAAAAATCCCTTGCAGTGAATTTATTTGCTAGAACCCATGCAGAAGTAAGGAACCTAGATATGTGAGCATATGACCTCCTGGATTTATTGAAACGAAGGATGGGTCTCTCTGGCCCTGTATTAAACTGGTTTGCCTCCTTTCTTAACAACAAAACGCAAAGATTTAAAGTCTATCATTCCCTTTCGAACTCTTTGCCATCCACTCTTGGGGTCCCTCAGGGATGTGCACTCTCTCACACGCTCTTCAACTTGTTGAGGGAGCCTCTAATGAAATTACTCAATTCATCCAACATTCACTATACATGTATGCCTATGACACCTAACTTTACCTGAAAATCTCCTCCCCAGACAACATCAAATCACTCAACCCAACCCTACTCAAAACTCAACACTGGCTAACTTCCCAACATCTTAAGCTCAACTCCTCCAAAACGGAATTCCTCCTTATCGCGCCAACCAAACAGACTGCCATCATCACTAAGTACTTGAACCACCTAACCGCTCTCAACTGTACCCCACACATCATTGACTCTGCAAGGTCTCTTGGAATTATACTTGACAAGTCATTGAGCATGCAGAAACACATTAGCTCAGCCACCAAAGGTTCCAACTACCACATGAGTATTCTAAGAAAGATAAAACCCTTCCTTCCCCCGGACGACTTCAAGTCTGCTGTTCAAGCGCTAGTAATCTCCGGGCTAGACTATGGCTGCGCAACACTCTGTGGGCTACCCACCTACAAGTTGGTTCTGCTTAGGGCTTCCCTGAATTCAGCGGCAAGGCTCATCACAGGTTCCAGAATAGAGAGCCACATCACTCCGGTACTGAAATCCTTAAACTGGCTGCCTTTGGAGGCTAGGATTCCTCTTAAGATTACGCGCATGACTCACAATGCCCTTCACTTTAACACCCTTCTGTACCTAGCCCAAAAACTGGAGCTTTCTGGTGGGAGCCGATCTTCTAGGAGTTCCAGCACTCTGCTGCTGAAACCTCAAAAATTCCAGAAAAAGAAAACTTAAAATCGGGTGTTCTCTGGTATCGCCCAGAGAATCTGGAACTCCCTGCCTCTGCACATCAGACTGACTCCCTCTACGCCATCTTTCAAAAAGAAGTGAAAGCTCTATGGATGAAAGCCCTTGTTTGACGGCACCTACCTCCATTAACGCTACTTCATTTTTTTGGGGGGTTTTCCTCACAGGGGGTCCTATGCTTTTGACTGTCTGACGTTAGTTTGTGCTCAACCCCTCTATTTATCTGTTGCACTTGTATGCTACTCTTTTTCCTCTTGCGTTGGCATATTTGATTGTTCCTCTATCTTCTCCAGTATCTTACTTATCGTTGTTGTTTTTTTACCTGCAACTCTGTTTGTAGCTCGATCATTTGTAAAGCGCTCGGATACCCGCTTGGGTCACGTCCGCACTATATAAAACTTTATATAAATAAATGTGTCCATTCATTCTAAATGTCTGTTCTCACAAAGGAGTACATTCTGTTTAAATGAAAGTTGCAACTGATGATCCTCCACAAGAACCAAATGTAGTCTGGATAGGTTCTCAAAACAAGTGACTAGGTCCTTCTGAGGTAGACTTCTTCCTTAATGTTGTCCTGTGATAGCCAGATCCTCCTTTGTTTCTTTAAATAGAGTAGGGCTATTCATAGTATTGGTGTGCGGGGGTAAAGGATATTCTGTCTTTGAAGAATTGAATTTTAAGAATTGTTTTCATTTTATCTAACGGTAACAGAAGTATGTGGATTAATGTCACTACGCATGCAGGCATTACTCTGAAACATGTCAACGCTGCTTAATCCCTTGGGTTCAGCCTAGATAAACCTTATCCATGGAGCATTCAGGCTATAGGTAAATGTGCAAGGTTTCAACTTCAGAAATTAAAATGCTTTTTATTTTGCTTCTACTCGCCAAGTTATTACTGGACCATCTTCTCTTGGGTATAGATAGCCATCCTAGAACTGCTTCTCTGATAACTAGAATCTTTTATGGATTTTGATGCTGTGCTTTATTTTACCATCTAGTGGTTGGGTCAAAATCTCTCCCCTCCACCTCAATTCCTTTTGGGCATAAAATGTGAGGGCAGAGCCAGGCTCCTTATGATGTTGAATATAAGGGCACAATGGCCCAGTATGCAGTTGCTACTTTAGGATTCTTTTTTCACCTGCTGTAGTGACCTGTGCCTAGTAGTGTTTTTTGTTTTTTTAAAATCTGCTTTGGGATTTCACCTATTTACTAACCCCTATCCATTCACTGGGGAGATGAGTGCATCACATGTGAATCAAAAAAAGCTGCAAGCTTTTATCGGTTGCTGCAAAACTATTGTTATAGGTAAGTAGCCTTTTTATTTTGCATCATGAAGCTATCCTGCCTCCACTTGTTGGCATAGATTATGTAGCAATGTTTACTTTTTGTGGGAGGCTTGCGTGAAGCATGCGTGGTTGTAATAAGGTGTTTAAGGACCTTCTGGCTAACTGTTTCTCCATGCAGTTGTTTTTGTGAAGTGTTGATTGACCGCCATGTGGCAGCTGTGTATATATCGGTGATGGAGACATTCACTAGAGACTCTACTGGTTTGTGCCCTGGGCTTGTTATCAAGGGTTTCTTTTCCCCACAAGGGTAGAACAAGTTTGAATGGTTTAACAATCTTTCAATTAACCTTTTTGCCACTGGAAAACCCTGCTTCCCAGTGCGTGTGCCTTGAAAAACTGCTTGTTTTTTTTGTTTGTCTTCTCTTCCACCCCCTCCCCCTTTATTTCTTGTAGGCAATTCATTACTGCTTTGCTTCACATCTAATGTGTGTAATGCTTTTTCAGCTTGTTTGTGGATACTGAAAAAGGAAAGGTAAATCTATTGATTGATTCACATGAAAATATAATACCACCTTTGGAATGACCGACTATCTTTTGCGTTTCTTGAATGTTAATGCCTGCAGTTTGCATACCCTATATAAGCTAAAGGCTGAAACTCCAGAGTGAATAAAGACATGCATTACTAGTCACAGGTCATCGCAGTAAGAGGAATAAGAATCTAATCTAAGGATTTGCTCTGTAGGAAACAAATCTAAATTCCCCAAGGCCATTTTGTAACCAACTGAACAATCAAGTCTTCATTTATTTTGTCTTATACCTTTTTCACAATAGTTGGTGTCTGCTCGTTTTCCCTGTGTATCTGCAGTGCCCATTGCTTCTTTGAGCTTATTATTAAAACCATAAAAGAGAGTTGTTGATTTTAATAGCTCAATTTCATGATTTTGTGTTTTAAATTTGGGTTCACTGATATGAAATATATATTTTTGTTTTGTCTGACTAGATACCATGTCTTGGATAAATTAGTATCTTGTCAATATCAGTTTACAAAGACTTCTCCATTCTACTCCCAGACTCAATGATACAAGGTTGGCATTGTTTTTACAAATCTACAGTAAAAGCAATATTCTGGGAGCTTTTCCATGCCTCTTTGTTATTTTTAGATTTCTGGGCTAGGCAATCTTTCGGTTTTAAAGGTACGATTGGGTTTAATTTGCAGAATTCCTGCGCAATCTGCTGCAGTTTCATATTCCAGTCCAACTTCAGGTTTCATGATAATTTATATTATATTGTGTACTGTATTTGTGAAGTGTATTGCCCCAACCTTCTTTTATTTTTATTTTCCTCATTTTTTTTGTACGTATTTTGTATTTTCAGAGGAAAGAGCCGCAAGACCTCGACTTCAGCTTAAACCCCGAACTGTTGCAACACCCCTCAACCAAGTAGCCAATCCAAACTCTGCCATATTTGGTGGAGCCAAACCTCGAGTGGAAGGAGCGCCAAAGGATGAAGAATAGGCATGTGTGGCGAAGGGATGGAAGGGAAGGATGGAAGACCGTAGAGCTAGTCACCCTCTGGAATGTCAACCCTGCCGTTAGTCCCGCTACCTGACACATTTTTTTCCTCCCTGTCTGCCTCCTTGGGAAAACTGAAAACACAGCTTGTGAATGCATGTCAACTGGTAACAAGTGGTTTTTAGTACATTCTTGGCTTACCTATATCTAGTGCCTGCTTTGTGCGATGTCCTCCGCTTATCCTTCTCCCCCACATCCCTGTTCTCAACCTTCAGCAGCAGCTAGGTTTTGGGGGGGTGAAATCTTAGCTGCTTCCAGTGGTGTGGAGTTATTTGAATCAAGGTGCTGCTTTATTTTTTTATTTTTTTCCCCCTTAATTGGTTTATTTTGGAAACCTAAGTTAAGTATGTTAATTTGGTTTCATTTTTCATAGTTTTCTCTCCTACGTATTCAGTTCTGTATTGCTGTGACTCTGCCAAACAAAATGAAACCTAACTTCTTGAATTTACCAATGCGTGTGATGTACTCTGCCCTCAGTTCGAAGTCCCTGCTTTATTCTATAAGACCAGTCGGTACTGCCTGCAACAGAATTGGAAGCACATGGGATTATGCATAGGCATTTCTGGGGAGCTCAGTGCCCTTCAACCTCAGACAAGTTGCCTCCCTTTACATTTATCAGCCATAAGAAATAATTTGAAACCCCTTGAAAACCAGCAAAAATGTACTTAACATGTGGTTTGTTTTTGGAGCTCTAAAGCTTTGAAAATGTTTACATTTTATCTTCTGAGAAGGCGTAATGTTTTTATTTTGCTCAATGCACTGTTTCCATCCTGAAGAAAAACTTAAGCAATGCTGTTTATTTTCTGCTTGTATAGATATTACATGTTTAGTTGGCAATGTTTTTAAGCAAGCCTCTAGACTTCTGAAACGTGTGTTCAGCCCTTAATTTTACCTATGGTATGTATTGCTGACAGTGTCAGTGTGTCCACTTTGATGTTCCTAGACAATGTATGCCTTCTGTGGGCATGCTTGTATGCTTTGAGCAGTTTAGCTTCTACGTTCACTGGACTTTATAGCAATTTCTGCCACACTGAGGAAATTAGTTTCCGGATGTTTACCTGAACCAGGATTTCACTTTTGAAATGTGCCTAATCTTGGCAATCCTGAATATGGCAGTGATGATTTGGTGGTAATTCAATTGCAGGACTTCATTCATTCTTTTCATGCTCCTAACACGAAACTTGGATTGATGTCAGGAAATTCTTAATGTAAAATTGAATGCGTTTCCGTTTTTCCATTTTTTTGGTGCCGTTATTTTGGTTATTGTATTAGCTGGGTGTGGTGAGGGGGAGGGAAAGTATTTGCCAAAGCTTTAATGTGTCATCTTTGCATTTCAAGCTCTGTCTTGAACAAAGGTCACTTAATTCAGCATCTGGACCGGTTGGCATTTATGCAGCTTGTCACACCACAGATATTACTCTTAAGATACTGGCCCCATCAGGCTGACATTGGCTCCTATAGTTATGTAGCGGACATATCCATACATTACAGTGAGCCTCTAGTCTAGTTATTGGCATGCTTACTGCTGCAATGTCTGTTAAACCTAGGAGGACGCTTTACTTGCATTGCAATGCCCAGTGACTTCAAGCCTTTTGGCCTACATTGCTACTTTTGTTTATTTCTAACTTAATCTGAAATGTCCATAGAACACATTGCAAACTCACACAGCGAAGCCAATTTGAGAGGCATGTGCTGTACTATTTTAGTATGACATTCTGAGCTATAGATGGATCCGTACCCGAATTTTCCTTTACTACCAATCTTGCCAGTTAAAAAAAAAAAAAAAAAGCAAAATGTCAGTTTGACAGGGTTGGTCTGAATACCTCAGTTGAGACAATCCTAAGTCTCTCAGATTCATTAGTTTTTCTGTGACACGGTTGCTTTGTTTCACAAAATTAAATTTGCCCCATTATATTAAAGTATGGGTACAGAAAACATATACGCGCCAAAACTAGTAAGTACCTACGAGATGAGGATTATTAGAGCTTTGCACTTGCCCTTCCTCCCATCCATGCCAGAGTCTCAGTGATTTTTACAGAACGTTTTTCTCCTGTTTTTTTTTTTTTATACTCTGCTGCTGAGTCGAGAACCATTTGTCTAACACTAGTACTTAATGTAAAACAGACATGCTTTGTGTGGCTATATTGAAAAGACAAATACTTTCAGATTACCTATTTACATCTACAATGTCAAAGCTTTTAAGAGAACAAACGACCCTTAAATCTTCAAAGCAGTCGGCTTTTAAATAAATGTAAGAATAGAATTCCGAACACTTTACACATTTCTGCTTCTGAACAGAAAGTCAATTTATGGATATGGTATTTTGTGAATCTTTTAAATAAAATAAAACCATTAAATAAGAACCCTGGCTGTAATTTCTGGCTTCTTGTGAAAGCATTGTACTTTTCAAGAAGTTATTCTTTGGCGGTGGCCAAGAGTTTGCTACTAAGCTTACATTCAAAGTACACAAATGCTTATAAATCATCCAAAATGTGTTTCCCCCTCAAAGAAAAGAGCCCCATCTTTAGTGGTCTGTAAACTATTTATTTTCCAAATAAAGTTGTGTATGTATTGTAATGTCTCCAAATGTATACTTTTTTTGCGAGTCTTGTGGTAACCTTATTGAGAATCTTATGAAACACAAATGCAGCTAGAACATGTAGGAAGAGTTGGAAAATCATGCAGCTACTTTTGTGTTGTAAAGAGATGTCAAAGGCAGCTAGTGGTTATGACTACTTCTTTGTTGCACATCCCCTACTTTCAAGCTATGGGATGACTGCACAGTATTGGAGGCTAGTTTGTTAATTCTTTTAAATGTCTCTGGGCTCGGTCTATGGCGCTTAGGTTCTCCTTGTAGTTCAGTGTCACTTTGGTTGTGTCCATCGAGCTTATAGTTCCCAAGAACTACTTCTGAAGCACTTGCCTTGCTGGGTCCATGCTTTTCGGGCCTTGCCCAAAATCTAATCACATGGTCTGTGGAGGTGTGGGCCAGTCCATCCATGGTTTGGCTTTAGTTATGTGTTTTGGCAGCCATTTTTCCTCCTTTTATAACAGGAATGCCCTTTGAACTTTTTCAAGGACTGGAACATGACCTGGTTAAAGCCTGCAGTCCCATGTCCTACTCCACCTCCAGGTGTTCCTCTGTCTCTACTGCTTGGAATATTAGCTTTTTTGTCCAGATCAGTCCATTGTTACCTTGAGTGTGACATGCCTTCCTGCAATGTTTTCTGGATTTGTTAGGCAAGGATTGGTGGATGGTGTATATAGGGGTAGTCATGAGTTTTTAGGGATCAGGAATGGGTAGTGGTAAGGCATCTCTTTCCCAATCAATCAAGTCACTACCACTGGCTTTTTCTTATCCGCCTTCAGAAAATTGTTTCTTTGACTATGCCTGCCTAATCAGTGCAACAGCTAACCAGGACCTAGCTAAAGATTTTGTTAAAGGACATAACTGGGCCGGATTAAGCTCCTCACATTATTATATGGTGAGGTCTCGCAACCACCTAATAATAACCTTTCCTACATCCAACAGTTTGTACTGTATATTGTTCAACATAACGTTGTTTCACTTAACTCACTCCCGCCTGCCATTAGAAGAATTCCATCCCTGGCACGCTTTAAAAAGGAGGCCAAAACCTTTCTAATGGGCAAATTCCTCTCCTAATCTCTTGTGGTGCAATCACCTCAGTGTTTCTGATCCTCTTCTGTTTACTGCCACACCTTGGACTATCCGGATGCTATCCACCCGGCACCTCTGGGCATCCCACCCAAGGATCTGGGACCTCTATTTTCTAGTATATTGTTTTTACATGTTTGTATCCTATATGTTTTCCACCCCCTTCTAAGTCTCTTGTATTTAACTTGTTAATCCTGTAAAGCGCTCTGATACCCTAACGGGTCAAGTTCTCGATCTATAAAACACAAATAAATAAATATAACAAAGATATTGGCCATGTATACAAGAGAAACTGATATATCTTGGTTCACTCATGATAGTGACATCGGGGTGTGGCAGGGGATGTTCATGTTTAATATTTATTTTAAGCAGATGCCAATGCAGAGATTCAACCTACTGTGCTAAAGTGAAACCTAGACACTCGAGAAAAAAAAAATCTTTAAAGTCTGTCATTTACATGCCAAACTTTTGATGGCTTAGCTTGTTCTTTGGCTCCTAGAGCCAAGCTAGACCACTTGATTAGGTATCACCGTGAACTGCTGACTTAGCCTATCGCTAAAAGTTACTAGAAGAAACTGAAACCGAAACATGCCTGGTTCACTCTGCAGTAAGCTTCGTTACTGAGAGTGCTCCTATTCTTTGTCCCAGTCCTTACAAATTGAAGTTTACTTTGTCCAGGTGACAGATTTCCCCATCTTAAAACTAGCAAAAGAACGTTTTAAGATGACACTAAGGCCCATCCCTCTGTATGGCTTCTCCCCTTCCTGTCTGCAAACTGTAGTGGGGGTTAGCACACTTGAAATGCAAAGAACGCCACCCCCTCAACCCCACCTCCCAATTTACCACCACTCACCAACTTGGTGGTCATACCCAAAAAGTAAAGGGAGATTGAAGACCAAGACTGGGTTGAGGAACTAGGACTTCATGTAAAGATGTTTACAGGTAAGTGATGGAGGAGGCATCAACACCTAGTCAGTCTTCCTCATCCAAGTACTTGCGGATTGAGGACATACACAAGCAGACACTGCTTCATCTCCAGCAAGCCAAAGAAAGACCGAAGAAAACAGCTCCATCACTAGGACCTTGAAAATTAAACAAAAGAAAATCTAATAGGGCACCAAGGTCCATACATCTAAGCCAACACAGAAGGACTTGCTACCCTTGAAAGGGTGAACTGGAAAAACACCCAGGCATCTGCAAAGAAAAGAGCCCACACCCCGGAGTGTACAAAGTCAATGGAGGAAATGACCGAGACCATGCTAGACATCTGACTGGCAGGCTGCAAAAGAAATGGGCCAACGAAAAGTAGCGGCTAAGCATAGCCACAAAAGTCCCAAAAGGAATGTGGCATCAAACTGCTAAAAAGAAGGGCAGCTAATACACCTTCCTCCATCAGCAGGTGACAAATGTCATGACTTGAGGACATGGAGAAAAAAACACATGCACGCTGTGACGTGCGACACTAGCATCAGCTACCTACGAGACAGAAGGAACACAAGCCTGTAGTCCATCAGGAACCACCACTAGATGGACTTTGCAGTAGAGAAGAAGGAAACCCGATGAGTTGATTCATCGTCCAAAGAATTCAGTGGCCATAGTCTATTGCATCTTGCAAACATGAACATCACATGCTTCCAGCAACACCATCAGTGGTCTCAAGACCACTTGGGGATTGACATATTGAGATTTTGAAGCCAAGCATTTTGATAAAAGGCAAAGCCAATAGTCTAGTGAAACTGAGAAGGGCTCTATAAATATAATTATACCACTGGACATGGTCAGCACATGGCCTTATTCACGGGTAATGGGGGGATGAATAGTAATGGCAAGGTTTGGGAAAAAGTATTGTGTGCCCATCATGCTGTATTAAAGAAGAAATCAAGAACATGATCATAAATCCGATCGAAATTTCACACTTATGCCTGCCTAGGGAATGAGCATTAACCACAGTGCTTCAAAGGCAGTTAGGAGAGTTACTAGCAAAGCATTGCAACATCGTGTTGAGATAGTCTAGACCTGCAAGGGGGCGGAGTACCCAGAAACACATTAAATTTACTTTGAGAAGGATCCAGAGTAATTTTGTAGAGAGGGTTAAGTGCAAATAAAACTTCCAGGTTATAACACTTTCTGGTATCCTGAGGCTGAGCGAAGCAAGGAGTAAAATGGCTGGCGCTAGGCGCAGACAGGCTTGCCTTTGATGCAGCTGCAGTGTGGATGTGCTGAATCATCGCCTGGATAATGTGAGCACATGCCCTCTCCCACACTAGACAGCCAGCCTAAAAATTACAAAGATGGCAGAGAAGTAAAATTATACATGTGCTGTATAATTTTTATATATATGTGGGTCAGTATGAACTAGGGCTTGAAGCCACCTGGTCTTTTGCTACTTACAATCGCAGAGAGATCGCTCGACCAATTAGAAGCCACAGTAAGTATAAATATTAAAATTAATTACGGTCAGGTTTGCTACCGACAGTCTTCTAATTATATTTTGACAGTATTTACATTATTGCATCCTGACCTGAATACAGTCAAGGTGCTTTGAAATCTGACAATCAAAATGAAGCACATGGAAGTAAAGTTGTTAGCTTAGGATCACATATTTTGGGATTTGAACTACTTGATCGAGGCATGTGTTGCTGTAGATGCACATGCTGTGCATACTCCTGACGTCTAGTGTTGGGCCTGGATGTGTGCAAGTTGTTTTTCTTCGAACAAGTCTTTTGAGTCACTCCTGCTCTTGCTTGTAATGCGCATGAGCTCCATTTAGATTTTCTTTCCGCCATCTGGTTCAGACGTGTGCTTCGGTTATAGACCTTCATCAGTCCTCTTTTCGGTTCCCACAGTAATTCATAACCGTTTATTATTTTCAAACGTGTATCCCTTTTGTCTTCTGTACGGGTCAACGACTCCAGCTGTGCCCGGGCGATCCTTCGATCGATCTCGGCCCCACATGGGACCTCGCCTTCTTGGGCCTTCTTTTCAGGCCTTCTGACTGGTTCCTTAACATGTCTCGAGGATAATGGACACCTTTTAGATATTGTCCTAAGTGCCACTCAAATTTTCCACAGACCCACCTCCATCATGTCTGTAATCTTTGCCTTTTCCCCGAGCAGAACAAGTTTACTTGCTGCTTCTTCAGATTGAAGACCCTCCGTGACTATTGGGCCCGACGCTTGAAGATGACACGGAGGAGCGGCGAAGAACCGGTGGACCGCTTTGGCTCTGACGAGCTACAAGAACAGCATGCTAAGGCGTCTGCACCTGATGAGGTGTTCTAGGCAGCGGACAGCGCCAGCTCAAACTTGGCGATTGAGGACCTTCCAGCAGCTGGACAGGTTGTGAGTACACACCTTTCCCCTTCACGATACAGCTCGTAGGCCTCCACAAAAAGCGGCACAGTCACCCAGGAGCATCAGCGGCAGGCCATCGGGCCACCACTGCACTCTGGCCATGGTAGGCACCGACTATCAACTTCAGCCACAGCGCCCAGCTCCGGCTTCGTGCCAAAAACACACACCCAGCCAGCTCGGCACTGAGTAAATCGCCGGAGGTGAAACCGTCAGCAACCAAACCATTGACGCCAAAGTAACTACCACCAGAGACTGCGATGAAACGGTTAAGCAACTCCTCCATTGGCTCCAAGAGGAGATTAATGATCAACAGTCGTTTGGCAATCCATCCTGAGATGGGCTGGATCATCGCTCATCTGAGGATGCTGCCATACATCCACCAAAAAGGCAGTTTTCTTTCCAGGAAGTCCTGGATGAAGCCCCAGCTCCTAAACACAGAAAAAGACCGAGCAGGCCAGCAGTCCACTACCTGCTCCTTCATCAGTAGCACAGGCCACGCAGGACTCTCCTTCCCTTCACATGGGGACCCTCTTTCCTACACTCCACAGGGGTCACCATTTCCATACAATATGGATTTAGAGGGGAGAGACCATACCACCTCCCCAGCCCCCCCCATTTCCCAGCAGCAAGACCCCTGGGACATTTGGAATCCTGAGCCCTCAGCAGACACTGACCCTGGTCTTTACCCAGATCGACCCACCCCTTGATTATTCCACCACATATCAGGATCTCCTCAGCAGAACTGTGGACTACCATAAAGTTCTCCTTATTCAGATTCGATAGAGGTAACTTCCTATTTGAGACACTCTCCTCCACACAATGCACTACACAATACCTCCCTATGCTAAAAGGTATGTTATGTCACACAGCTGACATTCTCCAGGACCCTGTTCATGCTCGGGTAATTGCTCCCTGAATTGATTTAAAAAAAAAAAAAAAAAGTATGTGTGCCCATCAGCGCCTCCTTACATTAGATGTCCGGTTCCCCCCAGACTCTTGTGGAACATACGGCGCGGAACAACTGGAGATGCACCCATCCCCTCCGCGGTTGATAAAGAAAGTAAAAGACTAGATGCTGTGGGAAAGAGTGGCAGCACAGTCCACTGACATATTGCCAATTCTGTAGGTCTCTTGGGCAGATACGACGGAGCCGCTTGGGATGAAATGGAGGAACTCCTTCAGTACCTTCAGAGGAATACAGGAAAAGAGGGCATGAGTTGGTTTGTGATGGAAAATTCATTCGGAACACCACCACACGATGTGCCCTTGATGCTACTGACACTGCTGCTCGGGGCATTAACTCAAGCCTCTTTCTTGGACGCCATGCATGGCAGCGCATATCAGGGTTCGTACCAGAGGAATAGAAGAACTTGGTGGCCCTACTTTTTGATGGCCAACATCTTTTTGGGCCCCAGGAGGGCCAAATCCTTGAAAAAATGAAACCGGATACTGTGACGGCAAAGGCTATGGACTCACTTCAAATGCCCCCTTTCTGCTGTTCCCTTCACCGCGCTCCCTTCCGTGGAGGCTTGAAACAAACTTTCCCTAAAACCTCCACTGCGTACAATTGCCCACAGGCCATGTCAACCTCCGGTAGAGATTTGTCCAGAGGCCCCTATTGGCAGTAATAACTCTAGAGGCAAGGGCCCCTCCCTAAAAACTCCTCTACCACAGTCCCCAAACTCTGACTTCCCTCTCCTGCTCCCTGATCACATAACACCTGTCAGGGTCCGTTTGCAAGGGTTTTGCAACATGAATCTTTTCTGGATTCACATGCTGTGCATTATTCTGCCATCTAATGGTGTGATCCGGTCCTCTTGTTTTTGTAGTCCTTACTTTCTTTTTCTCTTGGGCATCGACATCCCCGCCATTTGGTGTCCTATCCTGCCCCTCTGTCATACACACTCCCTGGAAGCTCCTGTGCGTGGTCGCCATCTTCAGTTTCTTTTTTTTGTTGCTGTTGGGTCTGGAAATGTAGCTGAAGGCTCTCCAATCTACAAAGTAAAGAAGTTTGGACAAAATTCACCTTTTATACTGAAACGTTCTTGTAGGAAATACTGGAGAAGACTACACCCCTAGTGTACATTGAGGCCATATCGGAGAATGCCTGGACAGGGCCCCCCCTTGCTTCAAGTGACATGGAGAACACACCTTTCCAATTCTGCCCGAAGTGCTGCCACAAATTTGCTAAGAAAGACCACCGTCAGCTATGTAACCTTTATCTCCCGATCGACCTCAACAGTGACAAGTGCGATGCCTGTGCAGATTTTAAACCTAAGACACTGAGAGCAAGAGACTGACGGTGGCAGGTACAATACACAATGCAGGGGCAAAAACAGTCTTCATCATTTGAAGACAAGGGTTTATCAAATGACGATTAGGAAAACATTGCCGATGGGGCAAAAGGAGAAATTTCGAATATCAAAATGGTAATAGTCTGTGTCGAAAGAGAACATCTGAAGTCGAAGGAAAGGAAGACTCAGACTCTCCCTGTGTCTCTTTTCGGGGTTACCCAAGGGTACAGACTAGAACACCTAAAGCTGCCTCTGTGTGCCTTCGGTCAGTGATTTTCCTCGGTCCAAGTGCCTAAAGAACCCCTCTGGTCGCACACCAAGGACTCCACAGGCGCTCAATCTACTGAAAAGACAATGACGTCAAAAGACAGTCGTAGTCTAGCTGCTTAGACGTCTAAGGAAGACAAAAGCTGAGAGACGCCGAAAAAAGCGAAGAGTTAAACTAAGTCGAAAAATACCTACACGTCAAAAAGAAAATCTTTGGCTATGCTCGACCCCCCCCCCCCCAAGTGGAGAGGAAAAGACATTTTCTCGAAGCAGAAATGTCTGTGCTTCTGGAAAAGGATTTAGACTAATCCCTTAAGTAATTCAACAGAAGAAGGGAAAGTTGAGGATTTAGAACCACCTTTGACACCAAAGCCACAGGAGGAGGAAGTAGAACAGCAGTTCTTTAAGGGTGATTAGGCTGACACCATGGGCATGTTCCAGGGCTCAGAGGGATCTGCGTACGTCGGAACACAATGGCAAGATATTGAGACTGATTCACCTGAAGAGGGTATTGACGCTTTCCGTCACGGCAGTCTCCTCCGGATGACATTACAATGTATTGTCAACTGATTAAGAGAGCAGCAGATAATTATGAGGTACAATTAGAGGATGAAAAATCAGTCCTGCTTCCTCCTGGAAACTCTGCTGCCTTCGCAAACCAAGAACCAGTTCTTGCCAATGTTGCCCAGCATTCTGGATCAAGAAAGAGAAGCTTTTAAGGATCCTGTAATGTGCAGAGCAGTCACACAAAGGGCAGAAAAGAAGTATAAGCATTGCTCTAAGGATCCCATGTACATAAGGGGGACAGTGCCAGCTGACTCCATTATTGCGGCTACTGCAAGAAAGAGGGCAACCATCCAAACATCGGGACGTCCACCAGATAAAAAAAGAAAGATGGGTTTGGTGGGGAGAATATTTGAGAGTGGAGCGGCTACACAGTGTAGAATAGCCAACTCTAATGCCCTACTGAATAGATTCGCATACCAACATTGGTACGCGATGGCAGAGCTAATAACAACCTTGGCAGAACAGTACTGCAAGAGAAGCTCCCCTTGCAGAGGAGGGGAAAACCACTCCAAATACATGCCTCAAGGTGGCTTTAGATGTAGCGGATACTGCAAGCTACCAAATAATGGCCGGTACAACATTACGGCACGATGCATGGTTGAGTGTCGGGGTTCAAGCCTCAAGGTGAGGCAACATCATTAATGCACCTTTCAGTGGAGAAACGACTTTTCAGTAGCTCAGTTGACTAGGCTTTTCAACAGTTGAAGAAAGGCAATGAGACCGCAAAGTTAATCGGAGCATTGACATTTTAGAGGAAACCCTTGTAGAGGAGCAGCCCTCTGAAGACCAGCAGGAAGAGGACGTTTCTCAGGTACAACTTCACATCAGGGGTTCCAGAGCTCAAGCCAAGCACCACAACAGCACTGGCCATTCTAGACACAGGCACGGCAGCCCTTTTGGGGACGTGCACAAGGAAATGCTCTGCCCCACAGAGGAGGAGCAACAACAGCTGTAAAGTGACTAATCAAATCATCAAACCCTCTCGCACAACACCAGTGGGAGGCAGAATAAAAAAAATCCTTCTGGATTGGAGGAAGTTAACAGACAAATGGATATTAAACATTGTAAAATTTGAATATTGCTTAGAACTCAGACACTGCCAGCAAAGGGACCAAAGAAAGTGGTTCACTTAAAGGTGGAAACATCCCGTCTACTCAAAGAAGTGGAGGAATTACTGGATAAGAGGGCAATAGAAAGAGATCAGTTTCTGAACATATTTTCTAATTCCAAAACAGGGCGGAACTCTACGTCCAATAGTAGACCCTCACTTTATAAAAAAAAGTTCGTAAAGACTCAAATTCAAGATGACAACACTGCACAGTTACAAAAAGGAGATTACATAGCAACTATAGATCTGAAGGATGCCTACTTACCCATCCCAATGAATCGCAGGCACAAATACTTGTGCTTTGTAGTAAACGCACACTACCAATTCAAGGTACTGGCCTCCGGAATAAAGTCTGCACCAAGCGTATTTAAAAAATGCCTAGCAGCGATGGCAGCTTACTTAAGAAGAAAGGGGATTCATGTATATTCATACTTAGACGATTGGCTAATAAGAGCAAACTCATTCAACAAATGTCAAAGGGACACTCTGAGGGTGTTCAACACTTCACAGTCTGGGATTTTCAATACACATCCAAAAATCAACAACATTACCAGAACGGGAAAACTTTTTGGGAGCAAGAATAAACTCAAAGGCTTACCCGTGCAAAAAGAGAATAGTATCTCTAATCCAAGAAACACTCCTCTACCAGAAGGGGCCGTCTCTGACAGCGAGGACTGTGAGGAAAATACTGGGGAAGATGGCCTCATGTATACCTCTCAACCCATATGCAAGGCTTCCTACAACACCAATTCAGGAATGTCTACAAACTCCATGGTCACAAGCCTCAGGGAATTGGGAAGATCTAGTGGTGGTCACGCAAAGAGTACAGGAGGAGATGGCGTGGTAGAACAGATCACATTTGACAGTGGGAAAGTCCTTTCATTAAACATACAGCAGTTACCATTACGCCTCGAATATGGGTTGGGGAGCACCTATGGGCTCGCTGAAGGTCAGAGGTGTATGGAAAGATCAGAAGGGGCAGTACAGCATGCCAGCGTACTAGAGCTGAAAACAGTGTTCATAGCCTTAAAATCCTTTCAGAAAGGGTTATGGGGAAAATCTATATTAGTCCACACAGACAACACGCCAACGTTTTACCTCAACAAGCAGAGAGGAATACAATCATCTATTCTATCAAGACTAGCTCAACAAATCTGGAAATAGGCTAACCAAAAATTTAAACCTAGCGACAGTTCAACTGCCAGGGAAAGACCTTGTTGCAGCGGGCAAGCTGAGCAGGCAATCCTCCACCTCACCGAGTGGTAATTCAATCAAGCAGTACTCAAATATTCAAAAAGGGTAACACGAAATTATCTATTAGAAATTAAATGGATCTATTCGCAACACCAGCAAACGCAAAATGCCAGCACTTTGCATCCAGACATCAACACCACCAATCCCTGGAGAATGCTGTTGATAAACTGGTCAGGGAAATTTGCGTACGCTTCTCCCCCCCCGTTACCTCTGTTACACAAGGTAATCAACAAATGCAAACATTCCAACATGACTCTAATACTCATTGCCCCCTTAGAACTAATAGAAATGGCGAACTGGAAATTTCTGAAGTTACCGAGATTACAAGATCTGCTGTCAATGGACAGAGGAAGAGTTCTGCATCCAGACCCGGAATGTTTCCGTTTAACAGCATGGCTCCTGAGGACATCAAATTTGGCTACTTAGATTTGCTGCAAAATACAATGTCGATCCTCAGAGAAGCAAGAAAGCGAACAACAAGAAAGTGGTACATAGCCAAGTGGGAAAGGTACTCAAGATGGTGCCAAAGTAAAGGGTTGCTACAAGACAACACAAAGGACTCAACAGTCTTTAAATATCCGCACCTAATAGACTGTAAACTGACTTACTCGTCATTGAGGGTACACTTAGCAGCGATAGTGGCCTACAGAATGGGTCATTTAGGAAGGAGTTTCTTTAAAACAACCATAATAAAGAGGTTCATAGAAGGAGCCAAAAGGATAGCGCCACCTCATAGGGTGCCAGCCCCTACATGGAACTTAAACCTGGTATTATCACATCTGGTGAGGAAGCCTTTTGAACCATTACACAAGGGCTCGTTAAAGATGCTCACACTAAAAATAGCATTTCTAGTTGCAATGACATTTCTGTGCAGGGTGGATGAACTACAGGCACTTACAATCCAAGAGCCTTCGTTGCAAATCCACAAGGACAGAATTGTCATGAGGACATTTCCTCAATTTCTACCCAGTCATTTCACATTTACATATAAACTGGACAATACAAATACCAAGTTTTTTTTCAGGAACCCAAAGATCATGCAGAAAGAGCGTTGCCTACATTGGACGCAAGAATAGCGATCATAAACTATAGGGAAAAAACAAGTAGGTAAACGAAGTATCATTTGGAGACAATATAGGAAAACCAGTGACAAAGGGTACAATCAAATGGATTTCAGAGATAATACAAATGTTTCACTCTAACGGAGAGATACAGTTAGAATCCAAATCGGAGGCACACTACATGAAAGAAATGAGCAACAATAGCTTTTCTAGCACATATACTTTTGCAAGACATTTGCTTGGCAGCACCTTGGTCATCAGTGCACACTTTTAGGAAACATTATTGTGTAAATATTCAAATGAACAAGGAAGCTCAAGTGGGAGAACATACTAAAACCTCTATTTACAAATTCCTCTACAGTCCAATCTCCACGAGTTAAACTGCTACAAAATCAGTGCACAGCATGTAAATCCAGAAAAGATTCGCGCTGCAAAACGAAATAATTTTTACCTGAAGGTATAGTTTTGCGACCCACCCGCCTCCTTGAGAAGATGGGAGGGCAACAAAAAGAAATCTGAAGATGACAACCACGCACAGGAGCTTTCAGGGAAGGGGTATGACGGAGGAGGCAGGATAGGACAGCAAATGGTGAGTCCATTGGGGCCCAAAAGAGAAGGACTATAAAAACAGGAGTTCCGGACCCAACCTTTAGATGGTGGAATAATGCACAGCATGTGAATCAAGAAAATTCTTTAAGCTGCAAAACTATACCTGCAGGTAAGAAACTTTTGTTCTTCCCCACTTGGTGGTTCATCACCGCCGACCAGTAGGTGCTGGACATCATACAGCATGGTTACTGTCTGGATCTAACTACCACACCTCCCGCAGTACCACTCCAAAAACACTCTCAGCAGAGCACATAAAACTGCAAAGAAGAGGTACAATCGCTTCTTCACAAAGGCTCCATCATACAGGTACCACCTCAATAGCAAGGCTCCGGAGTGTACTCCCTGATCTTCCTAATTCCCAAGAAAGATGGCTCCCTCAGGCCCATTCTGGACTTAAGGCCCCTCAACAAATACATCCACTCAGAACATTTTCATATGGTCATCCTTCAGGATGTTATTACTCTTCTACAACTTAACTTCATGACCACTCTCGACCTGAAGGACTCGTACTTTCACATACCGATACACCCAGCACATCGACGCTACCTCAGATTTGTGGTCCATGGCAAACACTAGAAGTTCAAGGTACTCTCGTTCTGGGTCACTACAGCTCCTCAAGTGTTCACAAAGTGTCTCGCAGTGGTAGCCGCCCATCTGCGTCGGCAGGCCGTGACTGGCTCATCAAGAATTCCACCCACCAACTGTGCCGTGAACACACTTTGGCCACTATACATCTTCTACACAATGTGGGACTCCCCATCAATGTCGCAAAATCCCAACTCCAACCTGGATAAATTCAGCCTTACTTAGGAGCAATCAACTCGGAAAGCGGACTGGTCTACCCCAGTGAGGCAAGAATATACTCTTTTCATACACTCCTTCTGCTCTGTCAACCAACCCGCCAGGACAGTTGCGCTCTTCCTAGGTATGATGGCCTCCTGCATTGCAATAGTGCCCCTTGCAAGACTACATGTATCGGTTGCAGGAATGCCTAGTGTAGCAGTGCTCTCCAGCCAGCGGAGGGTCATTGGGAAGATGTAGTGTTGGTAACCGCTACATTTGTCACTCTCCTGTGGTGGAACACCAAAAACCTGTTGCTGGGGTGATCTTTTTTCAACCCAGTTCTGCAGGTGACTATCACAATGGACGCATTCCTCTCCGGATGGGGGCACATTTGCAAAATTCGATTGACCAATGCCATTGGAAACCCATAGAGCCTTCACATCAATTATTTAGAACTCCTATGCCATTGAGAACCCAAACACCAGAGCCCAATTATTTAGAACTCCTAGTTCACCTTGCATTGAAAGATTTCCTTCCCCCGTCTGGTGGGCAAAGTTGGCCTCGTCCGCATGGACAACACGTTTACTTTAAAAAGCAGGGGGTCTCAGTCTGCACAACTCTCAGCTTGCCCAGTACATCTGGCGGTGGGTTCTGTCACAAAATCCACCTATTAGCGAAGTCCCTACCGGGGTGGGAAACAACTGTGCAGACCGCCTCAGCAGGATGCGGCAACAAGTCCATGAGTGGGAACTCCACAGCAAGTCCTCCACTAGTACTTCCAGCGATGGACTTCTCTTCCCCCCCCCCAAAGATCTATTCACAACCGTAGAAAATGCAAAATGCCTACTTTGTATCCAGGGTCCCACAGTCCAAAGGCAATGCACTTTAGATTAACTTGGTAAGGGATATTTGCCTAGGCTTTACCTCCTTTTCCCCTGCTTCTGTTTG